>MNCI01012079.1:58652-176199 GCA_015680685.1 Gnetum montanum
ACCATTTTTTCAAAATTTGCTATCACCCAAAGGATATTATAAGGGTAAGAACATTAAGAACCATAAGTGTTATACAGAAAAATCAATCGTGGTAATGCCAAAAACCTTAATTGTTTCACCCAAGGAACCATAACCATCATAATAGGCCACACATAAAGAAAATAGAACCAATTGTGTAAGGTCATAAAAGAAGATAGATAAATTTTGGGCATTTTTTCTAAAATTTTCTCTAACTTTGCAATCACATGAACTTAATGAGACTAAGACATGGGTAAGGTATAAGCCAGTTAATGTTTAATAATGAAACCTTAGTAACATTTGATCTTTAATTGATTGTAGATGGCCCCAAAAAGAGGAGCACAAGGAGAACCTTTGCAAAGAGCATCCAAGTGGCCATGAGGTGGCCATGGCTAGCAAGCTGAATGTGTAGAGCATGAGGAGAAGGAAGCCCACTCATTTAGCATTCATCAAGAGGCTCTTATCATAGGATAGTTTTTCCAAGGAAAGGTTGTAGAACCACAGGCTCCAGTGTAGGAACAACATCTCACATTGCCTCCTAAATGCCTTGAGGCTATCCAAGAAAATTCCACATTGACCACCATCATCATGAAAATGAATTTTGGGCCATTTATGGAGTTTTCTCTAAAATATGTTAAAATGCAACTTTAGGCATCACCCTTGTGGCCCATCCTCTAAAACAATGTTGACTAATACTTGGATGAGACTCACCAATTCTGGCACAATAAAGATGAAGGAAACACTGTAAACATATGTGGTGTGAATGTTGACTTCTTGGTTAAAGTAATCATTGAAGCTTTGAATCTACCAAATGAAAGGGCTAAGGTAGCCCATTTATCCACTAGATCTGACTTCAGTACCAAAAAACTATGATTGAAATGGGCATACAAGGGAGAAGATAAAACATACAATGAACTAACTCTGGAAGAGAGGACATACTTTAAGATTGGTATATGCCATCTATTTCCCACCAAAGTGCTCAACTAAATTTTGACATATGAGGCTATGGGAAGTGCTATCTTAATGGGAAAATATGTGGCCAATCTTCCCCAATTCTACTTCACTGAAATTCAATGGTGGTTCAAAGAGAAAAAGGTAGGGAAACCAACACTCCCATTCCCTTGTCTAATCAGATAGTTATGCAAATGCACTGGAACCCTAGGATATACAAATGATATTCCTAGAAAGGCTCAAAACACCTCCTTCACTGAACTCCTCAAACCTGTAGCATCAAAAAAAGATCTTGGTGAAGAACAAGAATAAGAGAAGGAAGCATAGCTACAAAAAGAAGCAAAATGAGAGCTTGAATAGCACCCTGAAACACAAGCTCCACCACCACTTCCACAAGACTATAGACCCTCCATGAGCCACTTGCAAAAAATTGCTAAGACACTCAATTGGTGGAGAAGGAAAGAATCAAGTCTCTTCAAAGTCTTAGATGAGTTACAATCCATCATTTCAACCAATCCAAAAAGGGGGGAAGATCTCATTACAGTTAGGATGAGGATTCCAGTGGTCTTTGGAAATGTTGCATCCTTCTAGGTGATGCTTGAAATTGGAGAAGGTGCCATAGTTGTGGTAATGCAACATGAGGATGTGCCAGGTGTAGTAGAAGTAATCATGGATGATATTAAAGAATCATTTAATGTGCCTATTGTGCCCCTAGTAGATCTAAGTAGGACAAGAGATGCATAAATGTTGGTTGGAACTTCGATGATTCCTACGGTGCATGAGGATGTATTAGATTGACTGTTGCAAATAGGACAAGTGATGACTACCTTGGTTGACATTCCCAGTGATGTCACAATAGCATAGCTAGACCTCATCAGCACCAAAGGAAAATTGGTCATGGCTAAAGCTAGGGTAGACCATGTAAAGGCGAAAGTACATAGGTTACAATAAGAGCTAGCGATCCTAAGAGTTGAATGATGGGATCTTGCCCATTTTTTTGCACCTAAAAAACTACAATAATTTAGGATGGAGCTACTGGCTAGGTTAACTAAGGAGAACAAAGCTATAGAAAAAGAAAAGAAAAAAGCAATCTGGAATGCCTTGGTTGTTGATGCACAATCCTATGCATATAAAAAGGAATTGACCACCACATAGGAAGAAAACAAGTAGCTTGCCACCAAAAATTCAAGATTGATCACTATTAAAAAGTAAAAGAATATTTTGGAGGAAAGTGTCCACCATTTGATGGAGCAATTGGTGAAGGAAACTAGAACATCAATAAATTGGCTAGAGAAAATCGAAACCTCTCAATGGAGGAGGTCCATGCTATTCGACAAAAATCAACAATAGAAATCAACGTGTGGTAGAATGAGGCCAAGAAACATGAAAATTTGAAGGAACACTTTCACAACCAAGTAGGCATATCTAAGAAAATAAATGAAAAATAAACCTAGATGGCTAAAGCCCACATTAAGTCCTTGCTAGTCCAAAATTCTAAGTGGCAGTTAATTTTGGATAGGTATGCTTTGGTCCACTAGGCTGAAGTAAAGAATAAGACTTGCATATCAAAGATTTGAAGGAATACATGGCATTGGCTAACCTTAGATATGCCAAATTATCATGTTAATAGTAAGCAAGCCTTGTAGTGAGCTAGAGAAATAGGTAGCAACCACTTATGCATTATATGAGAAAGAGTTTGCAGATAGAAAAGATGTCGTGCAAAAGCTCCATATAGCAAACTCGAAATTAAAGGTGCTTAAAGCTAGCTACCATGTATAAAAGGGCGTTACCTCAGACCTAGCTAAGAGATTAACAGATTATCAAGAATTAAGAGAAAAATCTAGGGCCTTTGAGGAGGAATGACAATAGTTCATGGCTTGGTATGTAAAGGTCAATAAGATGTTCCCATAATTACCATTCCCTTGGGATGTATCGGCAGCAACATACATTGGTTTAGTAGCTTGGATGGTACACAACCCAAGGATGGAAGAAGAAAAGTTGCAAGCATTGCTTGATCATTACAAATTTCACAAGCCTGGTGATAAAGTGAAGTGCTTGATGGAAGAGCCACTACCTCTAGGCCCTACATGAGTCTCCCAATTTTTTCTTGTAATATTATGTTCCATTTTGTACTACACCACTGTATCATGTACGAGTCAATTACTTTTTTTGTTATTTAAGTTAGTTAATAATCGTATACCTTCCCAATATTTTGTAAAGAACTTGTTTCTCATTTTTTTAACTCAAGCATGAGTTTTCATTCAATCGTGGGGGAATGATGAGTCATCAATTTGTTGTCTTTGATATCAAATACCCAATGTTGGAGCCCCAACATCGAATGCTTGATGTTTGAGCTAGGAAACGATGTTGGATAACCGATGTTTTCTCCTCTATGAATGCTTATAAATACAACACTCGGGTGCACGGTTAAGGGCAATAAAATAATAGAGAATATAGTTTTATTTCTTAGTTTTTGATAATCTTTCTTAGAGTTCTACTATTCCTAGTGCATGCCTAAAATGTGATGTTTGTAATTGTATGGCATATTTTTTCAAGTTTGATGTACTTGAACACGTTACATGACAAGAAATAAAGATCAAGATTACTTCCATGATTACAACATCCACTTAGATTATTGTTTATTTTAATTGTTAATTATTTACTATTTTCTTAGTTAAATGTTTCCATTATTGCTATTTATTATTCCTATTATTAAACAGAATGAGTACACCTTAGTCACAAGCACTTAAGTGTAAGCACTTGGTAACCCAGCAATGTATCATCTGGCACACCTAGTGACATATACTTGGAAATCCTAGAAGTAGTCTCATGAAGTCTAAGGCTTGTATGGATGATTAGGAGTGGATACTCATCACACATAGGCTAGTTTAGATCTTTTTTTTCCATTATTCATTATCTTAATTAATCCATCTCTTTGTCATCATTAGAAGTAGCATGGAATTAGATAACATCATATGCCTCACTTTGGACTAAACCATACGTGAAAAAGCTCCCACTAGTCTAAGTGGGAAGATAGCAAGTTGTGATCATAGAATAATGATCTAAATACCATAACTAGTCCCATCCATGGAATTCAACCTGATCATGCATGAACCCTTATGATTCATATGGTTGAGTGTAGGGATACCTCACCACTCATTAGCAATCTTAATGGAGATTAATCTTGGCCATGCATAAGAAGGGTATCATGTAATTAAACACATGACTAAGTTGTTTCAACCCACAGAAGCGCAAGTTATAAGGAATGTTGTCATGGAGTTAAGACATGAAAATAGTAATGGAAAAGAAGTTAATGATATTGTTTTCCTAGAAGAAATTATTGATGATGCATTCTTAATAGAGAAACTCTATCACAATTATGAATCCCATTCAAAAACATCTATCATTTGTCTAGAAGAATCTATTAAGGTACAATTGCATTTGATCCTTGTGGAGACACTAAGAAGAGAGGCAAAATACTCTACATATAGGTTGAGCTTAAGGCCTAGAGCTTCTATGGAACCGCAAAGGGATGAATCATAGAGTCACAAAAGGAGAGCTAGCTAGCACCATTCTCCAGCTACTTTCTATTCCTCCTTATGGTCATTAGTAGAATCTAATAGGAGGAAATGAAGACCTAGAGATTACAAAAAGAAAAGATGTAGGGATTATGAAAGGCATGAATGCAGTAGAAGGTATCTTAATGAAAAAGAGAATGAATATGAAAAAATAAGAGACAAGATAAGGCATGAAGGGAGAGAACACTATTAGCACTAAAGGGGATACCATTACAACAAAGCTTATGAATCCAATGACCATGAAGAAGCCCTATTAACCAATCACAGTATGATAAATATTAGAAAAGTAGTGTATATTCCAACCATACACATAAGGGGCAGTCACATCAAGTGATAAGACATGAATAACATTCCTAAATTTGAAGGTGGATAAAATACAGATCCACAACACCATCTTCAAGCATTCCATGATGCCTGTGTTCTTCAAAATATTGAAAGTGTTTGATAGAATCTAAAGTTATTTACTAAAACACTTATCAAGGAGGTAGAGAGTAGGTACAGATCCTTAGAACTAGACTCAATTCGAAGATGAAGTACCATGATAGTGCTTTTTAATGGGAAATAACAAATCTAGGGATGGAAATAAGGGATGCATAAATCCCATGACATAATAATGGAAAGATACTATTCTCTATTGCATAGATGCTTGGGCATTGAATTTTCACAAAGGGAATAACTTAGGCATATCATTTATGGATTACAAAATAAGACTAGAGAAACCATTGGGATCTATGCCCAAGGAAGATTATCAAAAATAGCAATCCATCGAATTCAAAGGTTGATAGACCAAGTGGAAAAAGAAGAAAGAGAGTTAAGAAAAAGAGAATTAATTAAAGAGTACAATCGAGATCCTTCAATAAGGAAACAAGATGTTTGAATGTGTAACCAACAAGAATATGAAACCTTGGAGCATGTCATCCAAAAAATACTCTACCAATTTAAAAAGTAGATAATGATATAGAAAAAAAGGTAGAGAAAATATGAGACTTAGTGGATGAGAAGTTTGCTATAGCTCTTAAGATAATAGAAGAAAGTACTAAACTTGCATTAAACAAAGCCAAAGATAAGAAGAAGAGAAGAGATCATAGATGGGAGAGTTATAAATAGAAAAGAAACATTGTTGCATTTGAGGAACTCACGTACTCTAGTTTAGAAGAGGAGGAAGAATGCAAAGTGTGCCAATATGAACATCCTAAGGGATGTTTCCCTGTCATGGTCAACTTGTAAGAGTCCGGGGCATATGTACTTAACCTAAGATTCATTAAAAATCATATGCCAAGATGATTACCCTACCCACAAGATAATCTCCAACAACCCTTCCAACCAACATACTATCCAAGTGAATCCTATCCTCAACCACAAGAGCAATACCAATAGTAGTGGCAACAACCACAAGTATGAGGAGTGTCATCACCAAGGTAGCAATATCCATAAATGCAATTGGATCCTTATGGATATTATGTTCAATGTCTGATCTCCTTGAGAAATACTTTACTCCATGCTTCTTCTCATTATTATAAACTAGAATATTATGGATTCACTATTCCATGGATCAATCCCAATCCTTATGTACATAAACTAGTAGATGGTTCATCAATCCAACGTTCCAATTCTTTACTGCTAATGCCACCATTAATCATGGAAGGGGAACTGCCAATACAACCACAACAAAAGAACACTACAAGGGTAGTAAACACATAGGAGGAGGTGATGATGAGTGAACCTCAATCTAGAAAATGTCCATTCTTTTGAATAAGTTTAGAAAGGATTCAGAGGATGGGGACTTCATCTACATCAACCCCATCTACACATACTCCTCTAGGGAATACCAAGATTCCATATTCTACAAATCCAAATCTTACTGCTATCATGCTCACATAAAATATTACACATTGGATCAAGGTAGGAGCACTTTCTTCTAAGAGAATAGATCTAGGAAATCCCTTGATATATTTTCAAATAGCAACTCACAAATCATGAAAAGCTCTACTAAATTCTAGGTCATGAGTAAACCTAATTTCATAGGATATGTATAAAGCCTAGAATCTTCTACTAGTAAGGAAAAGTAATATCATATTAGTTCTTGCAGATCAGTTAATCACTATTCCACTTAGATAGGTAGATGATGTCATCACCACCATCAATAGCTAGTCCTACCCTATTGACTTCTTAGTAATACATGTGGAAAGAAAACAAGGAAGTGTTTCCTATAATCATGGGGAGATCATGGCTTAGCACTATGGATGGTAAGCCAGGAATTAGAGACTTGTCCTTAGAAATTTCAAAGGAAGACAAAGATAGAATTATACAAAAACATTGAGTTCCATGTATCACATACAATGATAACAAGTGCAATTGTGTGTGGAAAATTTGGATTGTTAAATAAGGAAATAGTATAGCATGCAATCAATGTGTAGAAGAAATGTGTGTTCAAAAATTCCTATATATGGCAGCCTACAAAGAAGAAGGCACTGAGTGACTAATTACTGATAAAAATATAGAATCCAACATCTACATGAAACCAATCAATCAAATAATAAGTTCCTATGTTGAAGAAACTAATAAGTTAGAAAATGTAAGGAGGAAACATCCCTATGCATAATCACACCAAGAAGAAGACATTTGAATGGGAATAGTTAGAGATTCTAGACAAGTTTGAGCTAGAACTGTTAGAGTTAAAAGCCCTACTAAAAGTGCTAGAATATGTTTTCTAAATAATAAAAGTTGGTCATGATTAATGCCAACCTTGATAAAGACCAGAAGAAAAGATTATTGGAAGTGGTAAATAAATTACCAATAGCATTTGCATGGTCTCATGAAGAAATAACAGGCATCAACCCATGTATATGTTGACATCAAATTTACTCAAATGCAATTGTCAAGCCATGTTGTCAACCTCAGAGAAGATTGAATCCTAAACTTAAAGAAGTTGTAAAAGAAGAATTGAAAAAATTATTAAAGGTAGGATTCATCTATCCAATTGTAGACAATGAATGGATTAGTCCCTTAGTCATTATTCTAAAGAAAGATGAAAAGTGGAGAATCTACATCAACTTTTAATTGTTGAATTCCATGATATTCAAGGATTATTTTCCACTACCATTTGTTGACCAAGTCCTCAATACCATAGTAGGACATTAGTACTATAGTTTTCTTGATGGGTACAACCAAATCTACATTGCATTAGAATATTTAAAAAGGACTACATTCACCAGTCCATGGGGGACATTTGGCTACAAGCAAATGCCCTTCGACTTGTGTAATGCACCTACTACTTTCCAAAGACTAGTACTTGGTATCTTCAAAAAATAAATTAGAAATGATGTAAAAGTATTTATGGATGATTTCTTTTCTTATGGGATAGATTTCAAGTAGGCATCGAACCATTTGGATTAGGTATTAAAACTATGTGTTGAAACCAGTTTGAAACTCAATTGTTAAAAGAGCCATTTAATGATCCAAGATGAGATTATTTTGGAACATAGGATATCACAAAAAGGAATAGGGATAGATCTAGATAAGATAAGATTCATTCAAAATATCACCTAGAGGCCATAAACTATTAAGGATGTTAGATCATTTTTAGGCCATACAAGATATTATAAAAGATTCATAGAATATTTTTTCACAATAGTAAACCTATTGGTAGATTTTAAAAAGAAAGATTCATCATTCTAATGGATGGAATAATGTGAGAAGGGATTTGAGATACTAAAATAAAAGTTAATTAAAACACAAATATTTTGAGCTTTTGATTGGTCCAAGCCCTTTCACATAATGATAGATGCTTCCAATTATGCACTACGTAGTATTAATACAAGTTGATGATCAAAAAAGGTCATACTACATACATTGTGCTAATTGAAGTATCACTATAGCAAAACTTAATTACACCATTATCGAAAAGGAGCTTATGGTTGTGGTCTATGCACTAAAGAAATTCAAACATGATGTGCTTATGTACCCTATTTATTATGTCCACATAGATCATAAAGTAATAAGATTTTTAATGAATAAACCATCAATAAGTCCAAGGGTGATAAGATCACTTGTAATACTACAAGAATTTGACATTACTATGATTGACAATAAAGAGACAAAGAATGTCATAGTAGGTCATAAGTCAAGGCTTATTTGGGTCAATAGGATCAAAAAGAACCACTATTAGACCAATTTCCCAATGAGAATTTATTCTCAAAGATAACAATGATCATCAACTCAATAGAGAAGTCATGGATCACTGACTATATCACTTATCTCTTCACACAAGAACTCCTTGTTGAGTAGAATAAAAAATAAAAAGAGTAGTTTTTCAATAAAGTAAAGTGATATATGAAAACAAATGGAAATATTTAGTAAGATAATCAACAAACAATTCTACAAGACGGACATAAAGAAGCATGTGGTGATCACTCTGTTTGATGTAAGATAACACTAAAGCTAATGATGGTAGGCTACGTTTGGCCTATTATATTCTAGGATGCACACAACTTCACCCAACCCTATGAAAGATGTTAACATGATAGAGGAATAATGACCAAGAATGAAGAACTGCATCAATGAATTTAGCCATTAGAACCATTTGACATATGAGGAAGTGATTTTATGGGATCCATTGCATGAATGTCAAATAGGAAATAATATATTAATTATTGCACTAAATGGGTAGAAGTAGATGCAATCAAGGATTGCACCATTGATGAGTCATGAATTGTTGGCTACGATATCATAGCCATGATATCGTGTACGCGATATCACAACCTGTCTCCTCATCTATATTGTTGGCTGCAAATCTGGTAGCCATTTTTGGAGTTTTTTGGAAGTTTTGAAGTTTTAAGTTTTTAATAGTTTTCCTCTCAACCCTTTTCTCCCAGTGCATGCCTACAGTGTGGTGATTGTAATTATATGACATCCTTATTTGAGTGTGACATACTTGGACATGCAGATGACTGACAATAAAGATCAAGATTACTTCATCATTGTAGCATCCACTTAGCTTAATTATTTAATTTTTATTATTATTTATTGCTTTCTTAGTTAATATCTCTCTACCCTTATCTCTTAGTAACACAAAATGAGTATGACTTAATCACAAGCTTTTAATTGTGACTACTTGGTAACCTAGTAGTGTACCTATGCCATGCACTTTGTAATCCTAGTGGTAATCATGCACAAGGTCCAAGATGTGTACGGATGATTAAGAAATGGATGCTCATTGAACTTAGGCTAGTTTATATTCTCTCTCACACACTCTCTCCTATTTTAGTTGATATCATTTCCCATCATCCTTAGGAGTACCATTAGTTAGGAACACATCATACATCTCACTCTGGACTAAACCATAAGTGACAAAGGTAATACTAGTCCAAGTGGGAAGACAACGAACTGTGATCTACAAGTAACCATCTAGATACCACAACTAGTTCGTCTATGGAGTTCGACCAGATCATGCGTGAAATGCTTGTATTCATATGGTTGAGTGTAGGGGTACCTCGCCACTCATCATTGGTGCTATTGCTGGGGACTTAGTTGTTTGTGCGCTACGTAGAACATAGGAAATCATTCATATCATTGGAATTCTAAAACAAACCCTTAGGGTTAATCAAAGAAAGACAAGATAACGATACATTGCACACCGAACAAGACAAGATGTCTTCTTCTTCACATAAGAGCACTTAATTGCCTAGGACTAACACAAGAGGCAATTGATGGCATAATACTTATAGCCAAGATCCACCAATTCCTCAATAGTTTCATGTGGTATATACTCATTATAATGAGTATGTACATGATTTCACCTTTATTTTCCACCAAGATGAACAACTGCATTGAAGAGACTTGGAGGGTAACATAGTGTTGCCCCTAGACTGATCAGTCCCCAACATGCTCCTTTGTGCTCTCACATGAATAGGCTAGCCTCTTTTATACACAAAATATGTTACATGTGATCATGACATAAGGGACTATCATCCGACAAAAGCGCAAGGTCAAAGGGACTTGCAACAGGAGAGATACCATACCTCCTTGAAGGGTAATTGGTCCCATAACACTTTGCATGTCTTGAGCGAAATTGAGAGTGATGAACCTGCTTCAATAGGTTCCCCACAAAACAATGTTCCCCCTCCTAATGATGGTTAGGAGGTGGTGTGTTAGAACCTCCACTCCACTATTCACAACCTTGGTTCTGATACCCATGAACATGAAGTGTTCAACAAGGGAACATGAACACACAATAAGGGCAGATGTTCTGATCGTGATCACGATTGAGGTCGAGACCACCGAAGAGAAGGTAGAAAACACCGTCATGGTGATGGTTCTCCTTTTTCTTCAACTTCATCATCACCTTCACCCTCTCCTTCAGTGTCTAGATGTAGTCATAAGGAAACCAATTATGAGGATAATGGAAAATAGAGTGAAAAACATCGACGAGACAGTCGAGAATGAGGACGAGGGCATTCTAAGGAATCAAGGCATAGAAGAAGGGAGAGTAGGGAACTATGTAGACAACATAGATGCTATGAATGATATGATCATGAAGAATCCCTTCTCACAACTAGAAGCATGCTAGATATAACAGAGGCTATAAGAGTTCCAACAAGGCACCAAAAGGATAGTAGGATCAAGATGTTAGACGTGAACAACATCCCACGATTTGAAGGGGGATACAATGCTAATCCTCAAAATCATTTACAATCATTCCACAATGCATGTGCCTTGCAAAACATAGAGAATGAATGAAAAAAATTGAAGTTATTCCTAAGGACACTAGTAAAAGAAGTTGAAAGCTAGTACCGGTGTTTAGAACTAGAATCCATTCGGAGGTGGAGTACAATGTTAGAACTGTTCAATGGTATGTACCAAATGTACTCCCAAGTGTCTAACTTGCAGAAGCAAATCCAAGAATGGAAGCAAGGAAATCATGAACCCTTGGATACTACCATGGGCCACTATTACACATTATTACATCATTTCCCTGGGCTTGGTTATTCGCAGTAGGATAAACTATGCCATCTCGTGGATGGACTTAGGCATGAAATAAGGAGAACCCTTGGGATGTATGCCCAAGAAAGATTATCAAAGCTTAGGTCTCATCAAATTCATAGATTACTAGAGCAAGTAGCTAAGGAAGAAGGTGAGGTACAATAGAGAGAAAGTGTGGAAGAGTACAAATGAGATCCTTCCGTCTGAAAAAGGGGAGTGAGATTTTGTGAGGAGGAAGAAGAGTCACCACTCAAAGATATGGTGAATAGGAAAACTTTGCCACTACAAAATTTAACAACAGAAGTATCAGAAAAGGTAAATCAAATGTGGGACTCCCTGGATAGTAGGTTTGAAACTGTTCTTAAAATTATCAAGGAGTCTAGGGAGCGAGGTAGTGACCGTGACAAAAAGAAAAAGAGAGAAGTGGAAAATGCACGTAACAAGGGTAAGGGCAAAATGGCCATCATAGAAGAGGTTGTGGATTCAAACATGGACAATGATGGTGGATGTGAGATATGCCAATATGACCATCCTAAGGGATGTTACCTAGTGATCTCACATCTACAAGAGTCTGGGGTGTATGCACTCAACCCATGACTTAACAAATGGCAAGCACCCTGACAGTTACCTTATCCCCAAGGTAACCCAAGGCAATTCCACCAACCTTTAACATATTATCCAAGTGGAACTCCACTACAACCCATTGAGAAACATCAACAGTGGAAATACCCATAGTCATGGGGGATGCCACCACCAAGGCAGCAATCCCAGTCATGGGGGAATCCATCCGTAAATTAGAGACACCCTTCATATTATCTGAATCCAAATGCTTACCTAGTCCAACATCCTATTTTCCAAATTGCGTCAACATACTCTACCTTGTCGCATTATTATTCTCCTAAATACTATCAGCCCATGTCCTCAACACAACCACCACCTTATGTACCTTACACTTCTCCTAAATTTCAACATTCTCATCCTTTTCCTCCTTCTACATTGCCACCAACTATTCTTGAAGTGTCTGCACCACAGCAACCACCCACGAATGTTACTTGTGCTGCAATTTCCAACAGTAGTGAGAGACCTCCTAAACATTTGAGACATCCCTTCTTTAGGCATGACCATAGGAAGGGACAAAACAGTTCCAAGGCTACTATATTCTCCAACTTAGCACAGGTCCAACACTATGGTGCATCCTTCTCTTTGAACCCAAAGCCTCGATCACTTCATCAGGGCCACCAATTAACACTCCAACAACCATACAGCCCAATGAGTACAGCCATGTAGAGTGACATTCCAATGCTTTCATACCATCTTACAGTCTCAAGTATCATAGTGGGTCAACTCTTTACCTAGGAACCACATCTTATAAATTACCCCATTATGCTTACTATAATCAGATGTGTGAACCTCAATGAGGTAAGTATGACCAAGTTTCAATATTTCCAACATGCAAGGATCCTCATCTTTCATTTATTAATCCTCGCCATGCTCAACCATTTAGTTATGGGGGATATCCCCCATTCTAATAATAAGTCGGATTAAGAAATATTTTTCATTTTCTTTAATTTTACAGTTTTTTATTTTCCATTTTTTCTTTTTTCAATTTCTTGTTTTATCTTTTTATATTTATATATTTTTATTTTTTTTATATTTTTTAAGTAATCGCATCTATGAATAAAACACTCATGTGGCTCATTGGTTGAGGTGTGTTCTATGTTATCAAGTCTCAAGTGATCAATTATATAGACAGTGAGCCCATTACACCCACTCATCCATTCTACAAATAAGAGGTTTTTTTCAAGGGTACAGTGATATTCTTGATATTCTTAAAACTTAAAATTAATTTTTTGTTCATTTTACCCAAAATGAAGAAGGATGGATCAAGAGGCAATGATTAGGGTGTGACATCAAGGGGACTTGTGGATTCTCTTTGGTGAGAGTTATCACGCAACGTAGTTGTACTAAGATCCTTGTAGATCTAATGAAAAATGGGAGTAAGAGTAATCAAAAGGCACTCAAAAATCCAATGTTGTTCTAGGGGGTCCCACTGGAAAGACATGCACCCACACCTGAAGGTTGGTGGCTTCTTTGGATTCAGCAATAAAAAAAAAGAAAAAAGAAGAAAAAATAAAGAAAGTGCCACAAAGAAAAAAATCACTCCTTGAACAAAATGTCAAGTGATCATACACCTTGTTGTTCTAATACTCTCATAGTCGCTCATCATGGGATGAAATAATGTGGTGTCATTGATCAGAGGAATGGACTTTGTCCTGATCTTGGAACAACGGGTTAATGACATGTTAATCATGCTTTACACGAAGGATTCGTTGTGCCCTAGGTCAGTTAACTCATGTCCCAATCTCTATAATCCCTTATATAGTCCATCTCATCTTTCTTTTCATTTAATTGTGGCTTGTGTCTTGTATAGTGTTGAATTCTAACCTCATTCTGGTGATACTTACATGTGTGTGTTTTGTGGAACCAGTGTAGATTACATTTAACCCTTCTAGTACCTATGAACATTTTAAGTGTGGTTATGCAAGGGAATTATAGGTTGGAACTTGCTTTGGGGAGGACCCACTTGTGTAACTTTTTTAATTTGCACTCATAACACATCTTCCACACACAATCTATTACCCTCAGCATATTTTCAACAATATTCTTTCCCTTATTACTATCTCTCTGATTCGAATGTTCCTATGAACCATCACATAGCCTTTTTCTCTTTCTTACCACTTGAGATCCTTATGAAACAATTCCACACCATCATAATTATTCGTGCCTTTAGAACTAGTTAGATTACCCTAGAACTCTTTAACACTCATCCACATATCCTTAGTTTACATCGTTAACTTTAGAAAGATCTTAAAAATTTGGTATATTCCATTGTGCCTTAACATCAATAGGCCACAATATCACATACGCGATATCGTGTCTTGCAAATATATATATACGTGAACCCCTGTGCTACCTAACATCATTTTCAAGTATTCACATGGGGGAAGTCTTTCAAATTTCTCTCTATGACTTGTGATTGTGCATCCCCTTAGTTATGCTTTCATATCCATAACTCGCTCGGTGGTCCTTTGATTTTCATCTCTTTTGAACCTACTTGAACTCAGAGTGTTCAGCTCAGTCATGGGGGAGGGGCACATGTCAAATAGCACATAACTTTTTAAAATTTTTCATCACCTGAAGGAAACTATCAAGGGTAAGTAGTTATAAAATTAAGGATAAATGTGTCAAAAACAATTTCATCCCCTTAGTTATGCTGGGAAACTAGATTTGGAAACCACCTAAGCAAAGAGGACTGAATATTATAATATTTTGGGGACATTTTAATTAACATCACATGGAGATAAAGAAATTTCATTAAGGCAAGCAGTAAGGTATAACCTAACTTTGAAAACAATCTTACTAACGATTGGCCCCATGTGATTATAGATGGCCCTGAAACATGGACAACAGGAAGGTCTTGCTCAAGGTGGGATCAAATGGCCTAGGAGAGGCAAAGGACAAGTTCCTGTCAGATAGCATGTAGAGTAGGAGGAAAAATCATTTAGTATCCACCAAGAGGACCCTGCTACTATACAATCAAAATAGGAGAAAGGAGGAGCTACTGTAGTGTCTAAATAGGGACAACATCTCACGTTGCCCTAGGATTGTATTTAGGCCAACCATGAAAGGTCCATATTCACTACAGTGATTGTGGAATTAAACTTTGGATCTTTCATAGAATTTTCTCAAGAGGCTATTAGCGATCACCTCAAAGGGTCCCCATTATGGCCTATCCTCTCTGAAAGTAGTGGCTGGTACTTACGGGAAATGTACCAATTTTGGCACAACAAAGAACAAGGCACCACAGTTAAAATTTGTGGTGTGAATGTTGATTTATCTATTCAAGCCATTTTATAAGTATTAAACCTATCAAATACAGGGCCAAAGGTTGCTTAGTTGTCTACCCGCTTAGACCCTAATGCATGACGAGTTTGGTTAGGAAGGACATATGGTAAGGAAGATAAGACGTTTGGGGAGTTGATGATAGAAGAGAGGATCTATTTTAAAATAGGGACTTATCACATCTTTCCCACTAAAGGCTTAAAAATAATTTTAACATATGTGGAAAGAGAATGTGTAGTGTTGATGGGAAAGGTTAATGCTAACCTACGTCATCTATATTTTATGAAGATCCTAAGGCAATTTGAAGAATGGAAGACAAGAAAGCTTTTGTTTCCCTTCCCTTGTCTTATCAAGAAGCTGTGTAGACATACTGGTATTAGAGGATACACCAATGATGTCCTCTACAAAGCCCAAAATGCTTCCTATGCTAAACTACTAAAGGCACCAGTTGCAAGGAAAATCACTGTTGAGACGCTGGGGTCAGAACAAGAAAAAGAACAGATTGTAGGGCCAATTGCAACTTAACTTGTAGGACCCAGCCAACTTCCAAGCATGGGACTTAGCCAACAATAAGAATCAGGGCCTAGCATAGGCTAATAGGATCAACCACTGCCGCTACTGCAAGATTATAGACTATCGATGAGCCATCTCAGGGCCATCGCTGAGACAATCAGTTGGGGAAGTCGTGATGATGCAAATCTCTTCTACATCATCGACAATGCCGTATAGCCCATGGTTTCTTTGGATTGCAAGAGGGGTGAAGTGTCCATCCATACAGGGGTAGGGGAGAGCACTTGGTCACAACATATCTCAGGGAACACTACATCCTTTCAAGTGCAATTAGAAACTGGTGAAGGAACCAAAATGGTGGTTATGCAGCACTAGGATGTAGTAGGAGCTATAGAAGTGGTCACATATCACATTAAAGAATCATTCAATGTACCTGTTGTGCCACTAGAAGATCTTATAGGAGCATGGGATGCTCAAACTCTGGCTAGAACCTCAATGACCCCTACGGAACATGAGGATGTACTTGACCAATTGCTACAAAAAGGATAGGTAATGATGTCCTTATTTGACATCCTATAGGATGTTACGACAATCCAATCAGACCTAATTTCTACCAAAGGGAAGTTGGTCTTGACAGAGATGAGGGTTGAGCATGCTGAAGTAGAAGTGCAAAGATTGCAAGAAAGGCTCATGACCCTGCAAGCAGCATAGTGGGATCCTTCACAATTTGTTCCCACGGACCAACTGGACACTGTTAAAATTAAGAAACTTACCAAATTATTGATACAAAATAAGAAGTTGTTGAAAGAAAAAGAGAAGGCTATTTGGGATGCCTCTGCAGCACAAGCACAAACTTAAGCACACACCAAGGCACTCAAAGCCTTACAAGAGGAAAACAAGAAACTTGTTGTTGACAACCTTCAGTTGACCTCTGCGGAAAAGAAAAAGAATGTTCTTGAAGAACATTTTCAATAGCTACGAGAAGAACTAATTAGAGTCAACTAGGACATGAATCGTTTAGTCAGGGAAAATCGAACCCTCTCGATGGAGGAGGTAAGCGCCATCCATTAGAAGACGGATATTGAAATAAGCGCATGGAAGAACGAGGCTAAATGACATGAGAAGCTAAGGAGCATTTCTGAGACCAGGGGGGATGTATAAACAAATCATCGAGAAGGAGATCCATATGGCCAAGACCCACATCAATGCTCTCAGTGCTCAACACATTGACTGATGGGCCATATTGGACACATACGCATTTGCCCACCAAGGGGAAGTTAAGAAGTAGGACTTGTAGATATAGGACCGTATAGAGTACATGGAGTTGGCAAACCTGCGGTATGCCAACCTTTCCATGTTAATAGTAGGATTCCCAAGAATAGATCTCGAGCAATAGGTAGCCACCACCTATGTCAAATATGAAACAGAATTTGCAGAATGCAAGAAATTGTTGCAAAATTGGAGGTTGCAAATTCTGAACTTGAGGTGGTTAAAGCAAGCTACCAGGGGTAAAAAGGTGTTACAACAAACTTGGCTCAATGGCTTGCATATTTTCAAGAATACAGAGACAAAGCCAAAGCTTATGAGGAGGAAGAACAAGTGTTTGTGGCTTGGTATGTTAAAGCAAATAAAATGTTTCTGCAACTACCATGCCCATGCGAGGTGTCGACTCCATCAAACATCGGAACATTGACATGGATAGCACAGCATCCCTGAACTGAAGAGGAGAAACTCTAGGCCATACTTCAACACCATCAAGTCCCAAGACCTGGAGCATAAGATAAGGGAAAGGCACCCATGGAGTAGCCACCACCACTAGGAACTACATGAGTTCCATCAATTTTGTAGCTATTGGATTTTCTTTTGCATTTTCTGTGTTGTGTCTCAATTTTATCCTGATTTCGCACTGTAGCATGAATCCATTCTCATCAGTCAATAATCCCATACCTATCCACTATGTAATCAATAGGGCTTGTTCTCACCTTAACTCGAGGACAAGTTTTCATTCATTCGTGGGGGCATGATGAGTCATGAATTGTTGGCTATGATATTGCAACCATGATATCACGTGCATGATATCATAGCCTAGATGCGATATCATGTACACGATATCATAGCCTGTCTCCTCATCTATAAATAAGAGGTAGCCAGATCTGGTAGGTAGTTTTGGAGTTTTCTAGAAGTTTTGAAGTTTTAAGTTTTAAGGTTTTAGTAGTTTTCCTCTCAACCCTTTTCTCCCAGTGCATGCCCATAGTGTGGTGATTATAATTGTACGACATCCTTATTTGAGTGTGACATACTTGGACATGCACATGACTGGCAATAAAGATCGAGATTACTTCATCATTGTAGCATCCACTTAGCTTAATTATTTAATTTTTATTATTATGTATTGCTTTCTTAGTTAATATCTCTCTACCCTTATCTCTTAGTAACGCAAAATGAGTACGAATTAATCATGAGCATTTAAGTGTGACTACTTGGTAACCTAGTAGCATACCTAGGCCATGCGCTTGGTAATCCTAGTGGTAATTGTGCATGAGGTCTAAGATGTGTATGGATGATGAAGGAACATATGTTCATCACACTTAGGCTAGTTCAGATTCTCTCTCACACTCTCTCTCCTAGTTTAGTTGATATCATTTCCCATCATCCCTAGGAGTACCATTAGTGTAGGAACACATCATACACCTCACTTTGGACTAAACCATATGTGACAAAGCTAATACTATTCCAAGTGCGAAGATAGCGAATTGCGATCTACGAGTAACCATCTAGATACCACAACTAGTTCGTCTATAGAGTTTGACCAAATTGTGCATGAAATGCTTGTATTCATATGGTTGAGTGTAGGGGTACCTTGCCACTAATCAACCACCAAAATAGTTGGAAAATTATTTCAAAAACACATGGTAAATAGGGTTGGAGTACCACCTATGCTCATATCTCGCAACAAAACATACTTTATGGGTGCTACATTCAAAACGCTCATGTAACAACTTAAGGTGAACCACAAGCTAACTACACCATACCACCCTCAAGAAAATGGTGAAGTGAAAGTGATTAATTGGGAAATAACAAGAATATTAAAGTTAGTCAATTTAGAAAAGACTAAAACACTAAATTGAATGATGCTCTATGGGCATATAGGACCACATGAAAACTTTCCATAGGATATTTTCCCTATGAGATAGTCTATGGAAAATTTCCTATTTTACCAATCGAAGAAGAGCTACAAACATTATCTATTGCTAGGAAACTTGAGCTAGATCTAAGCTTAGCTTAGAAAGAATGTCTCATGAATCCCAACCTTTTAAAAGAAAATAGACTTATAGCCTTGATGAGCAATGAAATACATAATATATACTTCAAACAAAGGCATGACACATGCATACAACAAGTATCAATCTAATTGCATAATAAAGTATTATATTATAATCCTAGTCATGTACCATAGAAGCCTAAGTTCTAAACCTTATGGGAAGGTCCTTACATCGTTTATACAACATACTCCTTAGGTACCATGTAGATGTACCAGCCAACCAACCCACACAAACTTATTCTAGTCAATATTTAACAATTCAAACTATACTATGAACATGCAAATTTCTCTATGGATTCTACCAGCTCACTAAATCCATTCTATCTTATGGTTGATTATTTTTAATAATAGTCATGGAGATGCCCCATGTGACACTTAGGTACTACAATGAATCTTTTTCTTTTCTTATGACTTTTTCATATTCTTTGATATCTTCTCATTCTTTTATACAGTTTCATTTGTTAATCATTTTCTATTTTTTGATATCTTCCAAATTCTTTGTCTGTGTTTTTTTTTTCCATTTTTCTATGATTTCCATTAATTTTCTTGCACATATTTTTGTTGATTTTTCCAATAAAGTACAAGGAAATAAAGCAAGATGTTGTCCCAATAAGGTGAAGATTACCCTATATTATCAAATCATGAAGGATTAATTCTATATATAGTAAGACCATGTCATCCATCCACTTATTTTTAGTAATAAGAGGTTCTTACCATGGTCATAATGATATTATTTTACAATAAAAATAGAATAAACTTATGATCATTATGCTTATATAGAAAAGTGAAAAACCAAGTAGAAATGAAAAGGTTGTGACATCAAGAGGAATCATGGATTCTTTGAGACTACTACTATGAGTCTTATCCTATTGAGAATATTGTATTATTTTCTTGAGGTTTAATGAAAAATGGAAGTATTAGTACAATAATTTCTTCTTTACCATGTCACTAGAAAGACATGTTACCCATGCTTGAAGGTAGTCCTTTTGGTAAGGGCAACATAGTAAAACTATAATAAAAGCACAAAATAAACTTTCTAGGGGTTCCACTAGAAAGAAATGTTATCCATGCTTGAAGGTAGACAGCTTTGTAGAAGCCTTAAACTACATTGCCAAGGGATAACACTTCTTGCAACAATGGTGGTCTTGAGGTTGCTAGTTTTGGAATGATATAATGTAATGTAACTAGTAAGTGATATGGACTTGGTTTGAATCTTGGATGGAAAGGCTAAGGATCACTTTAACCATACACTACACATAAGGATTCATTATGACTATGGTATGACACCTCATGTCCCAATTTTTGCAATCCCTTCTAATCCCATTCCACTTCATTGGTATATTTTATCATAATTCTATGGTTTTGTATAATAGTAGTATCTTTCCAACCTAGTGATACTAACATGTATGTTTTTCAAGATAGGTATGTTCTACATTCAACTCCTTGAGTACCCTATGAATACTTCTACACATGGTTATACAAGGGCACTAAGGATTAAAGCCTGCTTTTGGGAGGATCCACTTATATAACTCTTGTACCTCATACTTGAAAATCAATTCCACATCATCTTGTTCCTTCAAGATGCTTTAACCATCACGTTTACTTCCCATAATTTTTATAATCTAACCATATGTTAACAATTTCCATTCCATCTCAAATACATTAAATAAACCTTCTTTGATAAGATTCCTTCTTTATGAACCTTAAAAATCAAAGTTTTATAATCTAATCATCATCTATGGCCAAAGATCCTTCACACAACATCTATATCTTTCACATTATCCAATTAACTCAATTTTCCTATTAGAATTTATAAGGAAATCAAACTTTTTCTAGCATGGCATCGTATCTATGATGTTGCATGACCTACAACATCATAGCTACCATGTTGCATCTACGATGTTGTGCATATAAAAATTATATAAACATGCAAAGAGTTAGAAAAATTTTCATTTTCTCATTTCATCACAAGAAGAGTTCATGCAATTTTTTAAAGCTTTGATACCCAAAATTCCAAACACCATAACTTCCTCACCACAACTCTAATTCCTATGATTCTTGAACCTTGTTGATCCCAGAGTGCTCAACTTAGTTTTGGGGGAGTATATTACATGTAGATATATAAGGTTGAGCCAAAATTTTCCAACGCTCAAAAGATAACATTAAGGGTAAGTATATGAATAAATAAGAATATTTTAATCAATTAATAAAATTAAAGCTAATGGACTTAACCGATTCTCCTAACCAACCATTCAAGGATACAATAAACAAGGAAATGATAATTGTGAAAGGCCACAACAATCAAAGATACATCAATTAAAGGTTTCTTTTTTATATTTCTTTAACTCTAAAATCACAATAAAGGCCATAACTAATAATAAGAATAAAAATTAGATCAAACCAAGGATCCAATAAAGAATTATGAGCTATTTGGGACCTATTCAAAATCCTTTGATAACCTTGAGTTCTTAATGATTGCAAATGTATCCTAAAAGACCTACTATCAAAAGACCTTCATAGATGAGAAGGAAGTGACCAAGAGGCCAAGGAAGAGGATAAACAAAAGAATAAACTCCACAAGCCAAACATGTAGAGGAGGAGGCCTAATCATTCAGTATCCATTAATAGACCCTTGCTACTAAACAATCTACATAAGTTGAAGCAGAGGTATCACTAGCACCATAAAAAGGACAATGCCTCATGTTGTCAGTAGAATGCCTTTAGGTCATTCAAGAGAAGTCAATAATGTCCACAGTCATTGTGGAATTAAATTTTACATCATTTATGGAGTTTACTCTTGAAGCTATCAAGACACAACTTCAAGCCTCTCCCTTATGGCCAACCTTGTCAAGTAATGTTAAATGTTATTTGGGAGAATTCTATCAGTTTTGGAGGAACAAGCAAGCTAATGCAATAGTAAAAATTGAAGGATTCTTAGTGCCATACTCTATTGAAGCAATCACCAAGTCACTAAACATTCCAAATGTCAATGCCAATGTAGTGAAAATATTTACAAGCTTTGACATAGATGCAAAAAAGTTGTGGCTGCAAAGAGCCTATGGAAAAGAGGATAAAGACTACAGTGAACTCATTGGTGAGGAGAAAATTTACTTCAATATTGGAACCTATCACCTATTCATAATAAAAATACTTAATAGGATCTCTACCTATGTAGCTAGAAGAAGTGAAATCTTGATAGGAAAATTCAATGCTAACATCTCCCATTTGCTATTCTTAGAGATCCAAAGAAGGTTTGAGGAAAAGAATCTAGGGAAACTTACACTACCATTTCCTTGCCTAATTAAAAAGTTGTGCAAGAAAGTGGGGATCTTGGGCTACACAAATGATATTCCAAAAAAAGCTAAGAATGGATTCTAAGCAAAGATGTAAAAGCTAATGTCATCCAAGAAGGATCAGCTAGAGAAGCTTGTATGCACTAAGGAAGCATTAGGTTCTACATCCATTAGTAATGTTCTAGCTACCAAACAATAGCAATAAGCAAGACCTAGTGGATTAATACCTATTGGTGATAAGTGTGAACATCAAGCTTCACCATCACAATAAGATTTTTAATAAGTCATTTACATCAAAATGTAAAAACCATCAGCTGGGGGCAAGGGAGGGTTCCACTCTATACAAAGTGAGAGATAAGTCTGTAGGACCTACAGTTTCCATAGAACTTGTTAGTGGTTAGGTATCTTTGTAGGTAGGAAGAGATGATGATTAGGCATAGTTGATATTAGGGATTGTTGTATCATTCTAGATGATTTTAGAAACCAAAGAAGATGCCATGGTAGTGATCATGAAATACTAGAATGTAGCAGGAGTAGCAAAGGTTATAACTAATTATATTAAAGAATCTTTCAATGCTTCCATTGTTCCACTAGTGGATATTTCTGAAACTAGAGATGCTTAAATGCTAGCCAGAACATCCATGACACTAGTAGAGCATGAGGATGTTCTTCATAGACTTCTGTAGATAGGCCAGGTGATATTGAATCTCTTTGATATCCCTAGTGATATTACTATAGTTTAGTCTTATCTGATAGCCACTAATGGAAAGTCGGTTATGGTAGAAAAGAAGGTAGAACATTCAAAGAATGAGGTTTAAAGGGTACAGGCTAAACTAGTAGCTCTAAGAGTAGAGAAAAGAAACCTTGCATAATTTGTAGCCCTAGACAAACTAGAACAATTCAAAATAGATCAAGTTAAGTAGCTAATTTCATGGAACATACATGATAAGATGGAGATAGAGAAGGCTAAGTGGAATGCATCAATGGCTAAAGCCCAAACATATACACATGCTAAAGCCATCACTACCTATGAAGAGAAGATTAAGAATCTTGCCACTAATAACACATGGTTGACAAATATTAAGATATACAAGAATGTTCTTGCATCAATTGTGATAGTAATTTATCCACATAAACAAAGATATGAATAAACTAGCTTAGAAAACTGACATCCTGTTAATGAAAGAAGTCCATGTAATTCGCTAGAAATTAGTAATTGAAATAAGCATGTGGCAAAATGAGGCTAAGAAACATAAGAAGCTTAAAGAACACTTCAATGACTAGGTGGACGTGTACAAGTAGATCAATTAGAAGGATATCCATATGGTAAAGGCCAAGATCAACACCATCACTACACATACACCATATCAACAACACATCCTAGATAGCCTTACCCATGTCCACTAGGCCAAAGTGAAAAATAAAGACTTGCAAATCAAGGATTTAACAAAGTACATAGGGTTATCCAACCTTCGATATGCTAACTTGGCTATGCTAATAGTAGGATGGCCATGAAATGAGCTTCAATAGTAGATAGAAGTAGTATATGCAATGTATGAAAATGAGTTTGTAGATTTGAAAGATGTACTAAAAAATTACACATGGTAAAATCTAAGTTTGAAATTGTTCATGCTAACTACCAATGGTAAAAAGATGTTATAGCAAACCTAGCATACCAGATGTCTAATTATCGAGAATTAAGAAAGATGGCTAAATCATTCAAAGATGAAAGAAGGTAGTTTGTGTCATGGGATGTCAAAGCAAACTAGATGTTTCCAAAACTACCATTCCCATGGGATGTACTAACTTCATAGAACATTACATAATCTACATGGACAATACATGACCCTGGGACAAAAGAAGAAAAGCTTCATGTGCTTCTAAATAAATATCAATTCCAAAAGTCTAACGACAAGGGGAAGAAGCTAATGGAAGAGCCTCCATTACTTGGAACATAAAGGCTATATCAAACTACTTAATTTTTTTTATTTTGTTTTATCTTATT
This sequence comes from Gnetum montanum, assembly GCA_015680685.1. NCBI lineage: Eukaryota > Viridiplantae > Streptophyta > Gnetopsida > Gnetales > Gnetaceae > Gnetum > Gnetum montanum. The sequence goes on from MNCI01012079.1 coordinate 83,214, forward strand.
ATTTTCAACTATGTCAAATTTGTAAAAACTCCACTCAAATCACAATGTGGCATTTCAAGTCATGTATATAGTTAGTCATCTCCAGTATGAGTCTACCTACTAATTTTGTAAGGGATTCTATCATCATTTTTTTAACTTGAGGATAAGTATCCAATCAGTTGTGGGGTATGATGAGTCCATTTTTTGGTAAGCATAATATCATAGATACAATATCACATCTATGATATCATAGCTATGATGTCATAGCCCAACCTAGGTCATCCTTTATGCAATGTCGTGGGAGATGTGTGATGAGTCATGTTATGTTCGCTATGTCAATGAGGCCTCATTGATGTGGCCTCATTGACTAGGCCTCATCAACGAGGCCTAGTCAATGCATCTTACCATGTGTTGACAAGGCCCCATCAACATAATGCCGATTATCTTGATTTTTGACTATACATATGTGCTTGCAACTATATTTATGGCATAATAAGTAAATTGTAATTGTAGCAGAGATCTTGCATTTTTAACATTTGAAAGTTAGAGTTTTTCCTCTGAGTGTCCATAGCAAGAGTCATTGAGTGTACAAATCTTTATTTTAGCATTGTTATACCTAAGCACGATAGTGTGTGCAGCAATAAAGATGAGCTTTCTNCCAGCATTGTTATACCTAAGCACGATAGTGTGTGCAGCAATAAAGATGAGCTTTCTGATAAATCTTCTAGCACTTTTGATAGATTAGCTATTTTATTTATGCATTTAATGTTTTTAGTTATTTATTAAATATTTTTAATTAGTTCTTAAATATTTCCCAATTATTACATTAAAGAGACAATTAAGTGAGATAGATTACACACATAAGTATGACCACTTTGAGCATAACACGTATTTGCTTAGTAATCCTAATAGTGTTATTGCTTGATACACCTAGTAGTGTAGCTTGGTCGTCTAGCAGTAGATACATGGGTTTAGGATGGGTATGAAGAGTGGGAATGGATACTTATGTTAGGATTAGTTACATGATTAGTAAATTGGTTAATTTAGATTAGTTAATTAAATATCTTTATCTATAATTCAAGCACCCAACTATAAAACATAAAAATGATAAAAAATTAAATGCCTCAGTTACACTTAACCATATCAATGAATGTCACAAGTGTAATTGGGAAGACAACAATTAACCTTAAGAGTAGATTCACTTCCTAAAGGGCTAGTGCACGAAAAATAATAAAGTCCATGGAATTCAACTAGATTGCACATGAACACTTTGTGATTCATATGGTTGGGCATAGGGGTACCTTGCCACTCATCATTGGTACCATTACTAGGGACTTTTTTTGTAGAACATGTGCTATTTAGGTTTAGGTGAATATTATTAATATCATTGTATGAACCTAAAGGTCAATATCATTCCCACTATGCATAGAATTATGAAAGCACACTAACAATTTCATTTTGTTTTGCAAAATGTATTCTTTTTCTCACAAGAATGAATATACCAAGCTCCTAGTCCCACAAGAATGCAAGGTGGTATACACTCATCCAAATGAGTTTGTGCTAAATTTCACCTTCATCCTACATCAGGATGAACAAATATGAAGGCATGATATGGAGGGCAACGTCATCTTACCTCCCAATCGATCTATGCTCAGAATGCTATTCAAAACCCTTAAGAAGTTGGGCATAGCAAATCTTCATGAATAGTACATTGTGGATGGATATGACACTTGAAACTACTATCCCACTAAAACATAATGTACATGAGATCAACATTAGGAGAAACTCCATGAAGCTACAAAGGGAAAACATTACACTAACCTCTTGTTCCTACTAGATCAAGAGGACAATGAGGATCCTCCCTTGGAAGGTTCTTAATATGAAGATTCTCCACCCCCTACTACTACTGGCAAGGAGGTAAACCTAACCCTATGATCAACTATTCATAAACTAGGTTCAAGAGAGAGTGATAGCCAAGGTAGGGACTTGGGTAAATATTGCAACAACAAGGGATCTATGGATGATGATCATAATAAGTATAAGAGTGGTGGTGGACACCATGGTGGTGGTGGATGTCCACCTTCCTCTTCATCCTCTTCATCTGATTCCAAAAATTCCTCTTCATTTGATGGTTCTCATGGAAGCCATCATCGAAGCAACTGTGATGAAGGTGATCGATGAAATAACAATGATCATGAAGGCCACCAAACAAAAGGGTGGATGAAACCAATAATGGCATCATCAATGCAATGATGATGATGAACCTTTATTGGTGACTTGAAGTATGCTCAACATTTCAGAGGTAGTAAAAATCCCAACTAGGTAGATGAAGGATAGTTAGATCAAGTGCCTAGGCATGAACAATATCATAAGAGTTGATGAGAGATACAATTCTGATCCACAGATAAATCTACAAGCTTTTCAAAATGCCTATCCCTTATAAAACATAGAAAATGAGTGGGAAAAACTAAATCTTTTCACAAGGATACTCATTAAGGAAGTTGAAAGTTGGTACCAATCCCTAGAGTTGGAATCTATCCATAGATAGAGTACCACGTTAGAACTATTCAATGACAAATACCATATGTACTCTAGAGTGTCTAATGTGAGAAGGAAAATCCAAGGATAGAAACAAGGAGCACATGAACCCTTGGATGCCACCATGGACCAATACTATTCACTCTTACACTAATGCCCTTGCCATGGTTACTCTTAGAGGAAACAACTTCACCACATCATCGATGGGCTCAGAGCAAAAACAAGAAGAACCTTTGGGGTGTATGCTGAAGGAAGGTTGTCTGAAATGAGAGATCATTAGTTCCAAAGGTTAATTGAGTAGGTAGTAGAAGAAGAAGGTGAGCTACGAGAAAGGAAATAGTACTGAAGAGTATAATAGGGAGCATTCCATTAGAAAATGAGAGGTCCAATTTTGTGACAAAGAGGACTCACCACTTGATGAAAGACCTTGCCCATCCAAATATCTATTTCTGATATTTCAACTAAGGTTGGCAAGTTCTGGGAGTCTTTGAATGAAAAATTTCAAACTACTTTGAAGATTGTTGAAGAATATAATGAGAAAAATAGTGATCATAATTGTAAGACGGAAAAAGAAGTTGAACGTGCCTACCAAAGTGGTAAGGGCAAAGCTACTATAGTAGAAGAAGTTGTGGATTTTGACTATGATGATGAAACTAAATGTGACATATGTGAATACAAACATCCAAAGGGATGTTACCCTATGGTGTTACACTTACAAGAGTCTAGAATGTACACATTGAATCCTCACCTAGTACATAGGCAAGCTACAAAATGATTGCCTTACCCTCAAGGAAATCCAAGGTAGTTCCACCAACAGTGACAAGCTTATTACCCAAGTGGAACTCCTCCACAACCTTATGAATAGTACCAATAGTGGTACCAACCAAAATCATGGGGAATGCCACCGCCAAGGCAGTAGTACCCTTATAGGAAACCAAATCCATATGGTACTATGTTTAGTAGCATGTCTCCCCTAGAAGTTTTGTAAGTCATGCATCATTCCAGCTACTACCCTCCAGAGTACCACTGAACACATTCACCATCTACTCAAGGGAAAAACACATATCTGTATCCTTATCATCCTCCACATCCCTCTACTCCTACACCTCCACCATCAACCTAATTACCTCCTGCTCCATCTATGTAGGGTAAGATTCCTCCACATTCATTATAGCAAAATGCTACAAGGGTTTTACACTCACAACCAATTTTTCAACTAAGTGGTCTAGATAATTGATCAAGGAAAATACCTTTCTTCTAGCCTAGCCCTTACAACCTACTTTGACAAATTGTTCTACATCTCCATCATCCTCATCCTCTGCATCAAATACCTTCAAGTGCCCTTCAAACTAAGTGCCACCTAGGATCCGTACTGTAATGCTAACTCATGTTGTTTCTGACTCGATCAAGGCTAACAATCTTCCTACAAAAATATCTAATCTAGGAAGTCCACTCATCTATCTATAGATTGCTAGACAAGAGCCATGAAAGGCTCTTCTTGATTCTATTTCTGGAGTTAACCTCATTTCCCATGATATGTACAAAGCCTAGAACCTACCACCTCTTAAGAAAAGCAACATTCATCTAGAATTAGCAAATCAGTTGATTACTATCCCTCTAGGATTAGTAGAGGATGACCATAGTTTGTAGGTGGTCTTATCCTATTGATTTTCTAGTAATCAATGTGGAAAATTGTAAGAACAACTTCCCCATCATCATGGAAAGAGCTTGGTTAAGCATGGTCAATGCAAGAGTGAATATAAGGGACCTATCTCTAGAAATATCCAAGAAAAATGAGTTAGGAAAAATTGAGAAGAAGTGTATTCTAGGCATCACATACAGTAATAATGGGTGTAATTGCATGCAAAAGACATGGTTAATCAAGAGTACGTACATTAAAGCATGTAATCAATGTGGACAAGAAATTAATATTCAAAAGTGTTTGTATGTAGCAATCACAAAATAAGAGGGCACCCAGTGGCTAATAGTTGATTTAGATAGTAACACAATATGGATGGAGCCAACTAAGAGCTTAACATGTGCATATGTTGAAAGAATGAAAAAAATTGAACAAGTTCATTCCCAACTCTCTAATGAAGATAACGATACCTATTGGGGAGAGTTGAAAATCCCTGACTTCAAGTAGGAGTCCTTAGAGCTAAAGACTTTACCAACTAGTATGGAGTATGCATTTTTAAAGAATGGTAAACTGGTTATCATTAATGCCAAACTTGCTCCTAAAAAATGAAAAGTTGTAATGAATGGTTAACAACCTTTGCTTGGTCATATCTAGAGCTAACAGGAATAGATCCAAGGATATGCTAACATTACATCTACACTGACATGACCATGAAGCCTAGAAGATAGCCATAGAGGTAGGTGAACCTCAAATTAAAGTAAATTATCAAAGAAGAGATAGTGAAACTCCTCAATGTAAGGTTCATCTATCTAATCATGGATAGTGAGTGGGTTAGTCCACTTGTAATTGTACTAAAGAAGGATGGCAAATAGCAGGTCTACATTGACTTTAGGCTATTAAATATGGCAACATTTCAAGATAAATTTTCTTTACCATTTGTGAATCAAGTATTAGGCATGATATCTAGGCATTGTTACTATAGCTTTTTGGACAATTATAGTGGCTATAACCAAATCCAAATTGCATTAGAAGACTAGGCCAAGACAACATTCATGAGTCCTTGGGGGAATTTTTCATATTGTAAAATGCCATTTGGCTTATGCAATGCCCCTACAACATTTCAACACTTGGTCCTTAGTATCTTTTAATAGCAAATTGGTAGTGGTATTGAAGTCTTCATGGATGAATTCTCCACCTATGGAGCTACCTTTGAGAAAGTGTTGGATTGACTTGAGAAAGTACTGAAGAGATGTGTAGAGATAAACCTACAGCTCAACTGGCAAAAGAGTCATCTCATGATCCAAGAAGGCATTGTGCTAGGGCACCAAATTTCATAGAAATGGATTGAGGTAGACCCAAAAAAGACAAGGGTCATCCAAGGAAGAACATGCAAACTAGAGATCATTAAAGATGTCTGATCATTCCTTGGACACATTGGCTACTACCGATAATTCATAGAGAATTTCTCTAAGATTGCAAAGCCATTAGTAGAGCTTAGAAATAAAGATGCATCTTTCATCTAGACCAAGGAATGTGAACATGCATTCCAACAATTAAAGAAGAAACTCACAGAAACACCAATCCTATGAGCATGAGATTGGTCCAAACCATTCCATATCATGGCAGATGCATCTAACTATGCTTTGGGAGTAGTGCTCATGTAGATTGATGATAAGAAGTGTCCATATTATATCCATTGTGAAAGTTGAATCATTGTGGGAGAACAATTAAATTATGCCACCATGGAGAAAGAACTAATGACAGTGGTGTATGCGCTAGAAAAGTTTAGGCACTCTGTGTTAGATTACAAAGTATTTATGCATATGGATCATAGTGTAATTTTCTTCCTCATGAATAAACCAACAATGAGTCCTTATGTTATACGGTGGCTTGTGATCTAGTAGGAATTCAATCTCACCATGGTAGATTGAAAAGGGACCAAGAATGTAGTCACTGATCACCTCTCTTATTTAAGATGGGATAACAAAGAGGAGGATAGCTCGCTCTCTGATTAGTTTCCAGATGAAATCCTCTTTACTGGAGTAATAAGTGAACAAAAGTTTTAAAAAGTAATATGTTATAATGGCATCCTTAGATATCTTCTCACTCAAGAGATTCCACAAGACTTAGATTTTACGAAGAAGCAATAATTTCTTCATCGGGCCAAATACTTCATGGAAATCAGTAGACACCTTTACAAGGTGTGTGTTGATGGTGTAATCCATTGGTATGTATTTGATGAAAATCAAGTGGACGTTCTCCAAGATTCTCATGAAGGACCTTGTGGAAGCCACTATGCAAGGAGATGCATGGCAATAAAAATTCTAATGGCAGGATAGTATTGCCCTACAATCTTTAGGGATTCCCACCAATTCATCAAGTCTTGTGAATGTTATCAATGTGATAGGAGAATGGCCACTCACATGGAAGGTCCTCAATAGTGGATTCAACCATTGGAACCTTTTGACATATGGGGCATTTACTTCATGGGTCCCATCACACCCATGTCTAAGGAGAAGGCATATATTATAGTAGCAATTTACTAATACAAAAAATGGGTAGAAGCAGTAGCCATTACTAATTATAGATCATCCACTACTGCCAAATTTATATAACAAAATATCGTGAATATATTTGGGGTGCCATGTTCACTAATGTTTGATAATGAAACTCATTTCACAAGTGCCACATTTAGGAAGTTAATGCAACACTTGGGGGTATAACATAAATTAACAACACCTTACCAACCCCAAGCCAATGGTCAAGTAGAGGTAACCAACCAAGAGATTACAAAAATACTAATGCAGACCATTAGCAAATGCTCTCTAGGACTGGAGTACAAAACTTAACAATGCTCTCTAGGCTTATTGTTCAACTTGGAAACTTCCTATTGGCTATTCTCCCTACGAGTTAGTGTACAGGAAACTTCCAATGTTCCTAATTCAATCCAAGCTTCATACACTGTCAACAACCTATGTTCTAAACCTTGACCTAAGTCTAGTGTAAAAGGAAAGATTGATCAATTTGAACGTGCTAGATGAAAATTACTTAATGGCCCTATCGTTGAATGAGGTGAATAAGGCATTCAGTAAGCAATGTCATGACCTTATAATTAGGAAAGTAAAACTTCAACCAGGAGATAAGATTCTTTACTGAAACCCCACAGATGTACCCCAAAAGATAAAATTTCTCTAACATTGTGGGAGGGAGCTTATATAATTGATCAAACCTTTTCCTCTGGGACCATGATAATCAAGAAACCTAATAGCCCAAATAAAAAGAAGTTGGTCAACATCTAGCAAGTCCAACCTTTCCTAGAAGTAAGACAGGCTAGCATAAATACTACCTCAATAGATGGAAAACTATGTTCTATTTTTCAGATCTCCTTCCTCCAACTTAGTCATGGGGGAGATGGCCATCCATGCTAATGATTACAATGGTCTCTTAGTTTTTCTACCATTTTGTTTTTTCACAATTTTGATTTTACAAATTTTTCATTTATGAAATTTTCTAATTTTACACCATCTTTAGTACCTTTAAAATTTCTTGAATATTTTACATTTTCTTATATACTTTACTTTATTTTTCTTTCTTTTGATTAAGAGTGATATTTTTTCATTTTTGCTAATAAATTTGCTTTATTGTCATAGGACACAGTGCCACTGTTTCTATTTACTAATGATGATTTGTGCTTAATTTCTAATTATTGATGTCTAGTTTTTATTTTCTAATTATGATGTTTGATGACTTTGACATGGTTTATATTTCATGGAATAGGCAATGAGCCCACATCATCCACCCATCCAATGAACTCTATAGTTTTCCATATTCTAAGAATTTGAGGTCCCTTCCATTAAGAAACTTTTAATCAATCAGTGACCTTGGTAGCTCTCAAATTAGGAAGGATTCAAAGTTTTGTAAAGGATGTGACTTCAAGGGGACTCAATACTCTTTGTCCTATTCATTTTGCTTAACTGCTTGAATGTTTTTCATAGACTTCTTATCATTCCATGCCAACCACTGAAGGAAGTCAAAATAACATCATTGCATGGTGTGGTTCCCATTAAAAAAAAACACACAATGAAAATTCAAAGCACATCCCTTTAACATGAATAAGTCCTACATGGTGTGGTTTCCATTGAAAAAAAATAAAGAAAAAAAACAATGGAAATTCAAAGCACACCCCTTGGACAAATAAATGGGCTACAAGCACTAGTTATGGGACTTGAATGACATTTACTTATGCCTAATGATCCCCTCTAACTAAGGCCCCCTCTCTCTCTCACTTCCTACTTCTCTTTTCTTCTCTCTATGACATGGTGGTTATTTTGTTAAAGAACTCTTGTGTCTTAAGTAAGTGGATCGGTCTTAGAGTGTCGTTGCGAAGTCACTAAAAGTGGATGGTTTTGTTCTGGATTGAGGATGGAACTTCTTGGGTCATTTTAACCACAAATTCCACAAGGGACTTCTTATGACCTCAATTTGGAACTCCATTCCACCTTCTCTATCGTGCATCCATGCTGTCGTAACTCACCTTACTACCAAGTTTTATGTTATGTGGTATGTCTTAGTTTGATGTGTTGGGATTCTTGAGTGGATTCTTTTAGGTTGGTCCTTAACTTTTCATGATCATTAAATTTACTATGGGGCCCATGGACTTCTTATTTGAGGCTATGCAAGGGAAAAAATGACATGAGCTTGCTATGGGGAGGATTCACTTACATATCTCTTGGCATGGTTAGTTAAGGTTCCTTACCTTGGACATCACTACAATCCTGTATTTTGCATTTTTAATTGTGTAAAATGCTTAATACTCCTTAATATTTCATTTCATTCATTCACTAAATTAATTTTTTCCTTTTTCCAAAATTTATGAGCTTCAACACCCTCTTCTCATATTTTCATAATATTCTTGGTCTTCTAAGCTTTCATTTGATCCCAATTTCATCCAAAATTTCTATGTATTTTAAAAGTTTTATCAACTCAATGATGGTTGTTGATTGCATTGACAGGGCCTCATTAACATAGCCGACCACATCAATGAGGCCACATTGACGTAGTGCTTAGATCCTATATATATCATCAGACACTTCAGGATTTTTTGCAAATTTCTCATAACACATGGGAAATTTTTTCACCTTTTCAAAGCCCAAAACCTTATAGAGCTCATAACTTCCCAATTGTTTGTCCAAATCACTTTGTTTTTCAATCCTAGACTTACTAGAGGTAAGATCTTTATTGTGGGGGCCACAAACCTCAAGGTTTCTGATGAAAAATTGATGAAAATTTTGAAAATTTTCCTAACTCCCCCAAAGGGTTAATAACCTTAACCATATATAAACATTAAATTTTTTCCCAAGTTAACCCTTCCAACAACCTTTGGAATGAATTATTCATAATAACGCATAAAATAAATAATAATTAGGTTAATTAAATTAGCCATAATAATAACTTAGCCAATTGTAACTATCCTCAAGAGTTAAGGTATCCCATTTTTTTTAAGGTTACATAATGATTGTTAATCCATGGTCTTATTGTGATTATAGATGCACCTAAACAAAAATGTCCACAGAAAGGAGAAACCTCGCAACCATAGGAGAGATGACCCAAAGTTGGAAGGGGCCAACAAGAACAAGGCCAAGGACTACTAGAGGTGACCCATGCAATGGGACCTCTTCAGGAGGAGCCCAAAGTGAAATCTATCTAAAAAATTCCAGAGTAAGAAGTGCCAACTGAACAATCATAAAGAGAAGAAGTTCCTGGACCCATGCCAAGGCTTAAGGTCACATTGACTCAAGTTTGCCTAGACATCATTCGATCTTAAGAAATTCAAAGATTAGTTCTTCAAGAGATTAACTTTGGGCCATTTTTGGACTAAACTCTAGAGGATGTTAAGACACAACTGTAGACCTCTCCCATGTGGCCAGTCATCATGTCTAGTGGGGAATGGTGCATGGGAGAGACCTATCTCTTTTGGAATAGCTAAAGGCTGGGTTCTATTGTCAAGATCAAGGATATTCAAGTGTCCTACTTGGTAGAAGCCATTACATACTCACTTGGGTTGCCTGACATAGGAACACAACTAGCTGAATTATCTATAAAAGGAAATCCTAAGGCCAAAAGGAAGTGGACCCAATGATGTTATAGGGTGGATTGTAAGGAGTATGGTGCGCTTGCACTAGTGAAGCATATTTATTTCAAGATTACGACCTATCACCTCAATCCAATGGTGAGGCTAAGCAAAGTGACTACTTTCTTCACCTGAGCATGCATGGCTCTAAACAGGAAGTTCCTTGTTAACGTTCCATAAATACTATACTTGGAGATTGAAAAACGTTTCAAAGAAAATGAAAGTGGAAGGAAGACCTTGCCCTTTCCATGCCTCATTAGAAAACTTTGCAAAAGGGCAAGTATTGTTTGCTACTCTAACAACACTTTTAGGCATGCTTCCTTAGCCTCATGGGTAGAAATCATGAAGGATAAAATGCCAGTGACAACTTAAGAAGAGGAGCTATTGCCACCACCACCCACTTAAGAAACAACACCAGAGGCCTGTGCAACCATTGAAAATTTATAGAAAACCTTAGAAAAACTCTTGCGTGAACAAGAGCAACAAGTAGAATTAAGTGGGATAGATCCATCTATGTATTGGCCAGCAATGAGTCACCTTAACGAGCTGTCTTGAATAGTTAGCCAAATGGAGAGAGGTGGTTCCATTTTCTCTACCCAAAGAATGCAGCTACCTTCAAGGTTGGATTCCAATGCTTGAGAGGTGACGGTATTACTAGCAACACATCATCTATTTCTAGAAATATTTTGGAATGTTACCACTTTCTTGGTGAGATTCAAGGAAGGTGAAGAGGCAACTCTCTTGGTGATGTAGCACCATGGGTAGGAGACAATGGTAGAAGTGGTAGTTGACTATGTAGCTACAGCATTGAATGCACCTGCAATATTTGTACTAGACCTATCTACGCTTCAAGATGTGCAGATGTCCATAGGCATAGTTAGTGCGAAGTTAGATGCAACTTAACATGAAAAATTATTGGAACGACTAGTAGGAACTGAGTAATTGACTCTCGATATCTTTGATCTTCTAGAGAACATCACCAAAACCTAGTCAGAGTTGTTGAATGTAAGGGGTATATGTATTATTTTGGAGGGACAACTAGAAATGGCCTAAGAGAAAAATCAACGCTTGGTCACAAAGGTTGTCGAACTTCATGCTTGACTTGCAAAACAAATAATCCTTAGCCTAGTAGTGATAAGAGATGAAGCTATCAAACGACTTCAAGAATGATTTCATAAGGCTAAGGAGGAAGTATTAATGGCCATCTTTAAATAGTCTATAGTAGAAGCTGAAATGTACTCAATCAAAAAGGACTTGAAATAGATGTTCTAGGAGAATGAATCATTAATAGCACAGAATCATTGCCTATGAAATGTTGATGCGTAGAAAGATAAAATGCAAGAATTCATTCACCAACTATAGTAGTAGCTTGCTAGGGTAAATATTGAACTAAGGAAACTAGCTATAGAAAATTGTAATTTGTCAATAGAGGAGGTACACACCTAGTGCTAGAAATTGGTCATTGAGACCACCACCTAGAAGAATGAAGCTCTCAAATTTGAGAAAGTGAAAAATCACTACAAGAATCAAGTTGGCCTAGAGAAGAAAGTAAATAAAAAACAAATCTAGATGGCAAAGGTGAAAATGAATGAAGCCCTCCAACAACTCCAACAAGGAAGAGAGATGCGGCAGCCCATTCTTGATGGGATTGATGCATACAAAAAAGTGGAGATCCACTTAAAGGAGTTGTAAATTGAAGAAATGATAGAGTGCATGGAGTTGGCCAATCTCTATTATTCAATCCTAACTATGTTGACTACTAGATGCCCATAGTCAAAATTAGAAAAATAAGTGGCTAGCTTGTATCTACTATACAAGGCTAAGTTCAAGAATCACAAAGACACCAAGTAGAAGCTTGAGATTGCAAATGTTGAACTCGAAGCTCTTAGAGGATGATTTGGAGATCATGATCTATCGTTAAGAACCTAGCTAGATGAATGAATGACTACCAAGAGCTGAAGAATAGAGTGAGAGTGTTCAACATTGAACACGAATAGTTTACTACTTGGTTTGTCAATGTCAAGGAGTTATTTCTAGCAATCCCATGTCCTTGGGATGTGCCTATTCCAACCTAGATTGGGGAAGTTGCATGGATAGTGCATGATCCTAGGAGTAAGGAGGAGAAAATGAAAGCACTGCTGAATGCTTTCTACCTCCTACCTAAAGTCGCAGTAGTAGTAGGATAACTGTAGCCACCTCAACCATCGCTAGTGCATGAAGCTAGTGAAGATCCCTCAGAGCCTCAAGAACCACCACCGCTTGGGACCATTTGATCTTCTCCACCAAGCTTCACACCATCAAAGAATATGTTCTCAAATTTTGAAGAGTTGAATTATGGTGTTTAATTTTATGTCCTAAACACCTTCATTTTTTGTAATATGTTGATCCATATACTCCATTTTTTGTCAAGTTAGTTAGTTTGTTTTTTGTGAAGAAAAGATAATCAATAATCCCATATCTTTCCAATTTTGTAATAGAACTTGAGGACAAGATTTCATTTAGTTGTGGGGGTATGATGAGTTGCATTAAGTTGGCTACGTTGACAAGGCCTCGTTAATGTGGCCTTGTCAACTAGGCCTCATCAACAAGGCCTACTCAATGCATCTTACCATGCATCAACAAGGCCCCATTGATGCAATGTCAGTTTTCTTGATTTTTAGATATATATACACACTTGTAGCTACATTTATGGCATAATAATTAAATTGTAGTTGCAGTGAAGCTCTTGCATTTTTTCCATTTGAAAGTTAGAATTTTTCCTCCAAGTTCTTGCAGCAAGAGTCATTGAGTGTACAAATCTTTATTCGAGCATTGTTGTACCTTAGCACAATAGTGTGTGCAACAATAAAGATGAGCTTTTTGATAAATCTTATAGCACTTTAAATAGATTAGCTATTTTATTTATGCATTTAATGTTTTCAATTATTTATTAAATATTTTTAATTAGTTATTAAATATTTCCAAGTTATTAAATTAATGAGACAATTAAGCGAGATAGATTAGACACATAAGTATGACCGCTTCGAGCATAACACGTATTCTCTTGGTAATCCTAGTAGTGTTATTGCTTGATATGCCTAGTAGCGTAGTGCTTGGTCCCCCAGCAATGGATACGTGGGTTCAAGATGTGTACATAAAGTGGGAATGGATACTTATGTTAGGATTAGTTAAATGGTTCGTAAATTAGTTAATTTAGATTAGTTAATCAAATTCCTTTTTATCTACAATTTAAGCACCCAACTATAAAACATAAAAATGATAAAAATCAAATGCCTCTATTACACTTAACCATAGCAATGAACATCACAAGTGTAATTGGGAAGACAATGGTTGACCTTAAGGCTAGATTCACTTTCTAAAGGGCTAGTGCACTATAAACCATAAAGTCCATGGAATTCAACCAGATCGCATGTGAATGCTTTGTGATTCGTATGGTTGGACATAGGGGGTACCTCACCATTCATCACTGTGCAACCTTATAAATACTAATACTTGGATGCACTAGCAACAATAATTTCATTCCACCCTCAACTAGACTCTTGTAGTTTGTTTCTGTAGTTAGCAATAGAGTGACTACCCATAGTGTGATGTTAAGTAGTTGTATGGTGTCTTTATTCAAGTGAATTGTACATGGGCACAATTCATGCTGGCAATAAAGATTGAGACTATTTTTCATCATTGCAACATCCACTTAGTTCTTGTATTGCATATTAGCTAAGTTTTTACTTAGTTAAATTTCCATATTTACTTTAGCTTAGCTCTTTACATTTCCAAAGCACTTTACATTTCATGTTCATTATTAAGGTAGAATGAGTACAACTGGTTTCAAGCATTAAGTGTAATCATTTGGTAAGCCAGTAGTGATTTCACTTGATACACTCATTAGTAAACTTAATTGGTAATCCCTGCAATAGTTACAAAAGCCCAAGACATTTATGGTAAGCCAGGACTGAATGCTCATTGTCCTAGGCTAAATTAGATTTACATTCCTATTATTATTTAGACTTATAATTTGATACTTACTTTTATTATGTCTGTAACTAGGAGTACTAAGACCCTAACAACATAAACATATCATAGGCCTCACTGAGAGTTAAATCATACACTTAAACTTCACTATCTCAAAGTGGGAAGAAAATGATCATGAACTTACTATCAACTCCTAGTATACTTGCATTGTTCATCCATGAATTATAATCTAGTCACGTGCATGTGCTCATAACTTGTATGGTAGAGTGTTGGGGTACCTCATCACTCATCACCTTGGAAAAATCTATAAAGAGAATAAACTTCTTCTTGTGTAGAACTTTTGCTCTCTTAATAAGATATTTTAAAGTGATGAGATGATCCATAGTAGAACATTGTTATCTAAATCCTACCTAGAAAATTGCATGTATCTAATTTTCTTTAGCCCATCTTTCAAGCATAGATTTTAGAATAGTTCCTAGAAGCTTGGTAAAAATATTTCAAATTACAATTAGTCTACAATTATTTATATATTTTTTGTCTTATTTTTTGAAGAAAAAAACTAGTTTATTGATGCACTTATTGATTAAATTATTTTTCATCTACTACAAAACATTTGATGTTGCTAATATTGTTTGAGCTAGAAATATGAAAATCAAAATTGGAGCTATCTTGTGGTCTTATAAAAGTGAATCCATTTGATTTTAGATATTTATTAATATCATTTAGAACCAATAGATCTAGTCCTTGTTCCCATTCTAACAAATGTTTTCCTTTATAATTAAATTGTTTATCTTCAAAGTACCAATTTCATTTTACACTTTTTTTTATCATCATCCTCCTCCTAGCCTTATTCCAATAAAATGGGGTTAGCTACATGAGTTCTTTTAAACTATTTGCCTCTATGAAAAGCTAGATATTGCTTATTTGTAGTTTCTTTAAATCATCTTTAATCATTTTTTCCCATGTCTTCTTTGATCTTCCTTTTCATGGCTTTCTTAGAACAATGATGTAAATACCTTTGCTTATAGGCTTATTATCTCCTCTTTTTTGTACTCCAAACCATCTAAACTATTATTCTTGTAGCTTATTATAAATAGAAGCCACTCCAAGTCTTGCTTTGATGTTTGTATTATGTAGTTTATCTCTTCTAGTAATATTCAACATCCATCGAAGCATTCGTATTTCTACTACACTAATTTATTGGTCATGCCTCCTTTGTACTTCCCAACATTAAACACCATATAAGATTGTAGGTCTAATTATCATCCTATAAAATTTCTCCTTTAACTTTATTGGTATTCTTTTATCACATAAAACACCACTATCATGGTTCCATTTTAATGTGCAGGTTTGGAAGCAACGTATTCAGACTATTTGGACTACTCCTACTTCTTCAAAGATTCAACATTTTCTGTGGTATCTGATTCACCAAGGTCTTCCTGTGGGTGTTCGACGCTCTCATCTGGGGGTTCCTGACCCGCGATGTCCTATTTGTCTCAGGGAAGATGCATTTACTCACTGTTTTTTTTCTTGTCCCCTTGCTCATAGCTCTTGGCTTTGGTGTGGCAGGTTTTTACAGTGTTTTCAACCAAGCTTGGACGAGGTTCTTTTTGGTGACACTCCGCATCTTCAAGGCTCTTTGATTTATATCTGGTGTCGCCTTCGTCCCCTTATTCTCCATGCTATCTGGAAATTTCGTTGTAATGTGGTTTTTCAACGTGATTCTCCTACTAATATTCTCTCCTTGTCTATTCAAGGAGACATTGTTCAACAGCTAATGCTGCAGTTGAGCTCTTGAACTTTTTCTCTCCCGTTTTTCCTAATTTCTTGTAGTTTCTCCTCTTTTGAGGTGAGCTTTTCCCCTTTGGCTGTTAATGTCTCCTTCTTTGAGACCTCTTCATCTTTTTTGACCCTCTCTTTTATCCCCTTTGTATTATTTTCTTTTTTCTCTATTAATTAAATTTATTTTTTGGGGTCCGACCCCCCCCCCCCCATTTTGACCATCGTGCCTCAATTTTATTTCTAAAATATTTATTGATTTCACCATCTAATTGGAGAATTGATCCTAGGTAGTGAAACTATTTATAGTGAGGCACTTTTCCCCCTTGAATAGTCACTTCTATGTAATCACTATTTATGTTGTCATTAAAATTGCATTCAATATACTCTATCTTACTTTTGCTAATTTTTAGGCTTTTTGATTCTAGAGCATGTATCCACTTCTTTAGTTTAGAAACAATATTTTTCATAGAAATTGGGACTTGTGACTATTATGCATTACTTCTAGGAGATGTTGTAGCATGTGTAAAATCTCAAAAAAAAAAAAAAAAAAAAAAAACTCATCCATTATATTTGGAAAGGTTTTACTACCTCCCAAACTAATGCTAACCCTCTTCCTTTCGTATTCAAGCTTGGGACCAAAATTGCACTTTTCTCATATTGTACAAATTTGAGGATTGCAGTGATTAATTCAAATCTAATTAGAATTAATTTTGGCATTAAAGTTACCACATGTAATTTTTTACTCTCTAAGAAAAACTAGAAATATTCAAGGGATTGAAAGGGGAAATCCCATGATAAACCTTCTTATTCATAAAGAGTAGCTCTTTAAGTGCAAAGTAGCAAAATCTGAAAGAAATATTATTGTTTTTAGCCAAGCATATTATCTATATTCATTTATATTTTCTATTTAGACTTGTGAAGAAAATTTCAAATCAAAATAGACAAACCTCTAAAAGATCTTCTATAATCTGTATTTCATTTGTAAGAAAATGATAAAATAGAAAACTTTGGATCAAAACTTTTTAAAAGATCTCTAGTTTTCTATGTCTTAGCAATAGCAAAGATGTCATATTTATTAAAGAAAGATATATTATATAACACCTTAACTTTATCTATTACTAATATATTAATGCTTAAAAATTTACAATGAAGATATTTTATATCTTCTTTGTGAATTTTTTGGAATATGTAATTTCAATAATTACTACATCACCTCTTGCATCTCAAAATGATATAAAACCTTCTACTCTTAATTCTTTCACTTTCCTTCATTTTATAAATTTTTGTGCAAGTTCCCTTTTGGTCAAATCTCTCTTGGTCTAAATTTTATAACCCTTTAAGTGATTGTGATGTTCCTAGACTTTGCATGTATCATCTATGTTATGAAATTTGGTAACAATGTAACTACTTTTACCATTTATTTAGAGTTAACAATAGTTTGTATCAAGCTTTTCCAGATATTCTTTGGAAGGATAATATATTTTTTTTCTTTACTCCAAAACTACAAATGATATAAATACCAAGAATGATCTTATTCATAACAAATTTAACAAGGCCTAGAGAGTTTAAACACTAATCACATACTCAACAACCTTAAGAAAAATGAGAGATATTTGATTAGTGTTTAATATTTTCTTTTATCTTAATTTTTTAAATATAAGATATGATTAAAACTCTTTGTAGTTGAAGGATGCATCCTTATGAAAAAGGAAAGAATTATATAGACAAGACCAACAAGAAACAAAAGCATAATCAAATACAATAATGAGCAAGAAGTAGAAGAAAAAGCCAAAAGAATTTATACCCAAACATCATAAGAAATAAGAAAATTACAATGTATGATCATTGTAACATGAGTAAGTTTTACGATGGATGATCATCATAATGAGTTGATGAACTTCAAAACTAAAGAGTTAAAGGTGTTATCAAGCATCCTTTACTAGAGAAGTAAAGGTTTCAAGTAAGACTTAGAAATAAGTCAAGATTTAGTATTCTAAAAATGAATTGAAGATCATAGTTGGAGCCAATTGTAAGCCTAATCCAAATTTCTTAAATAAGAAGTGAAGATCACTCAGGAAGCTTCATTGAAGTAAAGATAGTTGCTACATTACATACCCAAGTCAATAGACAAGGCTTGTACAAAACTAGTTGGCCAAGGATAACTACGGTCTCCATTGTAAGACCAACATAAATCAAAGAAAACATTATGACTTACTATGTATTTAGAATATGATTACAAATTATTACGAATAACTAAATCAAGTTAGGTTTGATATAAGTTGATGAAGTATAACATTAAATACTTAACCACAAAATCCTTAGGTATTTTAGAGTTGTTAAGTGAGGTAAAATAAAACTCTAACACACCTTTAAAACCATTGACTTTATTTTAGGACTTTCTCCTCTATATTGATGATATAATGTACTTTAAATATTTCAATTATTGTTTAATTTTAGAATCCAATACTCCTCCCCTTTTACATAATATTTTCATAAACAGCATAATATTATTTAACCATACTACTTTTGTGATGGGTAAGAAAGACAAGTTGCAATCATGTAAGGTTGAAAAAGAAAATAGTGAACGAGAAGTGGTGAAAAACCAAAAAAGGATGATAGTGTACCCTAAACGTGCCGGGATACTTGAAAAGCGTCCCAAAATCGATGTCACCGGCTGGGTAGTATTCGCCCGAGAATATCCTGTGGTAAGCTTCTTCGCGATCTACTCTCTGGCCCACGATTGTGGTGTCAGCCAACTCCGCAAACAGGACAACGTCCTGGTTCAAGTCACATTCTAGGATCCATTTTGCCATCATATCCAAGGCCTCCTTCTTTATGTAGTATATACCGTGTCTGAATTTCACTGCTCTCCACCCCTCCGGCAACGTCATTTGATATCCGATATTGTGGTCAAGGATCTCGAACTTCTTCATCGATGTTGAGGGCTTGTGCGTTTCAACTACAAAAGAGTATGTAGATCAATTAAATTGATGGAACTTACATTTAAATTGCCAATGAAGACGTCCCCTAGTCAACCGCTAATGGCCTTATTTTTAAGGTAGATACTTCCAGCCTCGTTATTTAGCTGGAAAGAAAGAGAGGAAGAAAATATACAATAAGCTAATGCAATAATATATAAATATTTAAAGATTTCAATGAAGGGAATTCAAGATATTCTAACTCAAAATCAAAAACCAAACAACGGAACATTGCGGCAATGCAGGAAGAAAAACAAAAAGGAAAAAAAAAGAAAAATTAAAAATAAAACGGAAAGTTCATTCCTAATCTGATGGTCTTGGGCTGCATTGAGATGTAACATATTGCAATTTCCCCTCATTCATACTTAAAACCAAACAACCAAACAATGCCCCAATTCTAGAGCTTTAGAAAAGCAGTAAAACAAAGCAACAGACTAAAAAGCAAAAAGGTCATTCCTGATCTGACTGCCCCGTGCTGCAATGAAAGGTAACACATTGAGCTGAAAGTCGAACTACTTACAGACAAAGATTCAAATTAATTAAAATGATACTATTTTCTATGCTCTGTAAATTATAAAACATGGCAGATTATAAATTCTTAGCATAGAACTCGGGTCGGTTGCTGGTTCTATTTCAGTGAACACAGACCGAGTCATAGACGGAAAAATATCCGGTAAAGGTCTTCTGCATAGTTTGAAAAATTTGATCGGATCGATAAATTAGCAACCTTTTTATAAATCGGAACAGGAAAATAGAAACAAATTGACTTCAAAATCGGATTAAAATCATCAATATTTACAAAAGAGAGTATTTATATGCACTCATGTTAGTAATGGTATCTTGGATTTCTTTTTTCATCTAAGAGCTCAGTTAAAAGTGGAAAATCAAATATACAAATTTTAATTTTTGGCTGGCATCACAATTAACAATATATAATATATTAAACTTAAAAATCAATAAAAATATAGCACTTTTCATTAAAATGGCTTCAATGTTGCTTTGCGATTTATGGCAGATTTATGGCAGATCTTGCTATTAATTGCAGATTTCTCAATCTATGATCTTCGCCTAAAAAGCTGATATAAGTCATAGATCTAAGAAGTTAAGAAGTTAATGAATTCATAAGAAAAAATTCAATTTCAATTTCACGAGTTAAAATCATTCAGATTCTAGCTTCTTCAATTAATCAACCAACACAAACATATATGATTACGAAGCAGGGTGCAAACCTATGTTGGAGGGAATGACAGAATCTGGATGGCCTGAAACGCCTCTGCTGAAGCGATTGCCCTCTTCTAAACTTGGCCGATTCATCGTCGTCGTCCGACGATTGCAGTGATTATTATCTTTGAAAAATTCGTCCGAGTCGACGATGGCACTAGGCCTGGCCAGCGTAAGAGGAACCAGGGTAACCGTGGACAGTTTGTGGTGGCGACCCATGTAGTAGAACTTTATCACGAAGTGGACAGTAAAGGAGAGCAATAACAGTACCATCGAGTTGCATCGAAGAATCAGCCACACTGCGTAGAGCCATGGGATCCAATTTACCTGATCTTTCTCAAACCATGCCGGCAACCACTGGTTCAAGTTCTCTAGCTGCTGTACCAGAGTCATGCTGGTGATGGAGAAAGATGATAGTGATGATCAATCAACTCTAGCGAATGCTTCGGTTCACTGGATGTTATAATGTTTCTCTTGAACTCCTCATCCTCGAACTCGTACTTTATATTCTTGTGTTTTAGCTTCAATGTAAGTAGCAGGCACAACAATGAGCGGCGTACAGAGTTTACAGGCAAAGAGAAAAGTTTCTGCAGCTTGACCATGATACCCACTCGGAACCGGTAACAAGGCAATCAATCTTCCAAGTTCCAGAGTACAACAGGAAAACCTCAAAGAGCAAGAGAGGAATATATATTTACCTTATCAAAGTACCTTGCTTGTGGAAATGAGGAACCAACCATTACTTCCCGACCAAGAAAAGCTTGGGTTTCCAACATTCCATGGAAATCCAGTAACAAGGCAATCAATCTTCCAAGTTCTAAAGCACAACAGGAAAAGCTCAAAGAACAAAAGAAAAACAGAGGAACATGTATTTACCTTATCAGAATACCATGCTTGTGGAAACGAGGAATCAACCATTGCTTCCCAACCAAGAAAAGCTTGGGTTTCCAACATTCCATGGAAATCAGTTGGCACTGGTGTAAGATGCCAATAAAAGAGAAGATAAATGAAATTCCTTTGACAACTTTTATGAAAGTGAGACAGAATTCTCAGGACAGAGTTAAGTTTAAGGTTAAGTACCATTTCTCTTTTATAGTTTTATTCCATTATAATGAAACTGAAAATGAAATGTTTATGGCATCAACACATTCCGGGTAAAAATATATAAACTATGAGTTTTGAAAATATGAATGAAAAAATTACTGGTAATGCGTTTCCAGACATATTAGGTATGATCATATGATTAAGATTTATGCATTATGTGTGTGTTGTCTCACTGGGTTATTCGGGACAACTTACCTTATTGTAATTGCACTTTATATGTTATGATTATGATGTCATTACATGCTTAACTAATTGTTGATGCATAAAATTTGGACACATTAACATTGGAAAAAAAAAATGGTTGAAGGAGACTATTGCATAAGGTGCCTTCTGTGTATACGTACAGAAACTCGGGAATAGTCTTAGCTGGAGAGGGCTATGTGATGTTTTAAAAGAGTAAACCAAACTGAAAAATTGGGAACTTAAATTAAATGATTGTTTTGAATTTAAGATTACAATAAAGAACTAAAAAAAATTTCCCTACTGTCGCTCGTCCATCACTATGGGGAGTACCCACTGCTAGGCAAGAAAACTACCACAACTGCCTAAAGAGGAAGAGAGAGAGGGATGCCACTAGTGTCTTCTTTGTACTACCACATGCTCCTGTCATGCCATGTAGAAAAGAGAGAGGGAGTAGATTTGTGCATGATTTGTGCAGTTGATACATTACTAGGAAAGAAAAGAGAACTATCGTCACCTATGAGCGAGACTGCCTATTGCCATAATGCGCCTCTGCATGCATGTGCCTTGTGTCGTTTGCATTGTTGCAGATGCACAATAGCAATATATTGCCACCTACCATCTGCTGATTCACCATCATGAGAGGGAAGGGAGAGAGGGATGCTGCTATGTCTATTTCCCATCACGCCTGTTGCTTCCAACACCTACGCCTGCCACTGACATTTGTAATCTACACGTGCATGTTAGCCACTACTGCCATGTGTCAACATGCACCTAGCTACCATCTGCTGTGCAGAGAAGAAGAAAAGGAGGAACCACCATTTGCTACTAACACACTACTATCTGTGCATGTGCTTTTGTAGGCTCAGAGGCCCAAAAATGCATTGGTGCCCCTAGAGGACCTACCGCATGTTGCCATCACATGCCACGCACTACCTACTAGTCGCTTCTATGCACTATCGAAGAGAGTGTGTGTCTGTGGTGCCACCACGTGCCTCTGACAATGGGTGTTATCTCTTGCTGCTGTGCCAGAGAAAAGGAGGCTACCTGGTGAGAGAGAACTATTAATCCCTATGAAAGGAAAATTTGAATATATGATTATACCAAGAGAACCCTTTTATAAGCAAGTTGTAACAACTTTGGATTAACAAAATTAATCTTTGGAGAACCAGAATACTAATCTTTACATTGGAGTTATTGAGGTTGAGTGTGGTGAACATGTTATAAATGATCACATGAGTGAAATTATAAAAACAAATCCTTTTCCTCATACAAATTCCACCCAACCCTATTAAACTTCTAGAAAAAGTGAAGAAATCTTTGAAGATACCTTGCCATATTATCAACGTTATGAAAAAGGATTTCTTCTGGATGATCCACCACCTTAAAGGAAGGATGAAGATATAAATGAGATCCCAACCATGAAAACATTAGAAGGTGTATCAAACCTTGATGATATATCCATTGAACATGTTCCTAGAGAAGTTGTACTTGATGACTTACCAAGACCTAGACTTGTTAGACCTAAGATTGGATCTAAAATTGTCCATATTTTGAAACATTCAAGTTAGGCATCAAATTTAGTGCTTGATAGAAAACAAACAAGCAAATTAATATTATAGCTTGATTTTCGCAATCTTAAAATTGATAAAGGATGGCTTGACAAGAAATATGCAGGTGATGTCTTAAACATAGGAGATCAAGTCCTAAAAAGAGGTAGAGCATTTAGTCAAATTAGTCTTCAAAGTAAGTTCTCTCCTATGTGGTCATGCCCATTCCAAATTATAGATGTCATTGGCCCCAATGTATACAAAATTGTTGATTTGCAAGGACATAGGTTCCATAGGAATTTTAATGCATTTCATTTGAAGCATTTTTTCTCAGGCACCCCAGATGGACACCTGGTAGATTCTTAATGAGTTTTATCTCATTTCATTTGTATATAGTTGCATCTACATATTTTCTTTTATTTTCATAATTTTTTTCTTAGCATATTAGTTTTGGTTTGATTTTTTGTGTTTTTCATATGATTTTAGTAATCATTATGGTCATTTAAGTTATTAGGTGTTGGGTCATCATAACACCATTCAAAAACAATGCTTTATACGATATATCCTAGAATTATAACCTTCTTTATATTATATATTTTAATAATGCTATGATTAATTTCAAGGTTCTAGTTTTATTAGTTATGTTGGATTATGGAGGATGGGATTTATCCTAACTTATCATGTAATCATCATGATCATGTGAGTGTAGGATATGTGACATTAGAGAATGGTTAGCCACAACCACTAGGTGATCTTAGAAAATTCCATTTTCCCTATCATAAGCCCCAACCCTTAGGTGTGATGATCCATGGCTAACCTATGATTAATAAGGTGAAGTGTATTCATCTTTTCTTAAGAACCCTTACCACCCAAAATACCTACTATGATGCTATCAAATTGTAATTAAAGGCACATACATGAGGGTTGAACTGCACCATGGGCAAAGTTCTAAAAGGACCGTGTTCTTTGGCAGTGCAGCTAATTGGCCAAACTCATGTTGGAATTCCTACCGTAAGAATGAAGTACACTATGAGCAAAGTTTCTTAAAAAAAAAACCAAAAAAAAAACGAAAAAAAAAAACAAAACAGAATAAATGAGGACTGTGTTTATTGATAGTGTAATAAGTTCTTGAGTGTGATGGGCTCTAGCAACAATGCTCATCCCAACCTCCATTTTCCTTGTTAAACCTATTTCCCCAAAATTCAAAAAGTGAAAAGAAAATAATCCCTTTTTTCCATATCCTTTATCCAAAAAAAAGAAGAAGCCCAAATAAAAATCTAAAAGTTACAACTAGCTACAATCTAACATGAGCCTATTCTCCTCATTAAGCTTAGTATAAGTCTTGTGCTAAAGGTAGTCTGCATACTTTTAGCTTTACCTTGTGAGAAGATTGGGAATGAGATCTTAATTATATATTTTAATTATATATATAGATCTATGTAGTTAAAATAATAAAATTATATATCTAAAGTTTGATTAAATAAGATGGTGTGGTAAGGGTGGCCCATGTCTAGTTCTCTTTTGATTATATGGTTATTTTGATAATGTTTATATCCATATAGTTTACTTTCAAGTCTTAATTTGTGTACATTTTATGATGTTTTTGATTGTCTATCTGTTGCATCATCTTAAAATTTCTGAGGTTTTTCTATCCTTACACTTGCATGCAATTAAAGTTTTGGGGCTAAGTGTTAAGGCCAACATCATCCATGCTAGGCACAGGGCCATGATCAACAGTAACAAGAACTAGATGCTAGCACATTGGAAAATGTAGAAGAAATAGATTGGTAGGTGATTGTATGCCAAAATTTTTACTAAGGGTAACTGCTAAAAGTAGAGCTACCAAGTAAAAAACTAAGATAGTTATTTAACCATAACTAAGATATCACTAAGTAGAAAATTCTTGGTTAAACCCCTTTTAAAACCATATTCAAGCCACAGGTTTTGATCATTTAAGATCTCAACCTAATAAGAGGAACCCAACCACTACATTCTATGGTATAGATTTTTATCAAAGAAAATAGTAATAAGACCTGTAAACATTATGTTGTATGGAAACGTAGACTCAACCATTACAAATTTAAGATTGTTGGTTAATGAAAAAAGGTCAAAACACTTTGAGATCTAGGTCAAATTCACTTGGCATTTTACCATTATTTAATGTTCCACCATAGGTTTGAATGACTCTACTACCATTATGAAAAGATACATGCTTTGCATCTTTCATGTTAGCACTAGAATTCTTTCATGTTGCTTTCAATTGATTCCCACTTTTCCCTCACTCATTGCTCTAGTACCAACTTTTTAAAATGACATTTGTGACAATTGTGAATTCAAGAGACTTAAAATATTTATTATTTGGATTCCATAGCTTGTTAGGGTTTGAAATAGAATTTTGTTCTTATTCGGAATATTGACAAAAGTCTCATTCTAGTCATAGCAGCATTTACATTTGTAGGAGGAATAATGATTATGCATGACCAAGGTGGCAGGAGTTATGAAGGTGCTAGTAGTGGCCATTCATGGTGGGCATCATGAGTGTAACTGACATCAAATGTGGCTATAGTTACGCTATCATAGTGCTGTTTGTGGTGGTAGAGACATGAAGAAAGTGGGCATATAAACTTTCCATGGCTGGTTATAAGGAAGCATTGGATCCTAGGAGATCAATGTCTCAGGCACACAAAAGAAACCAAGATATATCTGGTAGCCTTCTCCTTCAGAGATGGGGTAGCATTTGTGGTAGTGCATTACTGCAGTAGGAAGTCCCCTCTCCTCTCTCATTGAGAAGCCTCCTTTTGTTTGTCATGGTAGCAGCAAATAATGCCTATCATCAGGGGCATGTGGTGGCATAGCAAATGTGCTCTCTCTCTGACAATGCATAGTATTGACCAATAGATAGTGCACGACATGTGATGGTAGCATGTAGTAGGTCCTCCAGGGTTGGTAGCACATTTCTTGGCCTCTGAGCCTATAGATGCACATGCACAAATAGTGGTATGTCAATAGTAGATGATAGTTTCTTTTTTTTCCTTCTTTGCACAATAGATGACAACTAGGCACACATTGATACATGGTGGAAATGGGTGACATGCACATGCAAATTGTAGATGTCAGTGATAGGCACAAGTGTTGGCTGTAGTAGGCACGATGGGAAATAAGAATAGTAGCAGGCAACAAGTGCTGGTTAGTTGCTGCTGTGCATCTACAAAAATGTAAACAACATGAGGCAAGTGCATGCAAAGGTGCATTATGGTAGTAGGTGGCCTCTCCCAACTAACGATGGTTCTCTTCTCTTTCTCAGCATTGTATCAAGTGTGTGAACAGTGCGTGGATCTACTCCCTCTCTCTTTGCTATGTGGCATAATAGAAGCATGTGGTAGTGCATAGCAGATAGTAGTGACAGTGATAGTCGTAGTTTTTCTACTTAGCAACAATACTCCCAATAGCAACAAACTAGTGGCTACAACAGGACTAGGGAAATGTTTTTTAGTTACTTATTATATTCTTGAATTTAGTATAACTATTTAATTTAAGTTCCTAATTTTTTAGTTTGGTTTACTCTTTTAAAACATCATATAGCCCTCTCTAGCTAAGACTATTCCTAGGTTTTCGTACCGATATGAGAGGCACCCTAGGCAATAGTTTCCTTAAAAAAGTATTTTCCCCAATGTTGGTGTGTCAAAATTTTATGCATCAACACCTTTTTTATGCTAGAATGAGGGCAATTTTTCAAGATTTTGTTTTTCCATTTTTTAAAATATAAATTTTTGTCATTTTTCAGTCCCTATTTTATTTTCATTTTTCAAAAATTTTGTTTTTCCTACTTCAAAATTTTTTTTTTTGCTAAAATTATTGTTTCTAGCCCTTATCTTGAAAAATATATTTTAAGAATTTTTGAGCCCTTTTATTTTTTATCTCAAAAGTTTCTCTTAAAAATTTTTGAGTCTTATCACCCATTTTAATCTTTTCTAAAAACCCTCATTTTGAAGCCCCACATTCAAATTTGTGTGTTGGAGGTTCTTACCTGAGTCCTGACTTTGGTAACGTGGTTTTATTCAATTATTCAATTTTAAAAGTATTTCTTTGAAATTTTTATTTTACTATTTTCTTTTTAAATTTTATATGTATTACAATTTCATACATTTATTTTTTCTTTTAAAAAATATTTTTTAAATAGCATAGTCTAGTTTTTCTTCAAAAAAGTTATTATTGCAATATTTCTTTTTCTTTTACTTAAATTTATAGATTTTTTTTAACATTTATATTGTATAATTTTTCATTTTATGAGTGAACTTACCTCTGCCCCTAATCGACCAACTATCCATTACTTTACATTAAGGAAATGAAAAGCTTAACATTTCCCAAGTTTTATTCCTAGGAGAACTCAAACTAAGATGATAGCTAATCAACCCTCGACTCTCTTGGTAAGCAACCTCTTTCACTTCACTAACTATCATGGCATCCCAAAATCACTCCAAAACATAAATTTGTTCTATGAACCCACAAACCATACTAGTGATGCCTGCCAACACATACAATGTTTTGAAATCTTACTAGGCATCCACAACATTGTCCAAAACAACATAACATGTAGGGTCTTTGTGATGACTTTTAAGAGAAAAGCCACCTAGTGGTTTATGATGCCCCCTAATGCCTCCATCATGTCACGGCAAGAATTCAAAAATAAGTTCTTGCTCCAATTTGACAATTTCACTAGCTTGGCTATAGCATTAAGCAATTTCACAAGCTTAAGGAAAATACCTAGTAAAAATGTCTGGAATTACAACCTAAGATTTCTTCATTAGCTTGACCATTTGCCAAATGAGATGCATTCACAACCTGATGGCATCCTCAATTTTTATGTATCCACCATTGATCCATTCTTTGCTTATGCCATCAAATCTGGTCCCAACATAATAGAAATATAGGGAGCAATGACTAAAGCCATGGAGTTAGGAAAAATTGCCCTCATGAATAGCATCCAAACCCAATTTAGGATGATGAGCATTACTAATCCTATGCAATCTAGCCCCTTACCCCTACCAACTTTCCCAATGATCAACACTAACATGATTATGTACACTAGCCTTGTATGATGTGTTAGACAGGTGATGTTGTTGGCAAGGATGTTGGGTGTGGGTACAAAAGCACCTATTTTTTCTACATTTAAGCTTTATATTAAATTTCAGTATTTATGCATTTGAACTAGAGTCCTATGTTGTGTGATGCTTAGTGATAAACCGTGTTTTACCATGGCTATGATATTGAGCATATGATGTTAGAGTTGTGATGTTGGATCCTCAATATTGGGGCACAAGCTTTGATGTTAGATATTCGATATTGCTCCACACATGCTAGCTTATAAATAAGGTACTTGGACACATGGCCAAATAATTCTTATTTTATCCCTAGGTAGACTCTTGTAGTTTTTTTTCATATTTTTAGTGATAGAGAGTGAATGCCTGTAGTGTGATGTTGAGTACTTGTACTAAGTCTTTATTCAAGTGAAGTGTACTTGGGCATAGTTTATGATGAAAATAAAGATTGAGATTGCTTTCCATCATTGCAGCATTCACTTAGCTTTATTATTTTACTTAGCATAATTCTTACTATTTTTTTAGCTTAATATTTACATTTTCAAGTATTTTACTTTCCTTGATCATAGTAAAGTGGAATGCGTATGAATGGTTTCAAGAATTAAGTGTAATCGTTTGGTAACCTAGTAGTGGTAACTCACTTGGTAATCCTAGTTTTTATAACTAGAAAAATTGATTCCATAGAAAGAACTGATGGATCTGGTGTATAATAGTCCTCAACCCATGAATCACTAGCGCCTCTAGGAAAAATGGAACTTAGGGCATCTTGGCTAGTCTAGTAGATCAACCAGGGACTTATGAAATGCAAAATGGGGTAATAAAACTAAAATGCTAAAGCTGCTAATAGATTTGAATAATGTACAAAAAATGAATATATATTTTGCATTTAAAACCTAGAACTTAAAAATTTTCTTAAGAAAGAATAAAGAATAAGTTAGAGGAATGTGTACAAGTGGTGCCTGAGTGAGTAGTAGGGGGTTCATGGTTCATTAAAGTAGATGCAGTCAACTCCATGAGCTGGATGTCTTGCACTGCCAATGCTATCAAACTTCTTATGCTATTACTCTAGATTTAGAATGTTACCTATGTTGGGAAATTGAGAAATGTGAAGAATCTAAGTTTCTTTAGTGCTCTACGCTGGAAGTTGGGAATCTTAGGAGTATAACGTGGAGCTTGAAAATTTACCAATCCC
This sequence comes from Gnetum montanum, assembly GCA_015680685.1. Lineage (NCBI taxonomy): Eukaryota > Viridiplantae > Streptophyta > Gnetopsida > Gnetales > Gnetaceae > Gnetum > Gnetum montanum. Next base: position 112,575 of record MNCI01012079.1, read on the forward strand.
AAAGGGGGCTACAAGGTTACAAGGTCACAAGGTTTCCATGCTGGGTTCAAGAGAATACAAGTGTGAAAACTTGTAATAACTCTTGAGTGCTTGAGAATGCCCTAGTGTATAATTGTCAACAAATTGCTAAGCTATATAAAAATTTGTGTAACCAATGTGAATAGTATAGCATTGCCAAAGTGTTTGTATGGCAAAAGTTGTTGAACTACAAAAAGTATGGAACCTTAAGAAAAAGTGTTGAACCCATAAATGGTGTTTGAGGTTGGTTTTTATAGGTCTTAGGCCATGAATGGGGCTACAAAATAGCTATGATTTGGCCACACAATTGCTACATATTCGCTATTAAATTACTACAAATTTCTACCTCGTATAGGTAAGATTGGTACCCAAATTTGGGGGATTATCATATATAGTAAGTGCCTTTCTCCCATGGCCATTCTTTTTACTATAAATAGTAATGGGGCACACCCTCTACATTGAACATAGATCTTCCATGCTAAGCCTTTCCCATCCTTGCTGGAATGGTTAATCAACATTGGAGTGTTGAAATCTAGCTTTTGTGGCTTCCAAGCTAGCGGAATGTAGTTTCCATGCTAGGGGAAAAATTTTTCAAGCTAAGGGAAAATCCCCCACTCCTCCACATTGGGGGTAGGTGAGATTTATCACCGCCCAGCCCCACCCCTTGCCCATAAAACCCATCAAATTGCCATTTTTGGTATTCCAAAAGGTAATTTTGACCCCTCCAAGCCTAAATATAGACACTAGGTAACTTTGTTTACTTGGTGAATGAGACTTTGACCACTCATGAGGCATTTTAGCCCAAAAGTATGGGATGTGTGAGATTTCTCAATGTGGATGCATGGGAGTTTAAGACTTAGTTATGGCTTTAGGTGGTTAAAGGACTAAAACCCAACATTGATGCAATTTTTGACTAAGATGGAAGGCGTATAGTGGGGTCCAGAACCCAAAGGTTTTAAAATTTGAAAAGTGAATCTATTTCCTACCAAACCTAGCATTGAAGAGAGTTTCCCCCCTTTGCACTTTAGTGCACTTGGAGTTATGTCATACTAAATTAGTAGCTGGGGTTTAGAGATGGGCATTTAGGTTTAGATGTAGTTTTTAATTCCAAAGTTCATAAGTTTTTAATCATAATCCACATTCTTGAAAATTGTGCATTTGAGAAGAGCTTTGGAAAATATTTTTATGGTATAAGTAACCCATCCTTACCATGGAAGCCTCCCATCTTTCCTGCACATAGCATAGAACCTCAATACTTCTAAATTTCAAACTACTCCTAGTGTTATGCCTATCATGGCACTAAAACAATGTGGAGGAAAGAGCTAGAATCCAAGGATTTTGAAGGTGGATGAATATGAGAAATACCTACAACATCTAGGCCTAATCTGTCACTATTTTCCAGTAGGTAGTTCTACCTATTTTTGCTTGGTGTTCCAGCTATTTTCATTGCTTTTCTTCTATTCTTCTTGCTACTTGTCAGGCCATTTTTTTAGATCTACACTAATAGAGGGGGTAAAATGAAATTCTAATGAAATGCCCCATCTTATTTTGGCCACTTCCATGTGCATCTATGATTGTTTTTTCTTTAGTAGATTTGATTTAAAATCAAGCTTGTTGTTTTTGTGCTTTTTTTTTTCAAAATTTGGGGGTATGATTATTTTTCTTAGATCTTGGCCAAAGTATTCATCACAATTAAATTTCAATGAAATCCTACATCATTATTTTGATGTTTTTTCTAAGGAGTATTGATAATTTTAGTTGTTTTGGCTATTTTAAGTTGGGTTTTAGCTTTTTACATGGAAAAATCAAGCAATGTTGTGTCTGTTTTCTTAAGAAAATAACTAATATTTTCCAAATCTAATGTTTTGGATCTGTAGCCCTATGTTTACAAATTCTAATGGCTATTTTCTCATTTGATTTGGCTTTGAAATGATTAAGTTAGGGCTATTTTCCTAAGGTCATGTAGTTAGGTTTCTATGCCATTTTTAGATTTTTATGTAAATTCACGAATTTTTTCTAAGAAAAAGGAAAGGGGTTTGGCTAGTTTTTGGTTATGGCTAGGTAGATCTTGGCTTCCAATTTCCAATGGAGATAGAATCACTCCAATTAGCTTTAAAATGATTTTTTAATGAATTTTTTTACTAAACCTATGGAAAAAGGAGGTTTGTGTCATTTCCATATTCTTGTCCAAGTTGGTGAACTTTTTCTACATAAATAGAAAGGTTTTCAAATTTTTATCAAATATGGTCACGTATGCCTCAATTTAAGCTTTCAAATGGTGTGAAACCACTTTGGTTGGAGCTCAAATGAATTTTTAGTGAATTTTTAGCAAATTTTTACCAACCATGTGCAAAAGGGGATTCATGGTGATGGCTACGATTTTTTGCCAATTTGTTTATGTTCCATGTAAAAATGGTTATTTATTTTAGGTTGTAGCAATCATAGCTACAAACATTTAATTTCATGATTCCTTCCATGGAAAAATCACTAAAATCAGAGCTTATATGAAGTTTTAATGGATATTTTTGGCTAAATTGTGCAAATAAGGTTAAATTTTGGATGGATGTGATTGATATATGGAGTTTTTCATGTAAAAATTATGTTTTAAATATGTTTTTTAAGAAAAGAAAAGGATTTACTATCTTTCAAAAGATTTCTTTACTATGGCTATATGATTTTTCCAAGTTTTAATAGTTTTTTCTAAATTGATGCATGGCTTAAACTAAGCCTTAATTTTGGCTATAATATTTTAGGCTATGAAGTAAAAGGCTATTTATGGAATTCCTTAAGTCAACATAGATAGACAAATTAGAGCTTTTTACAAAGGTTAATTTCATCTTTGAATAGAATGCTTTTTCTAAATTTGTTAGGTAATTCTAATTGGTCATAATGTAAGGCTATGCAAGGTTGTAATAATGCTTTCTTGTGGAATTTCTTAAGCTAATTTAAAGAAAAATCTTAGAGATTTTTACATAGGCTAATTTCATCTCTGAATAGGATGTTTTTTCTAAAGTTGTTAAGAGATTTCAATTAGTGATGATGATTTTATTTTGGCCATGCAGGATTTATTTGAAGCCCATTCTCATTATAATGGAGTTGGTGGGCATTCTGTGCTACATTGGTCATCCTAAGATCAATACCCCTCTCACTAATATGCCTTTGGGGAAATTGTTACTATGGTTCTAGCCTAGGGCAAGGAATTCCTTGCCTAGATTCTTCAAAACTTTAGTGTGATCTTATGGTCACACTTGTCTGGAAATATGGCTAGGGTCATAGTGGAGACTTTGTTGCCTAGGGCATCCAGCTTGATTGATAAGTTTATTACTGATAATCCTCTTCCTAGGACATGAGGTGGATCATTCAACACCATCAGCCCATATTACCGTATGGAGATTTAGATGTTGCTAGAATATAGGTAGTACAATGTTGACAATACTCTGATGGTTGTGCATAGGTCCCACACATTTTTCTAGAACTCACATGAAACTATGTGTCATCTACCAAGGTAAGCATAGTTGTTATAGTGTTTCTATGTTTTTTTGGCTTTACTAGCTAAACTACCTTTCCCAAATTCATTGGTCTTATTACCTTCTTGTAGGTACAAGGCCAATGATCAAGGCTTAATCATTAACGATCAAACCTTAGTAGTGGCTCAAACTACCCTACATGAATTCACTAAGGGCCCTTAGATTAGAACTATTGTGTATCAATAATTAAGAGGGAACTTTGATGCCTATGCTATAAGGTTCAACTTTGTATACAAGAAGTGTAAGGATGATGGGATGATGCATAGCTAGTGGGTAGATTTTGATAACTTCATGGATTAGACCCTTGCAGTTGGGATGTCCAGTTAAAATACACTTAAGAAGAAGAGGAAAGGTAAACATAGAGGCTATAGCTTCTAGTGTTTTATGGTTATGAACATTCTAGTTATTCTATTCCTTTAATTAGTTATTAAACTTGCTTATGTTGATGGTAAACTTTGGTTGTTGTTTTGTAGGACCTTCCACCTCTACTACTGTCATCATACCAATCATAGGGGCATGTTAGGAGGATACTCTAGTCCTAAAGTTTGGTGAAATAATACTATCATAGGAGTGGCTTAATGGATAGGCACCTAAATACATTCAAGCAAATGTCTAGCATGTAGGTTTGCTTGATGTATTTATGACATCCATCCCTTTCATTCCTATTGCGGAGATGTTGCATGTCATCAACTCCTTCCATGATAATGCTAGTCATTTTACCACCATCATCCAAGGTGTGAAGGTTAACATGGATATCAATGAGGGCCTATTTTACAAGTTACTTGATGTCCCTATTGATGGGGCAAATCTCTTAACAAGAATAGTGAAGGAATCAGGCCATCATGATGAAGTTTTCGAGTGGCTTGGTGCCAACATGGATCACTCTGGAATTTCCATAGATGGCTTCACGAACCTTGATGGAAAAGAGTCATATCCTTTGTTTAGGTCTCGTCCATTTCCTAAATTGTTATCAAAAAAGAAGGTGATTGGCATAGTACAAGGGTGGACCTTTAAGAAGGTTCTGATGGATGACACCAAGTTAAACTAGGAGGTTGCCTTGGATTTTGAACTTTAGGAGGAGATCTTTAGACTTCATGTGGATACCTCTACAATAATCCACATGCATTTTGTATTTTTTGTGGGTTCTTTAAATAGGTTTTTAGAGTTTCTAATGGTGTACAAAAATGGAAAATGGGTTCCTTAAGACCCTAGAAAACTTTCTAAGCCTTGGATAAAGCACATTTATCCAATGATGTAGGCTCAGAATCCACCAGAGGGGATGGGTGATATGTTATCCATTATCACTAAGGATCTTAGTGTTAGGCAGTGTGAGTCCTTTGATAGCATAGATAATATAGGAGCCTCTCACATTCCCAAAGAGAATCGTAGAGGCCAAATGACTATGTATGAAGACCAAATGGATAGTGAGGAAGAAGCTCAAGAGGGCCATCAAGGAAGCACCACCGACATCAGATGAACCTACCTTGAAGAAGCTTATGTTTAAGCTTAGGCTATCACAATAGGCAATCATAGGTAGGATTTGTTTAAGTTTTACTATTTCATGTTTTAAAGTTTATGGCTACTTTATGGTTTCATGTGTTAATAGGTTTTCTATGTGCTATGGTTGAAGATATATGTTAGGCTTTTGTAGCCCAAGTTGTGGCAGAGGTAGAACAAATGTGTGCAAAAGAGGCACTCTTAAATCCACCTAAGTTTGAAGGGTTTGCTGATGTGGATATAAATGATCTAGAAATCTTCTTTAGTGAGGTGGTATTAGGTACATCCCCCATGATCATCTTAGAGGAGGAAGAGGAGGAGGAGATAGGTATGCCCATGCCTTACTATTTTTATTATATCTTATAGTTTATTTTTTATTTTCATCCTAACCATTCAATGATTGTTATCCTTATAGTAGTTCTTGAGCCACCAGTGCAAGCACCTATCCATATGTTTCATGTGAAACCATGGGTGGAGACTCTAGACATAGTGGAGCTCATATGTGGAATAGCTAAGGACATCATCGACCAATTATAATAGGTTGCACTTGAGATGGGTAAGAACTTCATTTTATGTGCCTTAGCTGCTTGCCATGTTGTAGGTTGTGCTTGTGTTATGGCTATATTAGGTTTTAGATTATGTTTATGATTATATTTCATGCTTTTGTAGTGCTTTCTTGCCTAATATTTCTTTTGATATACCTAGTGTATCCTTGAAGTTGTACAAGACTACTACTAATCTAGCAATGTCATGTACAAAAAATTCATGTGAGCTAGAGAGGTCCAATGAATCCCTATTGGAGGAAGTTATGGGCTTAAGGAGGAAGAATTAATGATAGGAGGAAACTATTAGAGATATTTGAGACTACAAGACCTTTGTGGAAGTCCAAGTGGCTAATGTAGGGGAATTGCAAACTAGGGAGATCATGTGGACTCGATACTGGATTATCATTTAAGACAAAGTAATAGTCTTATAGGAGATGGCAGAACTATAGATGTAGATGGAACTTATCTTCCAAAAGGTTGAGGACTAGAATGATCACTTCATTTGAGTCCTAAAGTGGGATAATAAACAAAATGTTTACAAGTGACAATACAAGGTGGATCATGGGGCCTACCTTAAGTGGCTTAAGGAGGAATCAATTGAATAGCTCAAGAAAGAGTTGTTCATCCAAGGGATCAAAGTGAAGAGTGTTATTAGCATTTTAAAAGTAATCTCATGGTGGAGCAATACCTACTACTTAGATTACCACTACTGCAAGTGAGACCTCTATGGCTGCTATTACTTGGAAGCCACCTACTTGGACTACGATAGATAGGATCAATATCTTTTCTAGCATTGATCTTGGGGGTGTTGAATAGGTCAACATGATGGAGGACTAGATCCTCAATTGTTTGGATGAAGGCCTTCCACATTTATTCCTAGAAGTCATGGAGTCAGAATCCCTATAGGTTAGATGTATTTTATGTTTTAGTTTTTGTTTTAAGTTATGATTTTGGCTATTGGTTGCTAACTGGCTATATGTTGTTGTATTTTAGGCCTTAGGAGACATTGGTAGCCCTAGCAGTAAGGGTGGAAATGACCCATCACTTCTTCCTCTAGACATCTCTCAACAACCTCCATTAGCTTAACTTGTTGGCTATTTGTTTTTATTTTCATGTTGATGGCTATTCCTAGCCAACACTATGTCCTAGATGGTTATTATTATTTTTTAATATTTTTGAAACATAATGTGGCCATGGCTATATATGTTATGGATAATTTAAATTTAAATTTATAATTTTTGTTTTATTTTTGGCTATACATATCTATAGTTGTAGTGACCGTTGTGAATGTCTATATTGACATTTTGGTTATAACATTAGATGGCTAATTGATGTGATACTAGGCAAAGAAAAATGGAATTAAAAAATATAATTAAATAGATGTTTGCCAATTTTGGACCATGGCAAGCATAGGTTGTGTTGATTTTACTAGTTTAGGAGCTTGGTGGACCATGTTGCATTATGTTTACTTCACTAGTTTAAGGTCATGACCAGCCATGGTGCTAGTTTAAGGCCACAGGGGTCTATTATGCTAGTTTAAGATTACAATAGACCATGATGCTAGTTTAGAGTCTTAGTAGACTATGATTTTGCTAGTTTAAGGTCATAGAGGACCATGTTGTGTGATTATCTTTGCTAGTTTAAGGCCATGATAGGCCATGATGCTAGTGTAACATCTTACTAGACCATTTATGAAAAATAAATATATATTTATAAGGCTTTTTAATGTTTATAATGAGTAAAAATAAAGAAATATTGTAATAATGCAAATGAACTTAGACTACATCCATAGGCTACATGCATAAAGAGTAAAACAAAAAAAATGCATAAAAGAGTATAACAAATTAAAGAAGAGTGGTATGATTATTAGTACATCTAGTTATAAGGTCATGGAATGAAAAATGTTTAGATGAACTCCACTTTTGTAGATTCTTTCTAATATTTGCAAGATTAGGGAATGAGTAAGGTCTACTCTGAATAAGCTTATATTCACCGTTCCCTTCACTGAAAATGTTAAAAGGGAGTTCATCCCATAATGCATCCCGTTGCCTATTATTGTCATCATTGGTTTTCTTGGCTCATTGCTCTTATTTGGGCTATTGGATTTCATGGCTAGGAGCTTCTTCTTAAAACTCCACTTTAGAATCCTACTAGTCTAAAAGAAGTGATGGATTTAAATGTAAGGCAATGTACATAGACTTGTCCTTCCTTTTGAAGTTGGATCTAGTTATTGTCAATGCAATGGCCCTAGAGGTTGATGGTTGGTTATTACGGTCATTAGTAGGAACCTTTTTTCAGTTGGCCCTTGGTCCCTGGTTCATGATCTTTTTTTCTTTTATCATAGTTGCTATAGTCATATTATTTTGTTTATTTTTCACTTTGTCTCTCTATGTATGTTGTGTTTTATATGCTACATAGGCCAAATCATGATTGGCCTTAGTAGCATCATCTATATTTTTAGTTTGAGAAAATGCCTAGCTAAGGAACCACAGGACAAGGTAGTAGAGCCTAGACTTGATGTAGTCATTAATTGCTCCTCTAAATATTTCCAACAAGTGGGCTTTCCCTATAGGCTTTAGTATTTCATTCAACAATCCATTCCACCACTAAATGAATTTCTACATGGGCTCAAGGGATTCCTGCTTGATCTTCGTGAGTTGATCAAGTGTGATGTCAAACTTCAAGTTATAACTAAAGAAATTGACAAACTAAGCTATCAAGTCTTCTAAAGAGGATATGGATCCTCTAGGTAAGGTGCGGTACTAATCAAGTGCTTTCCCAATCAAGGACATAGGGAAAGTACTCATGATGGTATGAGGCCATTGTTGCAAGAGTAAGCAGCTGGATCTAAAGGTTATAAGATGAGCATTAGGGTCACCTTCTCTGTTGTATTTGCTAAACTAGGGAATAGGGAAAATAAGAGGAAGCATGAAATGTGGAACTAAAGGACTAATTGGATCATCTTGGTAGAAGTTCATACTCTTAACACTTTGGGAAGTAGAGGCTTTAAGCCTCCTCAACTCCTCCGTTAAATCCTAGATGATTTAGAAGGCCTAATCTAGGCCCTGTGATGGCCTTATTGGTTGTGGGGTTTGTAGATAGGACTATGGTAGTTTTTGTGAGGCTTGTGGCCTTGCTGTGGGTTGTAAGATAGAAGGAAGTGGTTGCATTATGGTTGTGGATTGTGGACCAAACAGAGAAAAGGATGCTTATGTTGGTACCTAAGGCACAAACGGGATAGATGGGGTGTGTGACCTCTAAGTTGGGGTTCCATGGTGGATCTCACATGGGTATTTAAAGGATTTGTGATGGTAAAAACCACCATTGATGGTTGCACATATCTAGGCTATGTAGCGAATGGTACAAATGTATTATAGGTTGTTTGTTACATTGGTTGAGTTTGATGTATGGCTATGACCAATGTGGGGTTAGCCATGGTAGGGTAGGAGGGAGTGGAAGATGGAAGGACCATGCCCATGGAGAAGATAAAGGCATGAGGGGAAGGTTCGGTGGTCTTGGGGGTTTCTTGTCGAAACAATTCACCAAGGATGTTTTCAAGCTCAAATTCTATCCTAAATTCATCCTCATCTTCCTATTCTTCGTGAGAGCTATGCCTATCAATCTCTTCCTCTATCTCAATCAACTAGACTAGGATACCCACTTAGATATCAGATAGAGATGTTTGGTCGTAGGAGAAAGGGATGTACTCCTTATCATTATGATGGATAAGTTCAAACTCCCTTTTGGCCTTTGCTTCCATACTTGGAATCAACATGCTGTCCTGTATTTGGGCACAAATGAAGTTATATTGATCTTCATTTATGGTTGCAAAATTAGAACATTTTTCCTAATCCTCAAATATTACCTACAGTGAATGACAGAAGGGTCTTTGGGATTATAAACCCTCATGGCTTATTGACTAGGACCTTCGCTAGTCAAGGTGAGGGGCAACTTGGTAAATTGTTGGAAAGACATCATCTGTTTTGTCAAAAATGGCTTGAAATAGACTATAAATGGTAAAGAAAAAGTAAATTCTAGTGAATAGCATTAAACAATGTTCCAAAGGAAGCAAAAATGGCTTAAAATGAAGTACTTACTATAATTAGTAAGTACGGGATAAGAGTGGGGGGAGGGGAATGGGTGGTTTTACCCCTTTACCAAAAATGGATAGTTGAAGGAGTTGACATGAAGGCTCACCCACATTGACTTCCCAACAACCTTTATGTTGGGTATGATACCGGTAGCGTGAAAGAAGGGAGATGAGATAATGGGAATCTCACATCTTTTAACTCAACGTTGATGAGGGGAAGGCTAAGAAAAAAGGTGGAAAGTTTGGGTTTTTCCACTGAAACTTGGTTTTAGTAGGTTGCTAGTTTTCTTAGCTTGGAAAAATGAATAGGCTATAAAAGGTAAAAAATAGAAGCAATTCCCAACAAGTGAAATTAAAAAATGGAGCACTTACTATAATTAGTAAGTGTAGAATAAGGGGAGTACACCCCTTTACCAAAAATGGAAAACTAGAAACGTTGATGTTAAACACCCTCTACGTTGACCTCTTAGCTACGCTACACTAGGTACGGTAGGGGGCAAAGGAAGTAGGTGAGATGGGGAATCCCACACTTTCATATTTCAACATTGGAGAGAGAGAGAGAGAGGCAAGGCAGGGAAGGGGGGATGAGTTAGGAAGGGGAGGGGATTTTAAAGGCCAAAATGGAAACCTTGTAGTTTCCAAAAAATCAATTTTGGCAAGCTATGAACTTTTGCCACAAAGGAGGGAAAAGTAGGTTTGGTTGGTATGGAAACCAATGTTAGTTTTGTGGAAAAAAATGTGCTAGAAAAAATTAAATGGTTATTAAGGCTTCCATGCTAGTTTTATTCTAAATATTCATAGCATATGTTGTGAAATTTCAGCACCGAAACCACCTGCAACTTTCACACTAGGGCTTCTGCTACATGGGGGTAAGGACATCATTGGATTTCCAAGGTCTTGGCTACAAAAATGAAAATTTACTACTATGAAACAACATTGGCAATATGACTAATAGATTTTGGCATAGAAATTGGTTAGATGCCCTCCTTCTAGTGCCAAGAAAATTATTACAACTAAAAAATTAATTTTCTTGAAAGAACCAATGGATCTAGTGCACAGCAACCCTTAATCCATGAATCCCCAAGGCCATCAAAATAAATGGAATTTAGGGCACCTTGGCTAGTCTAATAGATCAACCAGAGACTTACAAAATGTAGAATGGGGTAATAAAAATAAAATGTTAAGGTTGACAACAGATCTGAATAATGCATAGAAAATAAATGAATACATATTTTCGTACAAAACCCATAACTTAAAAACTTTATTTAGAAAAAATAAAGAATAAGTTAGAGAAATGTGTACAAATGGTGCTTGAGAAGATAGCAATGTGCTTAACTTGGATGGGTGTTTAGGATCTGTTGAAGTAGATGTAGTCAACTCCATGAGTTGTATGTCCTACCACTCCCAATGGTATCAAACCTCCTTTGTTGCTACTTCAAATTTGAAATTTTGACTACAATGGATGTTTGAGAAGTATGAAGAATCTAAGTTGCTCAAGTGCTCTCCATTGGGAGTTGGGAATCTGAAGAGTGAAACATGGAACTTGAAAATTCACAAATCCTAAAAGGAGTTATAAGGTTACAAGGTCAAAGGGTTTCAATATTGGGTTCAAGAGAATACAAGTGTGGAAACTTGTAAGAACTCTTAAGTAATTAAGAATGCCCAAGTGTAGAACTATGAACAAATTCCTAAACTATGTAAAAAAATTGTGTAACCAATGTGAATAATATAGGATTTCCAAAGTGTTTGTATGCAAAAATTTATTGAATTGCAAAAAGTGTGGAACCTTAAGAAAAATTGTTGAACCCATAAATTGTGTTTGAGGTTAGTTTTTATAGGTCTTAGGCTATGCTTGGGGCTACAAAATGGCTACCAAATTATTGTGGATTTCTACCTCATATAGGTAATATGGATGCTTATATTTAGAACGTTACCATATATTGTAATTGCCTTTTCCTCATGGTCATTCCATTTACTATAAATAGTAATGGGGGCATACCCTCTATGCTGAAGATAGATCTTCCATGATAAGCTTTCTGCTATCCTTACCAGAATGGTTGGTCAATGTTGGAGTGCATGAAGTGTTGAAATATAGCTTTTGTGTCTTCCACATTAGGGGCATGCAATTTCTATGCTAGGGAGGAAATTTTACAAGCTAAGGGAAAATCCCCCACTCCTCACTCTGAGGGTAGGTGAGATTTACCTTGCTCCCCCTTCCTGAAGTTTTTCTAGCATAGAAAAATGTATGCCCCCCATAAAACCCATCAAATTTCCATTTTTGGCATTCCAAAAGGCAATTTTGACCTCTCTAAGCCCAAATATAGACATTAGATGACTTTTTTCAGTTTGGGAATGAGGCTTTGACCACTCATTAGACATGTTTTAGCCCCAAAAGTATGGGGTGAGCGAGATTACCCTTCATGGGTTATAATCTTAACATTTATAATGAAGTTTTACCTTAGGTTTCATGGGGTGAAAGATACATGATGAAAATTGACTATAACATGCAAATTTTTGTGTTGTTTCACCAGTAACAGTTACATGAGCCTAAGACATGTATGGCAAGCCAAGAACAGATGCTCATCACTCTAGTTTAGATTAGATTATTTTACTGTTTCCCTTAGACTTAGAATCATTTTCACACTTTACCATCATAGCTAAGAGTTATGGCCTATCAACATTAATATATCATACACCTCATTGAGAACTAAACCATATGCATAGATTGTACTAGCTCCATGTGAGAAGACAACATTCACAAACTTTAACCAATTACTAGCATAATAACATTGCCTTGTTCATAGAATTTGATTCAAATATGTGTGAACACTCATATCTCATATGGTTGGGTGTTGGATTACTCCATTGCTCATCATTGGCACTATTATTAGGGACAAGTCAATGTATGGTAAGTAATTGATTTCACAAAGTTCATTATGAAACACATTGAAAGAAAATGTGGGGTCATCCTGGCTTCGCTAGGCTCTTACAGTCCACACAAGTGTCACGGCAGTCCATCGAGGAAAGAACATTTTGAGTCTAGGATGGCCAGTTCGTTAAATTTTCTACTTTAGGCATGGGTGAGTTCCGTACCAAATCGTCCACTTGCCAAAGTAGTCTAAACAGTCAGTAGCCTACTCAGAAACGGTGTCCAGAATCAATGACAGTAGCCTAGATGTATGGAAGAAGCAGTGCAGCAAACTTGCTAAGTCAAAAAACTTGCTACGCTACAATGTGTAGCGTAGCAAGCCCCAGAAAACAACGGTGGAACAAGATGTTAGGCTACGCGATGACATATAGCGTAGCATAGTGACAACTTCACCTCCCTCGCCCAATCTCAAGTTCTGTAGTGATGTCTCTTTTCACTAGGAAGCAACAAACCATATCTGCTGCTACGCTACACTAAGCTACATGGTGCAGCAAGGCGTAGCAATCCTGTGAAAAGGGATGGAAAGTAGTTCGGGAGGCAAAATTAGCAAAGTCCACAAAACCTATGGCAGAATAGGTTAAAAATCAACAAAACTATCGCAGGCGCTACACTACGCTATGCTATGTAGCGTAGCATCATGTAACAAGTATGTGACATACGGCAAGACACGCAGTAAGATGCCATGCCATGATAAGCAAGCCATGTCGCAAAACACAGTGTGACAAGAAGGTGACCATGCAAAATCAATGCACTCCACCTCAATCAAGCTATTGGCGCATGACTCTAGGAGCTGGTGGCACAGTCACGATGTAGTAGGATCGCAGTTATTGCTCGCATCGCAACAGTCTGGCAAGCCCAATAGTTACAAATGGCCCAGGTGGTGCCAGTGAGGAAGGGGAGGTCTGCAACACGTATGATTCAAATGGTCACCTTTGCCTACCTTCCGTCCTATAAATAGCCCATCAAATAACACACAAAGAGTCTCTCCCGGTCCGATCTGCAAGGAAAGAAATAAAAAAAATACCTACAATCTTACATTAAGGGAAAAATAAGGGGAGGCCAAGAATCTGTAAAAGAATCTTACATTAGTCCCTTTCTTTTTCTGCCGCAAGCACCATCCTGCAACTCATATAGTTTATAGTGCAAAAGGCTATATTGATGTCGACGTAAGTCCCTATCTAATCAACCAAACCATTCAGGGCACCCCATGTTCGCATACATCCAGCATCACTCTCTCGTGGGCACAGGATTGGAACTATCGTGTCCGCTAACCTTGGTGTTATTCTAGCCGTCGACGTTTTCGGGCAACAAATGCAATGAATGACAACCATAGTAGAGCATCAAAGCAACTAATTGGAGGGGATCCCGTGTCCGTCACAAGAGGTATCTATTCTAGACTAAGCCTAAGATGACGTTCAATCTCCTCCATCAAGAAATTCACCCAAGACGTATCGTTGGATTCAATGTTCGCAGCGGCAACTTTCTCCTTTTCTGAAATAGTCCACTTTAAAGGTCCTGGGGAAGAGGAGGTGGTGGCGGTCTCCCCTGTAGGAAGGGTCACTGCCAAATCTGGGGACTCCGTGACGTGCACCTACTCTTTAAACCTGGCATAAGCCTCAGGAAAGTCGATGACCTTCACAAATGCCTCGTACAAGAATGCCTCCATAGCAGCATCTTTATACAGCCTTCGATGGGTTTTGTTTTCTTGCTTCTATGTATACTTGTGGTTTTTTTGGGCCATCCCCCATTCGAAGATCTTGGTGCTGATGTCTTTCATATCTTGGCACTTCTGGGCCAGCAAATTCATCTGCATCTGCTGTTCGACTATTTTGAGGATGGATTCTACGTTATAACGAACGACGGTCCAAAACTTGACATGATCCACCATAGCCGTTAGCAACTCCACAGGGTCAGGACTACGGTTCATGAGGAAATCAATCCTCGATTTGAGGTTCTCCACCTCAGCAACCAGTTCCGTCTCTCTCTGCTCGCTCCTATGAGCTCGTTTTCACAATTCCTCATTGGTACATCTACACTCCCATAGGGAGCGCGTTGAATGCAAAATGCATTTGTAAGCCTCGTCGAATATGCGACGAGGCACTTCAGTCACATTGGACGAAAGTGTGCGCACTGCGTCAATTTCCATAGGTTGGGTCGGGTCCCATTTGAGCTGAGAGGCTATAGAAAATGTAACAACCATGCCAATATAACATAAATCAATACGTTTACAGTTATAGCGTAGCAACATAAGGGCTATTAACACTCCTACTCACCTGCACAAGGATCCGCCTATTAAAGTCATTTGATCATGTCATCAACAAGGCCCTGAACAAACATAAACTTGTCAAGAATTTCAGCCCACGGCTCCGTCTGAGGCGGAGAAGGTCCAGGTACATTAGCAGTAGCACCTGCCGCATAATTAAGCATGGTCGCAGCAACCATGATTAAGCATAATAGCAATAGCCATAGTGGACTACAGTAAGGCACATCCAAAACCTAAGCTCACCAGTATTTGGCTATTGACTCACATCATGCTGGTCCAACACAATCGTAGTAGGTTCTGTAGAAGGTCTAGCCAGGTCCGTAAGAATGCCTACCTCGAGCGCTGGTGCTTTCCCCTTCAGGGGGGCAGTGTCTTTCTTATTCTGGAAGGACACCTCCTCGCCAGTAGGAAGAGGCTCCCTAAGGACAAGAGCCCCAGCATCCCTAGCAGGGGTCCACTCTTCCAAAGCTGGGCCCCTTGTGCATCTATTTGTCGCCCCCATTTTGAGGGCCGACACTTCCTCGTCACCTTCTTCTTTGCCTTCTTCTTCTACTATTCGTAAAGGGTATGCACACAATAAATCGAAGTTGATTAACTCAAAACTGATACCATGCTACAAAGCACCACTTAGCCAAGCATGAAATAGTTAGCATTCTAAACGCTCATCGATAGGGGGTTGCATTCGTCGCAGCTTGAATCGCAGTTGTCGCTCCTCTTCATGAGGGCTTTCCCTAGCAGGGGGGGTCTCTTTCTCTGCAACTCCGCCGGAACGGTCTTAGCAAAAGGCTATGTTGCCGAGTATGGTAGGGGGGGTCTTGTAGCAACTAAAAACATCAGTGGCTAGAATAATGCCAAAGTCGGTGGACACGACAGTTCCAACCCCATGCCCGTGGGAGGGTAGTGTTGGATGTATGCGAACACGGGGTGCCCTGAATGGTCTGGTTGATCAAACAGGGACTTACGTCGGTGTCAATATAGCCTTTTGCACTATAAACTATACGAGTTGCAGGATGGTGCTTGTAGCGGAAAAAGAACGGGACTAAAAAAGTGCAGCGACGATGCGAAATAGTAAATAAACGTAAGTGCAACAATGATATGAGACAATGCTTGAAGGTAAACAAATAGAAAGTAATATGAGAAAGCCAGATAGTAAATAAGAAGTAATATGAGATACAGTTAGGACATGCACCACTTTAGAGCTATAAATCTATTCGGTTAGGGAGTGGCATAGTCGGTTGCTCAATGTGACAGAGTGCAGAAAGTCCCGAGAGTGACCAAAGCGTGCCGGGAAACAGAAAAAGAACGCTATGCGCTTGGGCACAGACTTTGCGTATATGCAAGGCGAGCGAGATCCTACCAAGGTGGTAGGATGAGACCCCAGGCTTTTCGCCAACCGAGAGGCATTCCTTTTACAGATTCTTGACCTCCCCTTTTCTTTTCCTTAATGTAAGATTGCAGGTATTTTTCTTGTTTCTTTCCTTGTAGATCGGACTGGGAGAGTCTTTTGTGTGCTTTTTGATGGGCTATTTAGAGGGCGGAAGGTAGGCAAAGGTAACTATTTGAATCTTACATGTTGCAGACCTCCCCTTCCTCACTCGCGCCACCTGGGCCATTTGTAACCGTTGGGCTTGCCAGAGTGTTGCGATGGGAGTAATAACTACGATCCTACTACGTCGTGACTACGCTGCCAGCTCCTAGAGGCATGCGCCAACGACTGGATTGAGGTGGAGTGCATTGATGTCACCTAGCCACCTACCTGTTACACTGTGTTTTGTGACATGGCTTGCTTATCGTGGCGTGGCATCTTTCCGCATGTCTTACTGTATGCCACATACTTGCTACATGATGCTACGCTACATAGCGTAGCGACTGCAACATTTTTGTTGATTTTTAACCTATTCTACCATAGGTTTTGCAGACTTTGCTGATTTTTCCTCCCAAACTGCTTTGCATCCCTTTTCGCAAGATTGCTACGCCTTGCTGCACCATGTAGCTTAGCATAGCGTAGTAGCAGACATGGTCCGCCGCTTCCTAGTGAAAAGAGACATCACTATAGAGCTCGAGATTGGGCGAGGGAGGTGAAGTTGTCGCTATGCTATGCTGTATGTCAGCGCGTGGCGTAACATCTTGTTCCACCGTTGTTTTCTGGGGCTTGCTACGCTACACATCGTAGCGTAGAAGTTTTGTGACTTAGCAAGTTTGCTGAACTGCTTCTCCCATGCATCTAGGCTGCTGTCACTAATCCTGGACACCGTTTCTGACCAGGTTGTCAACTGTTCAGACTACTTTGGCAGGTGGACGATTTGGTATGGAACTCGCCCATGCCTAAAGTAGAAAATTTAATGAACTGGCCAGCTTGGACTCAGAACGTTCTTTTCCCAATGGACTACCATGATGCTTGTGTATATTGCAAGAGCCTGGCGAAGCCAGGATGACCCCACATTTTCTTTTAGGGTGTTTCATTGGCCCCTCTTTGTCGACGTCTGGAGAATGGGCTCGATGGACGTCGGCAAAGAATATGAAACACCAAAGCGGGTGAAATGCTGAGGCTATCGCTTGGTGAGTACTGAGACATCACCTGGGTGTGCTCGAGGGTGCTACATTGGTGTTGCAGAGGTTAAGGCAGAGAGCAGGGATGATGTTTAGCCAAGTCCCTTGTCAAAATGCTCTGAGGGGCTCGTTTGCGTTTTCACCTCTGACTGGTGCTGTCCTTCAACCTCCTGTAGGCAGGTGTCCCCTCTGCTAGATGAGCTGTATTGCATCCATGGAAGGTTTGGACTTGCCTATCGGAGCCTTCTGCATACCGAGCTATGTTACGTGCTTGCCAGAATTTGCACTCTCAGACAACCATGTTAGTTGAGGCACTCACTTTGCGATGCTATAGCCTTTGCTGCTGTAGGGGGATGTTCCTACGAGGACGATGTTTTGTGAGCTGCTGGAATTGTTGTTACCCTTGGGCATCATTGCTGGTGTAAGATGCCCAAAGCAGGGAGGCCACCAATGGTCTCGGCAGCATTGCTCGCAGAGGGAGCTACTCCCCAGGGCACCGAAGATGCGGATGCACCAAGATCCCCGCCAAAGACATGTGCGCTAAGTTCAGCTATGGGATCAACTACCACATAGCTGAACCTTGTACGGCTATGGATGGAAGCCCAACAATATCATGGCTGGGCCCCAATACTATCAACACCTCAGGAGCGAGAACAGGCCCGGGAGCTACTGTTAGGGTGGTGGGTCGTAGCGATGGTAGGTTCAAAGGGCCCGTGTGACATCGTACGATGTCGTCAGAGGGTTAGCATGACACCGAAGATGGCGACGCACATGCCTCGGACCACGTCTTTCTTACGTCGGGAACTACATCCTAGGGTGGTGATGTCCCACCTGTGTGCCAATATCCTACCCTTTCGTCCAATAGGCATTTGGTGATGATGCCTATTGAGGATGCGACACAGACCCAGTTTAAGGTCTTGGTGGACCGGTTGCTGGTTTAAGGTCCTAGCGAATCGTTGTGCTGGTTTGATGTCCCAGTGGACCATACATGCTAGTTTTATGTTGTGGTGGACGCATGATGCTAGTTTTATAGTCATAGTAGACTAACAGTGCCAGATTTACGTCATGGTGAATGCTGTTTGATGCTGCTAGTTATCATCATTGCGGATGGTGACCGGTGTAGTTGCCAATTTATCATCATAGCGGACGCTGGAGCGTGCTGCCAGTGCACCCTAGACGTAGTATGGCTTGAGATACATGTGGTTCACTAGGTTAGCGAATTCGTTGCTGTCCATGTCTGCCATTTTGAAAGCTCCATTCCTGAAGGCTTTAGCGACCACGTAAGGCCCTTCCTAGTTGGTTGAGAATTTTCTCACGTGCTCACGGACGGCGTTGAGGATGAGATCTCCCTTCTGTACTGGTTGTCGATGCTAGTCTGTCTAGTGCTTTTTTGTTGTCTGTCTTGATAGCACTTGATCTGTCTTAGTGTCTGCACATGCTCCTCCTCCACTGAGTCGAGGTTGATGACTTGCGATTTGTTGTTCTGGGCTTCACTCACGACGTTGGACAAGATCATTCAAAGTGAGGGTACCTGTAACTCAAGAGGCAACATAGCTTCAAATCCGTAAATGAGACTATAAGGGGTCTTACTTGTTGTGGTTTTGCAAGTCGTTCGATATGCCCATAGGAAATAGAGTATTTTCTTGTGCCACCACCTCTTGCTATTGCTAAGCATTCGCTTCAGTAAGTTGATGATGGACTTATTTGTAGCCTCTTCCTGTCCATTTGCTTGTGAGTAGTAGGGAGAAGAAAATGATTGTTTAATGCCCAGGTTACTGCAGAAGGCCCAGGTTTTCTTACTGCTGAACTGTGGTCCATTGTTGGTCATGATGATCATTGGAAGCCCGAAGCTAGTCACGATGTTATCCAGGATGAAGTAGCAGATTTGCTGGGATGTCGTCTTCCTCAGAGGAATAGCTTCCACCCATTTAGTAAAACAATATGTGGCGGTGATAATGAAGCTATGCCCCACGGAAGATTTAGGCATGATGCGCCCTATGAGGTCTAGTTCCCATCGTTGGAAAGGCCATGTAATTTATGTAGGGTGTAGGTTTGTAGGTGCTATATGTATAAGATTTGCGTATCTCTGACATGTGTCACATGTCTTGACTTTAGACAAGCAGTCACGCTCCATGTAAGGGCAATAATAACCTAGGTGTTTGATCTTCACTGCCATAGCCCTAGGTGTGATGTGCCCACTACACAACCCTTCATGAATCTCATTAACTAGCTTCTGTGCCTCCTCACCACCCACCCACGCCAGCAATATCCCATTGTAAGATCATTGGCATAGGACGTCACTTCCTATGAGCACGTATTGTCGGGCACGCTTGTGGATTGCATCTCTTTGGCCTGATGTCAATCCACATGGGAGTTCACTATGCTGCAAATATGCTTTAATGTTGTCGTACCATTCCGGGGTGTTCGCAGCGTCGATAGATGCCACGTGTTCTTTTCGAGTGATAGGTTCTGCGCATTCTATGATTGCGGTGGGCAGGTTCGCCAAAGACTACAATGGGATATTTAGCGTGAGGGTAGCTAAGGCATCTGCTATGCTATTTTCGCTGCACGGCATGTGCTGCACATCAATGGTGGCAAATTGTTTCAATAAGACCTTTGGTAGGTCGTAGTAGGGTTGCAAATGTGTAGCCTTGCAGGTGTAAACTTCGGTGATTTGATTCACAACTAGTTGTGAATCTCCCCGATTGCCAGGTGTTGTACATGTAGTGCACGGGCGGTTAAGAGGCCTCTGAGTAGCCCCTCATATTCTGCCATGTTGTTAGTGCATGGGAATGCGAAGCGATAAGCAGACGGGTATATTTCCTCAGAGAGCAATGTGATTACAGCGGTGGCACTACCTCCTTGCGTGGTTGACGCACCGTTGAAGTGTAAGGTTTCCTTGAAATGCGGTGGGACGATGGCGACATTGCTTACATATTCATCTGGGAACTCAGGGTCGATGACCGCCTGATCGTTGACTGGTGAGGATGTGAGTTGGGTCGCTATGGCTTGGCCTTTTGTCGACGATTGGCTCACATAGCGTAGATCAAATTCTGTAGTTATGGCCTTCCATCAGGCTATCCTTCTATCCTCGTATTGGTTGCTAGTGATAGCCCGGAGTACATTGCTTTTTCAAATGATGTTGGTTGTGCTACGGAATAGGTAGTGCCACCACCTTTTTAACCTAAACACTAAGGCTAGGCAATTCCTTTCCACTTCACTATATTTCTTCTCATATGATATTAATGCATGGCTTAGGTAATACACTGGTATCTTAGAACCATTTTCCCGCTTCTGACATAGCAATGCCACTATGGATGCATCAGAGGTGGCAAGGTATATGAAGAAAGACTTGTCCCTTTGTAGTGGGTACACGGATGGTAGGTGGGAGAGTTCCTTCTTCAAGTTTTCGAAGGCTTGTTGACATTCGACTGTCCACTTGAAGTCAACCCCTTTTTTCATAAGATGTTGCATGGGGTGTAACTTATCGATCAGTCTTGCTATGAATCTTCGAATGAATTGCACTCTACCTTGTAGACTGCGTAACTCTCTTAGGTTTGTGGGGGGTGCTAGGTTGATGATAGCTTTGACTTTGTCTGGGTCCACCTGTATTCCAGCCTTCGATACTAAAAACCCTAACATGTGTCCTTGAGATGTAAATCGTGCTTTTGACAGCACTTGAGGACTTACTCTAGGTCGTGCTAGTGATGGGCCACCTCTTTGGACTTAACCGTTATGTCGTCTACGTAATCGTTTAATGTTTCTAGGATGTGGTTATTGAAAATGTACGTCATGGCTCGCTGGTATGTTGCCCCAGCATTCTTGAGCCTGAAGGGCATCATGGTATAGCAGAAGGTCCCCCATGGGGTCATGAAGGTGGTTGACAGCTATTGTTCTGGGTTGATGTGGATTTGGTTATATCCGGAGGAACCATCCATGAAGGATAGCAAAGCATGCCCAGCCATGGTGTCGATGAGTTGAACAATGTTCGGCAGCGGAAAGTTATCCTTGATCGTTTCCTTGTTCAAATCTCGGAAATCTATACACATTCGTATCCCTCCTATTGTCTTTGAAACTACAAGGATGTTGGACACCCACTCTGAATAGTTGACTGCGCAGATGAAACCCGCTTGGTATAACTTAGTGACCTTTTCCTTTACGGCCAGTGCGATTTCTGGCTTGATTTTACGTGCCTTTTGTTTGACTTCCTTCATGTGGGGCTCTAGGATGATATTATGCTGAATCAACCATGGATCTAAACCTGGCATATCTTCATATGACCATGCGAAGATGCCAACATGTTCTTGCAAGGTTTTAACTATTCCCTCGTGTATTTGCGTGTCTAGTAAAGAGCTGAGTCTTAATGTCTTTACCTACTTTCTTGTAGAGGTTACGGGTACCTCGACGAGTGGATCCTCAGTCACATCTCCGGCCTCCAAATCTAGGACGTGGACTAGGTGCTTAGGGAAATCTGAGGGCGCTTCTAAGGTCACTATAGTATTAATCGCAACCGACTCCTAGTTGATCGCATTGGGGTTTAACTGTCTTACGAGCTTTCCTTGTGGTCCTGTCAATATTAGAGGCATGGAAAGAGCATGGTGGGTTTCCATTTATTGCTTAACCTACTACCACAAGATGAGAGCCTGGGTAAGGATCACCAGAGATTGTTTGGAATGTAAATTTACAAAGCAACATCGAGATGTGACTTGCTAAGTAAGGCAATGTAAAGATTGGGGGTTTGCTTGCTTAGAGTCATGGCGTATCACCCAGGCATAGGGATCTAGGGTGGTCGAAGACACAGTCATTGTTGATATAAATTGTGAAGTTGTATATGGATGCCGAATCACTAGTTTGAACATCACTTTGGATTACCGTGTTGCGACATGCAAAGTTTTGGTGTGCTAAATAATGATAAAAGAGATAGCGTTGCGAGTATGAGACATACTGGGCGGTTAATGCAGGCATGAAGGCACGAAATTGTTAAGGGCTATGCTATCCTTATGTCAAGGCATGCCAGGTGATTGCTGACGCAAGAAGCATAATTACTTCGTTTGACGTCATTGCAGACTATGACCATTATTAGTTGAAATATTATCATATCATTTTTATTTTAGAGAAGGTAAGTAACTAGGAGCATGTGGACGTTTAAATGCTAATAGTGTCGTGATGTCGTGGCAAGCATGCTACACTACTCGTTGCCCCCCACCTTAATCAGAGAGAGAGAAGAGAAGTGTCCCTATTTTCCTCTTACTATCATAAATAGGGGTCGACTCCTGGTAATTTTGCTATTTTTACTTTAGAAGGGCGTAATCCTTATCGGAGCATTTCAGCGATTTCAGAGCATGGAGTCACTGTGTGAATCCATATTGAGATGAATTTTTTTACGAAGGTCGTAAATCTGCTAGTGGGATCATGGTTCCCAAGACTCAGTTGGTGCTCGTGAAAGTCGGGGAGACGCAGAAGGCTTTAAGACGTGGGCTATGGACGAGCGTTCCAGCACGGGAGGACATACCATTGACCCAGTAAGTTTTATACATCCCTTCTCTTTTTCTTTGCATCTTCTACCCTCTTCCATTTTGATTTTATGTCTCATTTATTTTGCTACTAGTATCTTCTGTGGCTGTGTTATTTTGGCTTTGGTGTTGTTGTGGTTTTGCTTTCTTTTGGTCATCTCTATCGTGCAAGGGTCTCGTTGTGGTGGTGTGTAAGGCCATTAACACCGCAACTATTGCCGTAGCTTTGGGGCTAAGGTCCTTTAGGCTGTTGGACCGTGAAACCTTCGGGAGGGGGTTTAGTTGTGTGTGACGTAGGCGCATGTTCTATTAGGGTCTGACGTAGGTGTGTGTTCTGTTAGGGTTTGACGTAGATGCGTGTTTTATTAGGGTCTACTACCAGTTATCTTACGAATACACCCAGTTGCTTGCATGTCCTTGCTACGCTAGGTTTCTGTATCTTTGTTGTGTTATGTTGAACAGGGGCCATGCTATGCTTCACTTATGGTCGGCTAGGCATTGCTACGTCGCACACGTGTTATGTTCATGTTTAATGTCACTGTTTGTTGTTTCCATTTTGCAAGGTAGGGCCAAGATCTAGATTAGTCGTCTTGGACCTTGAAGGAGTCTTGTGTCATGTAGGTGGGCCTATGTTCAACGTTCCTCCTCCTTCGGTATGTTTGGGAGGTTGAGCGGTTTGGTTCAGGGATGAGGCACGAGACTTCCTACAATTCCTCCTTAGCCAATTTAGTCTCATGGTTTGGTCCTCTTCGGACGAGGTGCAGGCGTCCGGCGTGATAAAGGCCTTGTTGCCAGGAGCAAATCAGGGCATCCTAAGATATCTTTTCAATGCCGTGACTCCAGGTAGGCTAGGAGGAGGGTCTTCTCCACATACCCTAGGGTTGAGGCGCTTGGCCTAGATTTGGGACTTGCTAGAATACCAGTGCTATCATCCCTTCAACACACTATACCTCACACGCCACATGGTGACATATTTTTTGAACCCATAGGGGACCGTTTACTGTGTTGGCGGGTGAGTTTTGCATTTCTATTTTATTATGCAACATTGGCTATGTTCGACTGAGGGTTGATGGTGTGCACTTGTCATCAGGTTTCATCTTAATGACGACGGGGTTCATGATCAACTTGGTGAATTGGCCACGGCTCAACTAGCCCTACATGAATTTGCCTCTACCAGGAGCTTGCAAGCGGGCATGATTTCTCTTTGTGAGAAAGGGTATCGTCCTCTCTTATGCATGCTTGCCTCTTTCTATACTAGTTTTAGAATGAAGGGCTGGCTGGACAAGGAGTGGAGGGAGCCTTTTAAGTAAGTTACGCTGGAAGCAATCTTAGCGGCTGAACTCCCACTATTCCCCTCACCGTATAGGCCTGTTGGGTAAACAAGCGGGTGTCATTTTTTTTTGTGAAGGTGTCTTATGACCATTTCCGCAGGAGCGAAGAAACCTTATGAAGTGACGGTGGTGACTACCAGAGAACAAAGGGGAAACATCTACTTCAAATATGGCGAGGTATCGGCAAGCTAAAGCTGGTTGGAATGAGGGGCTCCAGGCCCCTTGCTCAAAAGAATTAGGATGGCCGGGCTTATGGATTTGTTTATGGCACCGAATCCAGGCCTTCCTGCTGCCGAGATGCTTTCCTTAGTCAACTCCTTTTCTGGGCAGGTTAGTCGCTTTCGCATATATGTGCAGGGCATGCGGGTGGTCATTGACATCAATGACCAGCTATTTGCAGATTTGTTCAGCATTCCTAATGACGGTGCCAATGTGATGTCGAAGGGTAAGTAGGAGTTGACCCTCCATAAGTAGCATATTAAGGAGTGGCTGAGGCTCACCAAGGAGTAGAAAGGGTTTCTTATGGAAAAGCTTAAGGATGGCCTTGCCATGGGGATATACCTGATTTTTCGTGCTCATGCATTCCCTCAACTACTTACTCAAGGAAAAGTCTTGGGGCTTGGGCAGGCTTGGGTCATGCGGGTAGTTGTGAAGGAAGGGACCCATTATAACTGGGCTGAATTCCTGTGTAATGGCTTGTAGAGTGAGATTTTGGGGCTTCGTGAGCAAACGGAGTCCGGTTCTAACATGCACTACGCCTTCTACATTGGCTGCCTAAAGTGCTTTGTAGAGTTCCTAGTGGTCTAAGAGGATGGGGTCTGGTCCTAGGTGGATCATGAACAGATCCCCAAGACGTGGATTCGATAGATCTTTCAGACCATGCAAGCCCAAGCTCCTTCGGAAGTGGTCGGGAATTCGTTTTCCGTAATGACTAAAGGTCTGACGGTCCGTAGCACTTGTGGCAAAGACAGCATAGGGGAGACCCTCCCTACCATACTCGGTAATGTGACTCAGGGTGATTGTCTTATGGCTGAGACCGTTCCTGCGGAGTTGCATAGAAAGAGATCCTCCCATACTAGGGAAAGCCCTCGTGAAGAGGAGTGACCACTGCGGTTCTAGCTGCAACGAACGCAACCCCCTATCGGTGAGCGTTTAGAATGCTAACTATTTCATGCTTAGATAAGTGGTGCTTCATAGAATGGTATCATTTTTGAGTTAATCAACTTCAATTTATTGTGTGCATACCCTTTGCGAACAGCAGAAGAAGAAGGTGAAGAAGAAGGTGACGAGGAAGTGTCAACCCTTAGAACGGCAGAGACAAATAGAGGCACAGGGGGCCCAGCTTTGGAAGAGTAGGCCCTTGCTAGGGATGCTGGGGCTCTTGTCCTTAGGGAGCCTCTTCCTACTGGCAAGGAGGTGTCCTCCCAGAATAAGAAAGACACTGCCCCCCTGAAGGGGAAAGCGCCAGTGCTTGAAGTAGGCATTCTTATGGACTTGGCTGGGCCTTCTACAGAACCTACTGCGATTGTATTGGACTAGCATGATGTAAGTTAATAGCCGAATACTGGTGAGCTTAGCTTTTGGATGTTCTTTACTGTAGTCCACTGCAGATGTTGCTGTTATGCTTAATCGTGGTTGCTGCTTCCATGCTTAATTGTGTGGTAGGTGCTACTGCTGATGTACCCAGACCTTCTCTGCCTCGGATAGAGACATGGGCTGAAATTCCTAACAAGTTTATGTTTGTCCAGGGCCTTGTTGATGACATGATCAAATGCCTTCAACATGAAGATCCTCGTGCAGGTGAGTAGGAGTGTTAATAGCCCCTATGATGCTACACTATAACTCTAAACATATTGATTTATGTTATATTGGCTTGGTTGTTACATTTTCTACAGACTCTCGGCTCAAATGGGACCTGGCCCGACCTATGGAAATTGACGCGGTGCCCACACTTTCGTCTAATGTGACTGAAGTGCCGCGTCGCATATTCGACGAGGCTTACAAATGCATTTTGCATTCAGTGCGCTCCCTATGGGAGTGTAGATGTACCAATGAGGAATTATGGAAACGGCCTCATAGGAGCGAGCATAGAGAGATGGAACTGGTTGCCGAGGTGGAGAATCTCAAGTCGAGGATTGATTTCCTTGTGAACCGTAGTCCCTATCCTGTAGATTCGCTAAGTGCTATGGTGGATCACACCAAGTTTTGGACCATCGTTTGTCAGAATGTAGAATCTACCTACGAAATAGTTGAACAACAGATGCAGATGAATTTGCTGGTCTAGAAGTGCCAAGATGTGAAAGACATCAGTGCCAAGATCCTTGAATGGGGGAAGACCCAAAGGGACCACAAGTATACATACAAGAAAGAAAACGAAACCCATCGAAGGTTGTATAAAGATGCTGCTGTGGAGGCATTCTCATACAAGGCATTTGTGAAGGCCATCGGCGCTTCTAAGGCTTATGCCAAGTTTAAAGAGCAGGTGTAAGTCATGGAGTGCCCAGATTTGTAGGTAACCTTTCCTATAGGGGAGACCGCCACCACCTCCTCTTCCCCAGGACCTTTAAAATGGACTATTTTGAAAAAGGAGAAAGTTGCCATTGCGAACGCAAAACCCAACGACACGTCTTAGGTGAATGTCTCAATGGAGGAGATTGAACGTCGTCTAAGGCTTAGTGTAGAACAGATACCTCTTGTGAAGGACATGGGCTCTCCTTAGGTTAGTTGCTTTGATGCTCTGCTATAGCTGTTATTTATTGCATTTGTTGCCCCTACTAACTATTTTACCCTTCGGGATGTAGGCTCTTAATGAGGATCTAAGGCCCGTGGAGGGAGGGAATGAGGTGTCGATAGGAGACAATAGGGGAGCAGACGATGTGCAGGTGAATGTGGTAGAGATAAATGGCAAAGGTGATGCGAATAGGGATAGCTTGTGAGAGCATGATGGTAGACCTTCCCTCTTTTTTTTGTGTTGAAAGAGTTTACAGACACCACCAATAGGCGAAAATTTTGAATGAAATGTGAAAATTCCATATAGGAAAATTGGTTTCATGTTATTATGTGTGTCATGTGAAGTTTTCGTATTCTGGGATGCTAATTTTAGGCCATTTTGGGCCATTTGCTAGTTTTAGGCCATTTCAGGCTATTTACATATTGTACTAAAAAGACGACATCTTGGTGGACTTAATAGAAAAATAATATATGAGGATGGCAACTAGATGAGAGGTCGCGAGGCTGCTATGCCATGCGTAGCTATCTCTTGACCTTTCATGGGTTGACAGGGATGTAAGGTCGAGGCGTTTTGCTAGGGCCCTTGCTCGTACCACTATCCTCTACTTGAAAGGGTAACCCTACCTAGACATCTTCTGCCCAGAGATCACTTCGTTGGGCTGATGCATCCGCTGTGTGGTTGATGCATGCATGAACAGGCATTTCATCTTCAGAGGTTGTAACCTCTGAACCTTGCTTTGTGTTTAGGTTACTAATTTCTCGTGTTACCACTTCATCGCCATGGATTATCACCTCTATTCCCTTGTATGGTAAGTGGATTTCCTGGTGTATAGGCAAGGAAACTGCCCCGAGTTGTGCTAACCATGATCTTCCCAAGATTAGGTTAAACCTAGGCATTTCTTCAACTACAATGAATGTTGCACCCGTGGGGAGCTCGTTCCCCGCTATAAAGTTAACGTGAACTGTGCCTTTTACCCAGACATGTGCCCCATTGAAGGACTGCAGGCATGCCGTTGCTATTGGTTTGATCTGGTTGACCAACCCCAGTTTCTCTATGATAGGTAAAGAGATGAAATTTGTGGCTTCCCCATCGTCAACATGCATTCTTTGAATTTGGTATTGANTTGTTGTTAACATGTGGACCAGAGCCTCATGATGAGAGGCAGATGCCATGATGAAGTCGTATAGGCTTAACATGGTATTTTTTTGCTTTAGGGTTTGCCCAACCTGGGTTAGGGCATTCAAGAAATCTTGCCCACTCGTCTGCTTGACACCCTCCTCCTCGATTTATCCTAGAAGATGAATCTTCTGAGGGGAGATGGCCCTAGACCTAGGTTCAGATCTTCGGTGACAGGATGTGATAAGTTGTGTGATTTCGCCGATCTTTGTCGAAGGTGAAGAAGATGCGAATTTAGAGGACAAAAGCGTAGTTTTAGAGATGCTTTTGACACTGTTCCCTTTCGACACCTCACCCATCGCATAGGTTTCTCATGTCATAGGGCGAGTAAGCTATTTATCACTGCGTGGGATGGATGCTGTCGAAGACGCTGATGTTCTAATGACAAATGGGGCTAGAGGTGTTAGCAGAAGGGGTTGCATGCCCCCACCAATGGATGGTGCAGGGGCAGATGTTCGTGGTGGGACTTTCAGGATGAAAGGCGACTGTGGGCTTGGACTGGCCATCGGTGGCATGTGCGTACCGTGCTGAGGCACCCGGATCACAAATGGTTGAAGGGGTGGCGTGGGATCATTGTCAATACCAATGGAATTGATCACGTAACCAGCGTTGTTGGCGTTGAGTGGGTTAGTATAGACGTACATGGATTGGTTTTTAGGATGTATTGGGCTACCTTCATCTAGCACCAGATGCCCTAGGTCAATCAGTCTTTGGATGTCATCTTGCAACGATAGAAAATAATTCGTAGTATGCCCACATAATTGATGGTAGTCGCAAAACCTATCCAGCCTAAAACCTTTAGGGACCAGAGGTTCGTTTGGTAGGCTAAAGAAGGGTTTCTAAGGAGCTCGCAGTAGCGTCGATGTCTCATGTTTACTTCTTCCGACATCCGCTTGTGTTGAAGGTATCCCCCTGCCAACAATTTCTTTAGGAGTTCTGAAGGTTTAAGGGGCAACGGAGTATATTTTGAATGATCGTTTCATTCAAAATTAGGTTTAGTGTATGTAGACATGTCAGATGCGGGGGCAGCGGGTCGTAATGCTTGGCCTGACTCAAGTCCTAAGTTGGCTGCAGGCACGGTCAATTTCTTTGTATTGTTGTTTCCGCTATTGCTGTGTTTGGGCTTAGCCTCAGCTGCCATAGTGGCCACCATGGTCGTTGGCGCCTTGCCTTTGTCTTTCTTTGTAAAACTATTCCTATAAGTGACGTAAGCTAGGTCTTTACTTGCTTCAGATGCGTCTTGTATGCTTTTCGTTTGAGCGAAAGCTTGACTAAGAGAGCGTGGAGCAAGGTAATATAGTTTTGACTTGATGAAGTCATTCACTGCACCCTTAAAGATGGCTAAAAAATGGGCCTCCGCAATAGGTTCATGAATTTCATTAAGGGTTGCACTCCATCGTTGAATGAATTTTTGAACTGGTTCTAGTGGGTCCTGCTTCATGCTCATTAGCTGATCTAGTGTGGTTTCTGGCTTCAGCTTATACTTGAAGCATGTCACAAACTAGTTCAAGATTTCTTCCAAAGTTGAAATGGATGAACGTGGAAATGCACGATACCAATCTAGGGCTTTGTTGGCTAGGGACATGGCAAACATGCAAATGATCATGTGCAGCCATTGTTGCAGCAACAAAGACTCTGATCGGAAAGTGATGAGATGTGTATTGCGGTCTCCTTCTTCATCGTACTTCGTGAAGTGTGGGAGGGACATCCTGGGTGGTAGTATCAAGGTAGGGATTGCGGGGTTAATGGGGTCATCTTGGTAAAAGTCCACAACCCGTACCGTATCAAACCCAACAGCTTTGAGACGTTTTACTTCCTCGGTTATGGTCTAAATAAGCTGGAACGCTTGGTCCAGACCTAGGGATGCTGTAGGTAGCTGAGGGACTGCAGAAGCAACCCCCACAGCTAGCATGGTAATAGTGGTAACTTGACCCATCACCTGTGTCGTTGAGGCTGTCCCTACCAAAGGTATTGTTTGCGTTGTCCACCATCTGGAAGGTGGTATCATTGGAGCAGTGATAGCGGGATAAGCTATTGAGTAGGCTGTTTGAGTCACCGACGGGACCCCCCATGGGGCCATGCTAGGTTGTGCCATTTGGGGGGTTGAGTAGACCTAAGGACGAGTGTAATGAGACATCTGTGATGATTGCGGAATGGACGAAGAAGCGAATGGAGGCCACCACGTGGATGGGCCTGGGCCCACCACAATGGGTTGGACGGTCGCATATGTAGGAATTGGTATGGGAGTTAGGTGTGGTCATAGAGTAGGTATAGCGTGGACATGCGGTAGAGTAGTCACGATAGGTATGTTGCATGTTGCTATAGTGTGCTAATGAACGGCTTGCGGTGGCACAGTTACTACGGGTGCAACCGGGCGATAGGGGTGATGTGGTGCTGGGAACGTAGCATGGCTACCCATTGTAGTTGCCATTGTAGACTGTTGAAGCATAGGCGTGATGGCGACGGGGGTGGTTGGAGGTAGTAGGTTGGCCCAGAAGGATTGCGTAGGCAGGATAGGAATGGGGTTGGCTGGGCCTCCCTCGTCAGATTGAGAATCGAGTTCCTCTTGCCCATCCTGAAAGGCATCCTCCTAGTTGGACGCCACATATTATTACTCCCTGAGCTTTGTCAACTGAATTAGTTGATCTAGCAACCTTTGGTTCGCTTGTGTCAAAGGTGGGGAAATGCCTCGGTTAGGGACGAATTCCTCGCCGTTGTAGTAAGCGAACTCGAAGCTACGTTTTTCTTTGAGTTCGTGTAAGTCTAAAGGCAGGTTAGACTGCACCTTCACACAAAGGAAGTTGTAATGGTCATATTGCTAGGCCAGACCCTCAGGTCCTCGATTGTGAATCCTGAGAGACCGACGTGCTTCTGGTGTTGGATTCAACCATTGTTCGGCACCAGTAGTGCCTCGGGTTGTGAAGGGCACCTCCATGTTGGAGATATCTACAAAGGTGGTGATAGAAGTCATCATTAAGCTAGTGATTATGCAAAAATGCTAGGGAGATTATGCAAAAAAGCTAGAAAATGTGGTAGAATAGAAGGATTAAATAAAATGAAAATAGGTACCTTTTCGTCCTACAGGATCCCGAAGGGACCGTCAAGGTGACCGACCTACATCAAACTAGGTGGAAACAACCTCAAAGGGTGTCATGCTTTCACCTATGCTAGCTAGGGCATAGGACACATGCGGAACTACTGTAAAAGGAGCAAGTTAAACCATTATCCAAGGGCCTATTTTCTCATATGGTTTCGGAGGAACCGTCGGGGCGACCAATCTACACCACATGATGCGCAAACAACCACAAAGGATGTCGAGTCTGCACTAATGCAAATCAGGGTGTGGAAGGCATATGAGACTAAAGTAAGATGAGCAAATTAACTAGAAACCATGTAAATTTTATGTCTTGCGGCATCTCGGAGGGACCGTCGAGGAAACCATTCTGTGCTACATAGGAGGAGGTACAGAACGTAGGCGAGACAACTGTAGGATGGGTAAGTTAACTAGCAATTAGGCAGGTTTTATGTCTCGAGGGGTCCTAGAGGGACCATCGAAGCGACTGATCTACACCGCATGAGGTAGGGTGTAGCATGCATGAAAGACAACTGTAGAGTGAGCTAGTTGACCGACGATCGGAGGCCTTGTGTTCTATGGGGCTCCGGAGGAATAGTCGGGGCAACCGATCTGTGCTGCATAGAGCATAAACAACCGCAGGAGGGTGTCGCATTTACACTCGTGTGTATCAGGGCGTAGAAGGCTCACAGAACTACCATGACATGTAGCAAAGGAACAAAATGCCCTCCTTCTAGTGCCAGAAAACTGTAGCGACCAAAAACGTCGGTGGCTAGAATAACGCCAAGGTCAGTGGACATGACAGTTCCAACCTCGTGCCCGCAGGAGGACGATGCTGGATGTATGCGAACACAGGGTGCCCTAAATGGTCTGGTTGATCAGACAGGGACTTATGTTGGCATCAATATAGCCTTTTGCACTATAAACTATACGAGTTGCAGGATGGTGCTTGTGGCGGAAAAAAGAAAGGGACTAAAAAAAGTGCAGTAACGATATGAAATAGTAAATAAACATAAGTGTGAAAATGATATGAGACAATGCTTGAAGGTAAAAAAATAGAAAGTAATACGAGAAATCCAGACAGTAAATAAGAAGTAATATGAGATATAGTTAGGAACATGCACCGCTTCAGAGCTATAAATCTGTCCGGTCAGGGAGTGGCACAGTCGGTTGCACGATGTCAAGAGTGTAGAAAGTCTCGAGAGTGACCAAAGTGTGCCAAGAAATAGAAAAAGAATGCTATGCACTTGAGCACAGACTTCACGTATATACAAGATGAGCAAGATCCTACCAAGGTGGTAGGACGAGATCCTGGGCTTTTCGCCAACTAAGGGGTGTTCCTTTTATAGATTCTTGGCCTCCCCTTTTCTTTTCCTTAATGTAAGATCACAGGTATTTTTTTTGTTGGGCTATTCCTTGCAAATCAGATTGGGAGAGTCTTTTGCATACTGTTTGATGGGCTATTTATAGGGCAGAAGGTAGGAAAAGGTGACCATTTGAATCTTACGTATTGCAGACCTCCCCTTCCTCACTCGCGCCACCTAGGCCATTTGTAACCATTGGGCTTGCCCGACTGTTGCAATGTGAGTAATAACTACAATCTTACTACATCGTGACTACACCACCAGCTCCTAGAGGCATGCGCCAATGACTGGATTGAGGTGGAGTGCATTGATGTCACGTGGCCACCTGCCTGTCACACTGTGTTTTGCGACGTGGCTTGCTTATCGTGGCGTGGCATCTTGCCGCATGTCTTGCCTTATGCCACATACTTGCTACATGATGCTACGCTACATAGTGTAACATAGCATAGTGATTGCAATAGTTTTGCTAATTTTTAACCTATTCTACCATAAGTTTTGCGAACTTTGCTGATTT
Organism: Gnetum montanum; assembly: GCA_015680685.1. Lineage (NCBI taxonomy): Eukaryota > Viridiplantae > Streptophyta > Gnetopsida > Gnetales > Gnetaceae > Gnetum > Gnetum montanum. Next base: position 145,696 of record MNCI01012079.1, read on the forward strand.
TTCCTCCCGAACTGCTTTCCATCCCTTTTCGCAGGATTGCTACGCCTTGCTGCACCATGTAGCTTAACGTAGCGTAGCAGCAGACATGGTCCACTGCTTCCTAGTGAAAAGAGACATCACTATAGAGCTCGAGATTGGGCGAGGGAGGTGAAGTTGTCACTATGCTATGATATATGTCATCACGTAGAGTAACATCTTGTTCCACCGTTGTTTTCTGGGGCTTGCTATGCTACACATCGTAGCGTAGCAAGTTTTGTGATTTAGCAAGTTTGCTGAACTACTTCTCCCATGTATCTAGGCTACTGTCGCTGATCCTAGACACTATTTCTAAGTAGGCTGCCGACTGTTCAGACTACTTTGGCAGGTGGGCGAGTTGGTATGGAACTCGCCCATGCCTAAAGTAGAAAATTTAATGAACTGGCCATCCTGGACTTAGAACATTCTTTTCCCGATGGACTGGTATGATGCTTGTGCAAACTGCAGGATCCTAGTGAAGCCAGGATGACCCTACATTTTCTTTCAGGGTGTTTTAGGTCTCCCCTACACTGTCTTGGCCACAAGCGCTACGGACCATCAGACCTTTAGTCATTACAGAAAACGAATCCTCGACCACTTTCGGAGGAGCCTGGGCTTGCATGGTCCAAAAGATTTGAAGAATCCATGGCTTGGGGAACTATTCACGATCCACCTCAGACCAAACCCCATCCTCCTGGACCACCAGGAACTCTACAAATCACTTTAGGTAGCTAATGTAGAAGGCGTAGTGCATTTTAGAATAGGACTTCGTTTGCTCACGGAGCCCAAAAATTTTTCTCTGCAAGCCATTACACAGGAATTCGGCCCAATTATAATGGGCCCCTTCCTCCACGACTTCCTGCATGACCCAAGCCTGCCTAAGTTTCAAGATGTTTTCTTGAGTAAGCAATTGAGGGAATGCACAAGCACGAAAAATTAGGTATATCCCCATGGCAGGGCCATCCTTAAGCTTTTCCATAGGAAACCCTTTCCGCTCCTTGGTGAGCCTCAGCCACTCCTCAATATGCTACTTATGGAGGGTCAACTCCTGCTTACCCTTTGACATCACATCGACACTATCATTAGGAATGCCGAACAAATCTGTGAATAGCTAGTTATTGATGTCAATGACCACCTGCACGCCCCACACGTATGTGCGAAAGCAACTTGCCTGCCCAGAAAAGGAGTTGACCAAGGAAAGCATCTCGGCAACAAGAATGCCCAGATTCAGTGCCATAAACAAATCCATAAGCCCAACCATCCAAATTCTTTTGAGTAAGGGGCCTGGAACCCCTTGTTCCAACCAGCTCTGGCTTGCCGATACCTCACCATATTTGAAGTAGATGTTTCTCCTTTGCCCTCTAGCAGTCACCACCGTCACTTCGTGGGGTTTTTTCGCTCCTGCAGCAATGGTCATAAGACACCTTCACAAAAAAAAATGACACCTGCTTGTTAACCCATCAGGCCTATATGGTGAGGGGAATAGTGGGAGTTCAGCCGCTAAGACTTCTTCCAGCGTAACTTGCTTAAAAGGCTCCCTCCACTCCTTGTCCAGCCTACCCTTCATTCTGAAACTAGTATAGAAAAAGGTGAACGTGCGTAAGAGAGGATGGTTCCCTTCCCCGGAAAGAGAAATCATGCCCGCTCGCAAGCTCTTGGCAGAGGCAAATTCCTGCAGGGCTAGTTGAGCCATGGCCAATTCACCGGGTTGATCATGAATCCCATCGTTATTAAGATGAAACCTGATGACAAGTGCACACCATCAATCCTCGATTGAACATAGCCAATGTTTCACAATAAAATAGAAATGTAAAACTCACCCACCAACATAGTAAACGGTCCCCTGTGGGTGCAAAAAATATGTCGCCATGTGACATCTGAGGTATAGTGTGTTGAAGGGATGATAGCACTGGTATTCTGGCAAGTTCCAAATCCAGGCCAAGCGTGTCAACCCTATGGTATGTGGAGAGGACCCTCCTCCCTGCCTGCCTGGATTCGTGTCATCAAAAAGATATCTTAGGATGCCTTGATTTGCCCTTGGCAACAAGGCCTCTATCACGCCGGATGCCCGCACCTCATCCGAAGAGGACCAAACCATGAGACTAAACTGGCTAAGGAGGAATTGCAAGAAGTCTCGTGCCCCATCCCTGAACCAAGCCGCTTGACCTCCCAAACATACTAAAGAGGAGGAACATTGGCCATAGGCCCACCTACATGACACAAGACTCCTTCCAGGTCCAAGACGACTAATCTAGATCTTGGCCCTACCCTGCATAATGGAAATAGTAGACAGTGACATCAAACAAGAACATAACACGTGCACGATGTAGCAATGCCTAGCCAACCATAAGTAAAGCATAGCATGGCCCCTGTTCATCATAACACAACAAAGATGCAGAAACCTAGTGTAGCAAGGACATGCAAGCAACTGGGCGTAACCGTAAGATAATTGGTAGTAGACCCTAACAGAACACGCACCTACATCACACACAACTAAACCCGCTCCCGAAGGTTTCATGGTCCAACAGCCTAAAGGGCCTTGGCTCTGCAGCCATGGAAACAGTCGTAGTATTAATGGCCTTATACACCACCACAATGAGACCCTTGCACAATAGAGATGACCAAAAGAAAGCAAGACCACGACAACACCATAGCCAAAATAGTGTAGCCACAGAAGATACTAGTAGAAAAATAAAAGAGACATAAAATCAGAATGGAAGATTGTAGAAGATGAAAAGGAAAAGGGAAGGAAGGGACGTATAAAACTTACTGGCTCAATGGTATGTCCTCCCATGTCGGAACGCTCGCCCGTGGCCCACGTCTTAAAGCCTTCTGCGCCTCCCCAACTTTCGTGAGCACCAACTGAGTCTTGGGAGCCATGGTCCCGTTAGCAGATTTATGACCTTCGAAAAAATATTCACCTCGATATGGATTGACACAGTGACTCCACGCTCCGAAATTGCCGAAGTGCTCCGATAAGGATTACGCCCTTCTAAAGAAAAAACAACAAAATTACCAGAAGTCGACCCCTATTTATGGTAGTAAGAGCAAAACAGGGAAACTTCTCTTCTCTCTCTCTGATTAAGGTGGGGGGTGACGAGTGGCGTAGAATGCTCACCATGACATCATGACACTATTAGCATTTAAACATCCGCATGCTCCAAGTTAGTTACTTGCGTTCTTGAAAATAAAAATGATATGATAATATTTCAACTAATAATGGTTGCAGTCTGCAATGATGTCAAATGAAGTAATTATGCTTCCTGCATCAACAATCACCTGGTGTACCTTGACATAAGGATAGCATAGCCCTTAACAGTTTTGTGCCTTCATGCCTGCATTAATCGCCCAGTATGTCTCATACTTGCAAGACTATCTCTTTTATCATTATTTAGCACACCAAAACTTTGCATGTCACAACAGGGTAATCCAAAGTGAGATTCAAACTAGTGATTCAACATCCATATATAACTTCACAATTTACATCAACAATGACTGTGTCTTCGACCACCCTAGATCCCTATGCCTAGGTGATACGCCACAACCCGAAGCAAGCAAACTCCCGATCTTTACATTTCCTTATTTAGCAAGTCGCANACCACAAGATGAGAGCTTGGGTAAGGATCACCAGAGATTGTTCAGAATGTAAATTTACAAAGCAACATCGAGATGCGACTTGCTAAATAAGGAAATGTAAAGATCGGGAGTTTGCTTGCTTCGGGTTGTGGCGTATCACCTAGGCATAGGGATCTAGGGTGGTCGAAGACACAGTCATTGTTGATGTAAATTGTGAAGTTATATATGGATGTTGAATCACTAGTTTGAATCTCACTTTGGATTACCCTGTTGTGACATGCAAAGTTTTGGTGTGCTAAATAATGATAAAAGAGATAGTCTTGCAAGTATGAGACATACTGGGCGATTAATGCAGGCATGAAGGCACAAAACTGTTAAGGGCTATGCTATCCTTATGTCAAGGTACACCAGGTGATTGTTGATGCAGGAAGCATAATTACTTCATTTGACATCATTGCAGACTGCAACCATTATTAGTTGAAATATTATCATATCATTTNTGTCCTACACCCCCACGTGAAGGCAGTCAAACAAAAGGCACGTAAAATCAAGCCAGAAATCATGCTAGCCGTGAAGAACAAGGTCACTAAATTATACCGAGTGGGTTTCATCCTCGCAGTCAACTATTCAGAGTGGGTGTCCAACATCGTTGTGGTTTCGAAGAAAATAGGAGGGATATGAATGTGTATAGATTTCTGAGATTTGAACAAGGCAACGATCAAGGATAACTTTCTGCCGCCAAACATCGATCAACTCATCGACACCACGGCTAGGCATGCTTTGCTATGCTTCGTGGATGGTTTCTCTGAATATAACCAAATCTGCATCAACCTGGAACACCAGCTGTCAACCACCTTCATGACCCCATGGGGGACCTTATGCTATATCATGATGCCCTTCGGGCTGAAGAATTTTGGGGCAATGTATCAGTGAGCCATGACGTACATTTTCATTAACCACATCCTAGAAACATTAAACGATTACGTAGACGATATAGCAGTTAAGTCCAAAGAGGTGGCCCATCACCTGCAAAACCTAGAGTCAGTCCTCAAGTACTATCAAAAGCACGATTTGCATCTCAATCCTAAGAAATGCGTCTTCAAAGTGAAGACTGGGTGCTTGTTAGGGTTTGTAGTATCGGATGCTGGAATACGGGTGGACCCAGAAAAAGTCAAAGATATCGTCAACCTAGTGCCCCCCCCAAACCTAAGAGAGTTACGCAGTCTACAAGGTAGAGTGCAATTCATTCGAAGGTTCATAGCAAGACTGACCAATAAGTTACACCCCATGCAACATCTTATAAAAAAAGGGGTTGACTTCAAGTGGATAGTCCAATGTCAACAAGCCTTCGACAACCTGAAGAAGGAACTCTTCCACCTACCAATCGTGTACCCGCCACAGAGGGACAAGCCTTTCTTCATATACCTCGCCACCTCTGAATATACATAGTAGCACTGCTATGTCTTAAGCGGGAGGATGGTTTTGAGATACCAGTGTATTAAGTAAGCCATGCATTAATATCATATGAGAAGAAATACAACGAGGTGGAAAGGAATTTCCTAGCCTTAGTGTTCACGCTAAAAAGGTGGTGGCACTACCTATTCCACAGCACAACCAACATCATTTGCAAAAGCAATGTATTCTGGGCTATCACCAGCAACCTATACGAAGACAGTAGGATAGCCTGATGGAAGGCCATAACTACATAATTTGATCTACGCTATGTGACCCAATCGTCGACAAAAGGCCAAGCGATAGCGACCCAACTCACAGCCTCGCCAATCAATGATCAGGTGGTCATCGACCCTGAGTTCCTAGATGAATATGTAAGCAATTTCACCATTGTCCCACCGTATTTCGAGGCAACCTTACACTTCAACGGTGCCTCAACCACGCAAGGATGTAGCATCGCTGCTATAATCACATTCATCTCTGGGGAAATGTACCCGTCCTCTTATCGCTTCACATTCCCATGCACTAACAACATGGTAGAATATGAGGGGCTACTCAGAGGCCTCTTAATCACCTGCGCACTACATGTACAACACCTGGCGATCTGGGGAGATTCACAACTAGTTGTGAATCAATTCACCGAAGTTTACGCCTGCAAGGCTACACATCTGCAATCCTACTGCAACCTAGGAAAGGTATTATTGAAACAATTCGCCACCACTGATGTGCAACACATGCCACACAGTGAAAATAGCATAGTAGATGCCTTAGCTACCCTTGCGCTAAACATCCCATCGCAATCGTTGGCGAACCTGCCCATCGTGATCATAGAATGCATAGAACCTATCATTTGAACAAAACACGTGGCATCTATTGACGCTACGGACACCCTAGAATGGTACACCAACATTAAAGCATATTTACAACATGAAAAACTCCCAGGTGGATTGACATCGGGCCAAAGAGATGCAATCCGTAAGCATGCCCAGCAATACGTGCTCATAGGAAGTGACGCCCTATGCCGACGATCATACGATGGGATATTGCTAGTGTGCGTGGGTGGTGAGCAGGCATAGAAGGTAGTTAATGAGATTCATGAAGGGCTGTGCGGTGGGCACATCGCACCTAGGGCTATGATAGCGAAGATTAGACGCCTAGGGTATTATTGGCCTTACATGGAGCGCGACTGCTTGTCTAAAGTCAAGACATGTGACACATGTCAGAGATACGCAAATCTTATACATATAGTGCTTGCGAGCCTACACCCTACACAAATTACGTGGCCTTTCCAACGATGGGGACTAGACCTCATAGGGCCCATCATGCCTAAATCTTCCGCGGGGCATAGCTTCATTATCACCACCACAAAGTATTTTACTAAATGGGTGGAAGCTATTGCTCTGATGAAGACGACATCCCAGCAAATCTGCTACTTCATCCTCGATAACATCGTGACTATGTTTGGGCTTCCAATGACCATCGTGATCGACAATGGACCACAGTTCAGCAGTAAGGAAACCCGGGCCTTCTACAGTAACCTAGGCATTAAACAATCATTTTCTTCCCCCTACTACCTGCAAGAGAACAGATAGGAGGAGGCTACAAATAAGTCCATCATCAACTTACTGAAGCGAATGCTTAGGAATAGAAAGAGGTGGTGGCATGAGAAAATACTCTATGTCCTTTGGGCATATCGAACGACTTGCAGAACCGCAACAAGTAAGACCCCTTACAGTCTCGGTTATGGATTTGAAGTTATGTTTCCTCTTGAGTTACAAGTACCCTCACTCTGGATGATCCTATGCAATGTCATGAGCGAAGCCTAGAACAACGAATCACTAGTCATCGACCTCGACTCAGTGGAGGAGGAGTGCTTGCAGACACTAAAACGGATTGAGCGCTATTAAGACAGACAATGACAAAAGCATCGCACAGACTAGCATCGACGACCAATACAGAAGGGAGATCTCATCCTCAAGGCCGCCCACAAGCATGTGAGGGAATTCTCAGCCAACTGGGAAGGGCCTTACGTGGTCGCTAAAGCCTTTGAGAATGGAGCTTTCAAAATGGCGGACATGGACAACAACGAAATCGCCAACCCAATGAACCACACGTATCTTAATCCATACTATGTCTAGGGTGCAATGGCAGCATGCTTTAGTGTCCACTACGACGATAAACTGGCAGCCGTGTCGGTTACTGCCTGCAATGATGATAAACTAGCAACATCAAACAATGTCTGCCACAACGTAAAACTGGCACTGTTAGTCTAGTAAGACTATAAATTGGCATCATGCGCCTGCCACGATGTAAAACTAGCATGTACGGTCCGCCGGGACCTCAAAACAGCACAGGGGTCCACTAGGACCTTAAACCAGCACCTGATCCACCAAGACCTTAAACTGGGTCTGTGTCGCATCCTCAATAGGCATCATCACCAAATTCCTGCTGGATGAAAGGGCATGATACTGGCACATGGGTGGGACATCGCTGCCCTAGGACGCAGTTCCCGATGCAAGAAAGAGACGGTCCAGGGCGTGAACATCGCCATCTCCGGTGTCATGCTGACCCTCCGAAGACATCATACAATGTCACATGGGCCCTCCGAACCTACTATCACTATGACCCACTGCCTTAACGGTAGCTCTCGGGCCCGTTCTTGCTTCTGAGGTGCTGATAGTATTGGGGCCCAGCTATGATATTGTTACACTTCCATCCACAGCCTTGTAAGGTTCAGCTATGTGGTAGCTGATCCCATAGCTGAACTTAGCACGCATGTCTTTGGCAAGGATCCCGGTACATCCACGTCCCACATGCCCTAGGGAGTAGCTCCCTCCGTGAGCAATGCTGCCAAGACCACTGTTGGCCTCCCTTCTTTTGGGCATCTCACACCAGTAATGGGGCCCAAGGGCAACAACAATGCTATTAGCTCGTGAAACATCATCCTCACAGGAACATCCCCCTACACTAGCAAAGGCTACAACGTCGCAAAGTGAGTGCCTCGACTAACATGGCTGTCTGAGAGTGCAAATTCTAGCACACGTGTAACACAGCTCGCAGTGTGGAAGGCTTCAATAGGCAGGTCCAGACCTTCTGTGGATGCAATAAAACTCGTCTGGTGGAGGGGACACCTACCTACAGGAGGTTGAAGGACAGCGCCAGTCAGAGGTGAAAACGCAAACGAGCCTCTCAGAGCACTCCGACGAGGGACTCAGCTAAACATCATCCCTTCTCTTTGCCTTAACCTTTGTAGCACCAATGCAGCATCCTCGAGCACAGCCAGGTGATGTCTCAGTACTCACCAAGCAATAGCCTCAGCATTTCACCCGTTGTGGTGTTTCGTATTCTTTACTGATGTCCATCGAGCCCATTCTCCAGACGTCGACAAAGAGGGGCCAATGAAACACACTGAAAGAAAATGTGGGGTCATCCTGGCTTCACCAAGTTCTTGTAGTCCGCACAAGCATCATGGCAGTCCATCGGGGAAAGAACATTCTGAGTCCAGGATGGCCAGTTCATTAAATTTTCTACTTTAGGTATGGATGAGTTCCGTACCAACTCGCTCGCCTGCCAAAGTAGTCTGAACAGTTGGTAGCCTGCTCAGAAATGGTGTCCAGAATCAACGATAGCAGCCTAGATGCATGGGAGAAGTAGTTTAGCAAACTTGCTAAGTCACAAAACTTGCTACGCTACGATGTGTAGTGTAGCAAGCCCTAGAAAGCAACGGTGGAACAAGATGTTACACTACGTGATGACATATAGCGTAGCATAGCAACAACTTCACCTCCCTCACCCAATCTCGAGTTCTGTAGTGATGTCTCTTTTCGCTAGAAAGCGGCGGACCATGTCTGCTGCTACGCTACGTTAAGCTACATGGCGCAGCAAGGTGTAGTAATCCTACAAAAAGGGATGGAAAGCAGTTCGGGAGGAAAAATCAGCAAAGTTCGCAAAACCTATGGCAGAATAGGTTAAAAATTAGCAAAAATGTCGTAGGCACTACGCTATGTAGCGTAGCATCATGTAGCAAGTATGTGACATACGGCAAGACACGCGGCAAGATGCCACGCCATGATAAGCAAGCCACGTCACAAAACACAGTGTGACAGGCAGGTGGCCACGTGACATCAATGCACTCCACCTCATTCAAGCCATTGGCGCATGACTCTAGGAGCTGGAGGCACAGTCACGACATAGTAGGATCGTAGTTATTGCTCGCATCACAACAGTTTGGCAAGCCCAATGGTTACAAATGGCCTAGGTGGTGCCAGAGAGGAAGGGGAGGTCTGCGACACATAAGATTCAAATGGTCACCTTTGCCTACCTTCCGCCCTATAAATAGCCCATCAAACAGCATGCAAAGAGTCTCTCCTGGTCCGATCCGCAAGGAAAGAAACAAAAAAAAATACCTGCGATGTTACATTAAGGAAAAGAAAAGGGGAGGCCAAGAATCTATAAAAGGAACATCTCTCGGTTTGCGAAAAGCCCAGGGTCTCATCCTACCACCTTCGTAGGATCTCACCCAACTTGTATATATGCAAAGTCTATGCCCAAGCGCACAACATTTTTTTTTGTTTCCCGGCACACTTTGGTCACTCTCGAGACTTTCTGCACTCTGTCACATCATGCAACCGACTGTGCCACTCCCTGACTGGACAGATTTATAGCTCTGAAGCAGTGCATGTTCCTAACTGTATCTCATATTACTTCTTATTTATTGTCTGGCTTTCTCATATTAATTTCTGTTTGTTTACCTTCAAGCATTGTCTCATATCATTGTCGCACTTACGTTTATTTACTATTTCGCATCATCGCTGCACTTTTTTAGTCCCTTTCTTTTTCCACTGCAAGCACCATCCTGCAACTCGTATAGTTTATAGTGCAAAAGGCTATATTGACACCGACATAAGTCACTGTCTGATCAACCAGACCGTTCAGGGCACCCCGTGTTTGCATACATCCAGCACCATCCTCCCGCGGGCACGGGGTTGGACCTGTTGTGTCCGCCGACGTTGGCATTATTCCAGCCGTCGACGTTTTCGATCGCTACACATTATATGTGGAACACCAAGTCAATTCTCATAATTCTAAGATAAAGCACACTTAACATAAATTTTTAAGAGTATAATATGGCTTCAAAAAGAATACAACATCACTACTCTAATTTCCATGATTTTAAAATCTATTTGATCTTAGAGTGCTCAACTTAGTCATGGAAGGATGCTAGTTGGGAAAATCTAATCCATTTTTTCAAAATTACTAATGCCCAAAAGATATTTTAAGGGTAAGGATGAAATGAAACTTTAAATTTTTAATGAAAAATCAATCATACTAATGCTAGAACACTTAACTAATGACTCTTAAGGAATAATAACCATCATTACAAGCCACATATATGAATAGAATAGATAATTTTAAAGGGTTATAATAAAATCAACACTTATGGGGAAGCTTTTTAAAATTTTTCTAACTCTGCAATCACAATCAACTAAGAACTTAATGTAACTAAGGATATGAGTAAGGTATGAAACCATTAAGAATAGAAGCCAAGGTAGAGGTTGAACTAGAGGACAAGAACTAAAACAAGAGGATCTAGAAGCCCAATCTTTTAGTATCCATCAAGAAACTCCTACTATGGGACAATCGATCCAAGGAGAGTTAGAGGAGCCACAAGTCCAAAAAAAATGCCTCATGTTGTCACAATACTATCTCCAAGCTATTCAAGAGAGGTCAATTTTGACCATAGTCATTGTAGAGATGAACTTTGGCCCATTCATGGAATTTACTTTAGAAATAGTAAAGATGCAACTTAAGGTGTCACCATTGTGGCCTATCCTATTTGATAGTGATGAATGGTACCTTCGAAAAACTTATTAGTTATAGCATAATAATGAAAATGGAATCACAGTTAGCATTGAAGGAATCTTAGTTTTATTCCCTATCAAGGCGATAGTAGAAGCTTTGAACATACTAAATGAAGGGGCAAAAATAGCACATCTATACATAAGATCAGATGTTGAAACCAAGAAATTATGGCTAAAATAGGCATATGTCAAGGAAGATAAGGAATATAGTGAGTTAACTCTAGAGGAGAGAATCTATTTCAAAATTGGCAACTATCACTTGTTCTTGACCAATGGACTAAACAGGTTGTCCACTTATGTTGCTAGAAAGAGTGCAATCCTAATAGGAAAATACAATGTCAATATTGCACAACTCTACTTTATGAAAATTTATAGGTGGTTTGAAGAAAGGAAGGCAAGGAAGCTAATATGTCTATTCTTTTACCTTATCAAAAAGCTATGTAAGGTAGGCGAAATCTTAGGATACACCAATGATATTTCTAGGATAGCCCAAAATGCTTCATATACTAAATTTCTCAAACTAGCACCACTCAGAAAGGATTAGGGTGAAGAGCAACAAGAATGATAACAAGAGCAGGAAAAATAAAAGGAGCAACAAAAACAACAACAATAAGAGAAATAGAAAGTTCCACTACCACCATTGCAAGAATATAGACCATCCATGAGTTATCTACAATAGATTACAAAGACCAATAGCTAGGGAACAAGGGAGGAGGCCAACCTCTATAGAGTTATAGATAGTTCCATACAACCTATAATTTTAGTAGATCCTAGAACTAGATAGATCTCACTATAGTTAGAAGGATGGGATCAATGGTCACAATAGGTCTCTAGAAATGCTACATCATTCCAAGTGGTAATAGAGACAAGAGGAGACATAGTTGTGATAATGCAACATTGAAACACCACAAAATTTTGCATGTTATAGTCAATCTTCATCATGTAGCTTTCACCCTGGAAAACATGAGCTAAAACATCATTGTACATGTGAAGATTGTAACCCATAGTGGGTAATCTCACATACTTTATACTTTTGAGGCTAAAAATGCCTCATAAGTGGTCCAAGACTTATTTTCCAAGTGAAAAATGTTACCTAGTGTCTATGTTTGGCCTTGGAGGAGGTGGGGGGGGGGTTAAAATTACCTTTTAAAATGCCAAAAAAGGCAATTTGATGGGTTTTATGGGAGGTATACACATTTCTACTCTAGAAAAAAATGTAGGGGGTAAATCTCACCTACCTAGCATGGAAGGATGGGGGTTTTAGAAACTTTCCATCTTCAGTGTGGAGACCACATGTACAACTTGAAAAGCTTACCCCCTTACTATGGAAGTTTCCCCCCAACATGGAATCTTAACCCCTAGCATTGAAAAATTGCATCACCCAACATGGAGCCCACAATAGCTAGATTTTAATACTTCATGCACTTTAACATTGACTAGCCACTTTAGTAATCATGGTGGAGAGCTCAACGTGAAAGATTCATCTCCTATGTGGAAGGTATGTCCCAATTACTATTTATAGTAAATAGAATGGCCATGGGGGAAAGAACTTACTATGTATAGTAACCCCTCAAATTTGGTCATCCATTTGACATCAATTTGGTAGTCAATTGGCAACCATTTTACAGCCATTTTGTAGCTACATCATAGTCATTTTGCAGCCCCATTCATGGCCCAAATAACCTATAAAAACTAGCCTCCAACACCATTTGCAAGTTCCACAATTTGACAAGGTTCAACACTTTATACAATTCAACAATTTAAAAAGAAAAAACACACAAGCATTTCCAAGCAAAACAAACATACATGCATTGTCAAGCACTCAAGCATTCTTGCAATCTTCCATGTTTGCATCCTCTTAAATCCCATAGTGAAGGCATAATCACCTTGAGATTTGTGGATTTATGGTATCAAAACTATACTTTTGAGATTTCCAAACCCCAATGTCGAGCAATTTGGCATCCAAATTTTTCACTTTTCTCACCCCTAGTAGCAACCCAATTTGTACATCTAAGGGTGTAGCAGAGGAGGAGGTTCGATAGCATCAATAGTGCCTTACCACCTAGATCGTGTAGCAAATGACATCAACTTTAATGGGCTTTGAACTCCTATATAAGTGAATCCCCTTTCTACTCCTCTAGGCACCATTGGTACACATTTCTCTAACTTACACTTTATTTTTTCTCAATAAAGTTTTAAGTTTTTGGTTTTGTGTACAAAATATATTTGTTTATATTTATGCATTATTTTAGATTTGCTATTAGTTTTACATTTTATTTTGTTTTATTATCATGCTTTGTATTTTGTAAGTCCCTGGTTGATCTACCAAACTAGCCAAGGCATCCCAAATTCCATTTTTTCCATGAAGGCGTTAGGGATTCATGGGTTAAGGAAGTACTACACTGAAGATTCTTGATTTTCTAGCAACCAAGATTTTCAATCACAATAGTTTTTCATGGTGTTAGAAGGAAGTCCTCCACCCAAATTCTATGTTAAGAATCTATTATCCATATTGCCAAAATTATCCTTTAGAAGTAAACTTGCATTTTTGCTACCAAAACCTTGGAAATCCAATGCTGTGCTTACTCCCTTATGGTAGAAACCTTACTGTGGAAGTTGCAAGTTGTTTGGGTGTTGAAATTTCATAACATATGCTGTGAATTTCCAAAACTAGCATGGAAGCCATAACAATCACTCAATTTTTCTTGCCACTTTTCTTTTCCATAAAACTAATGTTGGCTTGTACAGCAATCAAACCTACTTTCGTCTTCTTTTTGGTAAAAATTAGAAGCTTTCAAAAAATATTTTTTGGAAACTACCAGGTTTTCATTATGACCTTCAAACTTTCTCTTGCTCTTTCCAATGTTGAATTAGAAGGTGTGAGATTTCCATCATCTCACTCCCCTTCTTTGCCCCCTACCATATCCAACATAGAGAGATTTGGGAGGCCAACTTGGGAGAAGCTTAACAACCAACTATAAAACCAAATCTATTTTTTCCCCATTGTGAGTCGCAAGCCTTTTAAATTTTTACCATAAAATTTTCCAAAACCCAATGTTGCAATACATTTCCCCCTACAATCAAAGCCTAGTGTGGAAGTTGTAGGTGTTTTGGTTTCCAAGATTGTCACATCAGTTGTAGTGAATTTCAAGGCCAACATTGGTATCTAACCAAAATCTTCAAGAAGACCAATGTTGCCCTTTCCTTCCTTGTGATCAGAACTATAGCATGGAAGTTGTGGTTGGTTGGGTGGTGAACTGTCACAACATATGCCATGAAGTTTTTTCTTTACGGCTAACATTGAAGTTTTTCCATCCTTTTTCTTTTTGATACCAATTTTCTTTTACTTTCTAAAGTGGGTGGTGCAACCCTTCTAGAAATTACCAAACTTCTGAAAGTTAGCCTCCCCTCCATTTTTCCTAGCCGAGATAATTGACATTCTACTAAAACCAATTTTTAGTAGGAAAACCCAAAGTTTACACTTTGGTTTTTAGCCTTTCCCCTCATCAATGTTGAGTTGGAAAGTGTGATATTTTCATTATCTTACTCCCCTTCTTTCCTCCCCATGCCATACTCATGTCGAGGCAATTGAGAGGCCAACTTGGATGAGGCTTGAGACTAGCGTTTTCAACTTTCCATTCTTGGTAAGGGGGAAAACCCCTCTTATCCCCGACTTACTAATTATAGTAAGTGCCCCCATTTTTCACCATTTACTTCTATTTTACCATTTATATCCTATTTTAAGCCATTATCAACATTATAGCATGTCTTTTCAATAGTCCACCAAATTTCCCTTCATCCTCAATGGTGAAGATCATAGCCAACAAGACATGAGGGTCTATGATATCAAAGACCTTGCCATCATTGAGTGTAGGTGCTCTTTAAGGGTCATCACAAGGTTTGGATCAAGCCTTCTAGATGATCTAGGACCTAAGGGAGAACTTGAAAAGGCTTAAATCCTCTACTTTACAAATTGTCAAGATTATGAACTTTTACTAGGACAATCCCATAAGCCCTGGAGTCCCACCCTTAACACTTCCTCCTAGTCTCCCTATTCTCCAATTTAGAAAATATAACAAAGAAGGTGACTGTAATTCTCACCTTATTACCTTTCGATCTGAATGCTTACTATTATAGCCATGGCCCCATACCATCATGAGGATTTTTGCTATGTTTTTTGCTAGGAAAGCACTTGATTGGTATTACACATTATCTAGAGGATCCATATCCTATTTGGAGAACTTGATTACCTAGTTTGTAAACCTCTTCAAGTATAAATTGAAGCATAAAACCATGCTTGACCAAATCATGAAGGTCAATTAGGGGCCCTTAGAACCCATATAGAATTCATTCAATGGTGGAATGGATTGTTGAATGAAATATCAAAGCCTATAGTTGAAGCCCACTTTTTAGCCAGGTTCAAGGGAGTAGTGAATGAATTTATTAAGTCTAAACTTTACTAATTTGACCCATGGTCCATTAGCTAGGCATTCTCTCAAAGTAAGAACATTGAGGATGCTTTAAAGGCTAGTCATGATCTAACCTATATAGCATATAAAAACTAATAGACTCAGAGAGACAAAGAAAAGAGCAAACAAAACAACATGATCATAGCAAATGTAACCAAAGAAATAAAGACTATGAGATAGGGGTGGAAGGCCAACCCACCTTAGGACCACACCAATGACTGCAATAACAAATCATCAACCTTTGGGGCCAATGCAACAACAACAACTAGATCTAACTTTGAAAGGAAGGATAGGTCCAAATACACTACGTTGCTATTAAAACCATATGAGTTGCTAGACCAACTATTAAAAAGTGGATGCATGTAACAAAAACAAACGACCAAAGCTACTTGATAAAAACATGAGCAGCTATGCAAAATAGCCAAAGATCCCACTTAAGAAATGTAGAATGATCCCTAGTTTCCTAAATACTTCAAGCTAGACCACTTTTGCAACTATCACTAATTTCCTAGTCATGACACAGACTTCTACCTTACACTAAAGGATGACCTACAAAGGATGATAGATAGGGGGGAGCTAGTCTTAGATGCTTCCAACCTAGTTTAGCCACAAAATTAGTTGATGTAGGTTTACAAAGACCCATTGAATGCTAATGATAGTCCTTATGTTATTTCAACATTCAACATTAATGATGATTGGAGACCTACAAGAGAACCATTCATGATTCAAGTACCCCTGTATGATGAAAGGTCTTCTTTAGCTTCCCATAGCTTACGAACTCCTATTTTTCATAAGAGTACCATCACAAGTGCCTTCGAGGAAACCTTTTGTCATCAGGGTTCCGCAACCGAATAGAACATAACCATCCATAGCTCAACCAATAGTGCAATGACCCCCTATGGTAGCCAATGCTACTACCTCTTCATCACAACCAATGGCTAACAACCAAAAAACTTCAACTAAACAAAGGAAGAAGCATAAGAAAAAGCCTAAAAACAATGGAGATAAGTAGATGGAGGTGCAAAAGGAAGTGAACCCATGAAAGCCCACTTCCATTTTGGCTATACCCATGAACTCCTTTGTCCCGACCCCTTCAACCAATAAGCCATGGTAGGACACCAAAGCCGACAACCAAAACAATAAGAAAGAGCCTCAACAACCATAGCCTAAATCTAAAGTTCATATTTTCAAACACATGGAGGAAATAGAGCACAACTAGGATGACAAGCCCATGGGCAACAATAAAAAATTCCTCAATGCAATGGACCAAGTTAGGCAATCCATTAAGGAAAAAAGAAAAAAAAAGAAAAAAGAAAAAAACCTCTAAGCTTATATGATTTGATCATGACTTCTGCCACACATCATGAGTCACTAGTCAAAATGTTAACCTTAAATCGCATTAGTGAGGATATCCCTACTAACAAGGAATCCATTCATGCAGTGATGATTCCTCCCTCATCAAGAAAGGATAAGTCAAATCCCTTAACATTTTGCAATAGTGAAATTAAGGTTAATACCCAAAATGGTCAAGTAACTACAATCCCTTTATTCATAACCATATTCATAGGGTAATTTAAAATACATTAAGTGCATGTTGATGATGGAGCCACAACCAACATCATCCCATGTACCATTGTTGAATGCTTAAGCTTAACTTAGTAAATATGGCCTACAACCACTAGAACTCTTAATTCCTTCAATGGATCAAGATTTACCTTCAACGGAGCTATCTAAAATTTTGTAGTCAGGGAGTAATTCCTCATAATTGCCAATTTATTGGTGGTGGAGGAGACACCAAGATTCAACCTAATTTTGAGAAGACCTTGGTTGGCTCAATTATGAGCTATGGCCTCTCCCATATCTTAAGAAATTCACCTCCCTTACAAGGGATGTGAAATGATCATTCATGGTGATAATGTGGTTACCCTAGCTATCAACAACATAGACATAGTGTAGGGCCCCAAAGTGAAGCTTCAAGAAGAAGCTTCTAGCCATGAAGAGGAACAACCCAAGAAAGCCAATGATGAAAATCAGAAGCAACAAGATGCATTATGGGATGAACTCACTGTTAACATTGTAAGTGATGGGAATGGTAAATATAAGGTTGTGCAGAGTAGGCCTTACTCACTTCCTAATCTTGCAAAGATTAGGAAGAATCTACATAAGTGAAGTTTACCTTAACGTTCCCATGCCCTTATGACCAAATAGCCATGTAGCCTTTCTTTTTTTTCTAGTTTATTATATCTTTTTATGCATTTTTTGTTTTACTCTTTAAGCATGTAGCCTAAGATCATTTGCATTTTTATCTATTTTTTACAACCTTTCTTTATTTTTACTTATATTATAAACATTGAAAAAGCCTTATAAATATATGTCTTTTCCATAGCCCATCCACTTAGACGTTAATTTGACATTATCCTTCACTAAGATGTTAAACTAACATTATGGTTTGCTAAGACTTTAAACTAGAATTATGGCCCACCATGGCCTTAAACTAGTAAAGATAATCACACAACCCAATCCACTAAGACTTTAAACTAGCATTATGGCCTACCATGGCATTAAATTAGCAACATTACCACAATCTCACAATATAACCTATGCTTGTAATGGCCTAAAACTAGCAAACATGTTGTTTATTATTGCACTTCTTTTTTTCAGTTAGCCATTTAATGATATAACCAAAATGTCAAAATAACCATTCTGAATGTTTACAACATTTACAAATTTTACTACAAATATAGATACCTATAGCCAAAAATACAACCAAAATTTAAATATAAAGTGAAAATGTCTATAACATACATAGCCATGGCCACAATTTGTGGCAAGAATGTCAAAGAATAATAACCCTCTATAACATAGTCTTGGCTAATTATGGCCTTCAACATGAAAAAAAAAAAAAAAAAGATAACAAGCTAAACTAATGGAGGCTATTGAGTAGCATCTAGAGGAGGAAGTGATGGATCATTTCTACCATCATCACTAGGGCCACCAATGTCTCCTAAGGCTTGGAATGCAACTTCATATAGCTAGTTAGTTATCCATAGTTAAAATCATGACTTAAAAAAACTAAAACATAAAATATATCAAACCTATGGAGATTTTGGCTCCATTATTTTTGGGGATAAATGGGGAAGGCCTTTCTTAAAACAATGAAGAATCTAGTCCTTTGTCATGTTGACCTAATCAACATCCCTAAGAGAAATTCCAGAGAGAATGCTAGTTCTATCTATAGAAGTCCAAGTAGAAGGCTCTTGGGTAGTAATAGCTGTAGAGGTCTCACTTATAGTAGTGGTTATCTGAAGAGTAGGGGATTGCTCTACCTTGAGAGTACTTTCAAAAAGTTGATAAGTAATCTCTGCCTAGATTCTCTAGATGGAGAGCTCTATCTTTCATTAGTCAATCAACTCCCTCTTAAGCTACTTTAGGTAGGCCCCACAATCTACCTTGTACTATCGCTTATGGACCTTTTGTGTCTTGCCCCACTCTAGGACCCAAAGTGTATTAATCCCTCAAATCCTCAACCTTTTGAGAGATGAGGTCCACTTGCATATGTTCTTCCATGATATCCTATAGGATTGTTACTTTTTCCTGAATGACATGCCAGTAGTGGACCCATGTGACCTTCTTAGTCTACAATTTCCTTGAGTTAGCCACTTGGGCTTCCACAAAGGCCTTACAATCTCAAAGATCTCTAATCATATCCTTCTTCCATTGAGGTTTTTCCTTTAAGTTCATAACTTCCTCCCATAGGGATTCGTTGGACCTCTCTAGCTTCCATGAAGTTTTTGCACATGACATTGCTAAATTAGTGGTAGTCTCATACAACTTCATGGATACATTAGATACATCAAAGGGAAGCTTAAGGAGTCTAACTCGATGTCTTTGCAAGGGTCCCACTCTTCAAAAGGCACTACATAAGCATAAAATACAACCATAAACATAATGCATGACCTAAGATAACCATAATGCAAGCATAGCCTATAACTAAAGCACATAAAACAAAATCCTTACCTATCTCGGGTTCAACCTAATGCAACTAATCAATGATGTGTTTAGCCATCCCATACATGAACTCCACTTTGTCTGGAGTCTCTACTCATGGTTTCATATGAAACTTAGGTATAAGAGCTTACACTGGTGGCTTAGGAACTATTCTAAGCATAATAATCATCGAAAGGTTAGGATGAAAACTAAAGATAAAAAATGAGATATAACAAAAATATTAATTCATTGGCATACTTGGCCCCTCCTCCTCCTCCTCCTCCTCTAGGATGATGATTGGAGAGGTACCTGATACCACCTCATCAAATAAGGCATCTAGATCATCTATACTTGCATCACAAAATCCTTCAATCATAGGTTACTTTAGGAGTACCTCTTCTACACACCTTTGTTCCACCTCTTTTGTAGGTTGGGTTGCTATAGCCTGATGCTAGTCTACAACCATAGCACATAAAAAATCAGTTAATACATGAAACCATAAAGTAGCTATAAACTTTAAAACATGAAATAGCCAAATTTAAACAAAGCATACTTGCAACTACCTACTATGATGGCCTAAGCTTAGAATTAATCTTCTTTAAAAAGGTTGGTCTAATGCTGTGTTCCATCCTACATAAGCCTCTTGAATTTCTCTCTAGCTACCCCTTTAGCCTCCATATGTCATCGTTTGGCATCCTGGACACTACCAAGAAATGTGAGAGGCTCATTGTCATTAGTACTATAAGGACACTTGTATTTCCTAACATTGAGATTCTTAGTAGTGATGGATAACATATCATCCATCCCCTTTGATGGATTCTAGACCTACACTATTGGATAAATGTGCTTTATCAAAGGTCTAGAAAGTTGGCTTGGGTCTTGAGAAATACATTGTCCATTCCTGTACACCACTAGAAACTTTGTAAACCTCTTTAGATAACCTAAAAAAATGAAAAGTACATATGGATTATCATCGATGTGTTAGCACAGAGTCTAAGGATCTCCTCCTGAATCCTAGTAGCCAAAGTAACTACCCAATTAAATTTGATGCCCCCCATCAAGACCTTCTTAAAGGTCCACCCCTATGCTAGGTCGATTACCTTCTTTTGTGATAGCAATTTGGGAGACACACGAGACATAAAAAAAGGATACGATTCCTTTACATCAAGGTTTGTGAAGTTATCCATCAAATTTCTAGAATAATCCATGTTAGCACCAAGCCACTCCAAAACATCATCATAATGGCTTGATTCCTTTACTATCTTGGTGGGAACCTTTGCATCATTAATAAGGACATTAAACAAGCTGCAAAAGAGACTAGCACCTACATCCATGTTCACCTTCACACCTTGGATGATGGTGCTAAAATAACCAATCTTCTCATCGAAGGAGTCAATGACATGTAACATCTTTGTAGTAGGAATGGAGGGAATGGGTGCTATGAATACATTAATTAAACCTATGCATTGCATGTTTTCTTGAATGTACCTAGGTGCTTGTCCCTTTAGCCACTCTTATGTTGATGTAACCTTAGTAAAATTTAGGATGAGAGTATCCTCATGACGTGAACTAGAAAGTGGTATAGTGACATTAACTGAGGTAAAAGGTCCTACGAAGGAATAACCAAAGTTTAGCATCAACATGAGTAATTTCAATGACTAAGAAAAGCAATAGTAAATTCAAAGTTATAACCATAAAAACACTATAAGTTATAGCCTTTACATTTCCCTTTCCTTTTATTCTTCGATGTGGAGGTCCCAACTACCATGGTTTGATCCATGATATCGACATCTACCCACCAGTTGTGTCTCGTCCCATCATCCTTACACTTCTTGCATACATGGTTAAGCCTTGTGGCATATTCATTAAAGTCCCCTCTTAACTGTTGATACACAACAATTTTGATTTGAGGACTCTTGGTGAATTTGTCCAAATTAGTTTGAGCCACTACTAAGATTTGATCATTGAAGATAAAACTCTGATCACTAACTTTGTACTTGGAAGAAGTTGTAAAACCAATGAAGTTAGGGAAGGTAGTTAAGCCAAAAACATAAAAGTATTACAATAACCATGATTACCCCTATAAAAAAATACATGGTACCATGTAGATTCTTTAATAATGTGTGGGATCTAATTATCATCATCAGAGTATTGTTAGAATTATATTGACTATATTTTAGTAGTGTCTAGATCTCTGTAACTTTAAATGGGCTTATAGCATCTGCTAGTCCACTTGCAGTCTTAGGAAGTGACTTGTTAGTAATGAATCTAGTAACAAGCTAGATGATTAAGGTAATAGGATCTCCATAACAACCCTAGCTACATCCATGGACAAGTGTGACCATAGCATTACATTGAAGTTCCTAAGAAGGTAAGCAAGGAAGTCCCTTGCCCTAGGTCAAAACGCAATGAGAGTTTCCCAAAAGGCATGTCATGTGGTGGGTTGTTGGTCTTAGGATGACCAATGTATCACAAGAGACCAACCAGCTCTACTATGATAAGGAAAAGCCTCAAAACGTCCCTACATGAAGCAAAGAAAAAAAAATTTCAACAGGTTAGAATGCTTTAGCAAATTTAGATAAAGCATCTAGTCAAAGGTGAAATTAGCCTTTATAAAAAGCTCTAAGGTGTTTTTTTCTAGATTAGTGTAAGAAATTCCACAAGAAAACATTATTGCAATCTTGTGTAGCCCTTACATTATGGACAAACTTAGAAAATATAGATAAAACATCTAGGTGGAGGTGAAATTAGCCTCTGTAAAAAGCTCTAAGGTGTTTTTTCTGAATTAGATTAAGCAATTGAAGAAAAGCATTGTTACGATATTTTATAACCCTTATAGCAAAACGTTTATAGCCCAAAACTAAGTCTTAGTCTAAATTATGTCTAAATTCAGAAAAATAATCTAAATTATGCATAAAATTCAAAACGAAAACATGTAAATTATGCATAAATTTAGAAAAAGCATCTAAGTTATGCATAAATTTGGAAAAAACATGGAAGATATGCATAAATTTAGAAAATAGCATTTAAACTATGCATTAATTTAGAAACAACAAGAAAAATTTTACAAAAACCATCTAAATTATGCAAACCATGCATAAGTATGAAAAAAGCATCTAAGCTATGCACAAATTTAGAAAAATGCATCATGAAATTAGAAAAAACCATGTAGCCATATTAAAAGCTGGCTAAAAATACAAAAGATCTTTTACTCTTCTTAAAAAAAATTAAGCATTGATTTTAAATGTTGACAAAATAAAAACATGAGTTTTACACATGAGCCACTTCCTTTTGAAAATGAATGACGTATTACATTCATGATTCCTTGTTCACATAGCCATAGTTGAAAAATTTGTTAAAAATTCATTTGTGCGCCTATTTTAGCGATTCCACCACAAAATGAATCCTAAAATTATGAACCTTATATCCATGAATATTAAAATTGAAAAGGTAGATCCATACATCCATAGAACATAAAACAATTTAGCCAAAATTGTAGTCATCAACATTTATCCCTTTTCATGCAAGGTTGGTGAAAATTTTCCAAAAATTCATTTCAGCTCCAAAAAAACTAATTTCACCATTTTTTGAAATCCTAAATTAATCCCCACATATCTATGCTCAAAAAATATTCAAAACCTTTTATGTTTAGGAAAATTGTTTTTTTCAATTTTGACAATAATCCAAAAACATCACAAACATCCTTATTACACATTCTTAGTAAAAAATTCATAGAGAATTTGTTTTGAGTTCAATCAAAGTAATTCCACCTCTATTGGATACTTGAAGCTAGAGCCTACTTAGCCATAACCAAAAAATAGCCAAAACATTTGCCTTTTCTTTACAAGAACTTTGCAAATTTACATGAAATTACATAAGCAACACAAACAGCCTAACTACACAAGGTTAGGAAAATAACCATAAGTTCATTGTTATGAATCCAAATGAAATAAGACAACATCTATTAGAAAGATAAAGGAAGAGATAAAAATTCATAACCTTCAATTTTACAAATTTTACAAATGTACTTCTTCTAGCTCCTAGGTACATTCATCCACCTTCTAGATCATAGGGTTTTGACACATTCCCCCTCATTGCTTTGGTGCCATGGTAGGCTCAAATGCCAAAAATGACTAAAAACTAAGAAGGATAGGAAATGAATGCTAGTTGTGAGGAATATGGAAGGCTTCTATGCTGAATATTAGTTGTTACTACCATAAGAACGTCTGCCAGGGCTCTCCTCCAATGTGTTGTTGTTTTTGTAGAAATATAGTTGTGATCAAAACTTGCAAAAATTGTCACATATAAACTCATTTAAATTCAAAATGCACACGTTGAAACCCTAGCTACTAAATTCAGTGCACCGTAACTCCAAGTGCAATGAAGTATAGTTCACGTTGGTATTAGGTGGGAAACAAATTCACTTTGAAACATTTTAAATTTTTGGATTATGGGCCATACTTTCCGCCTTCTCTCTTGACTAAAAATTCCATCAATGCTAAACGTTTTTTCCAATTTTGACATGTAAAACCTTATGGCAACCCTAACCCCCATGCATCCACATTGGTGATACCATGCCCAACATGGAAACATGGCTCCTATTTTGAAAAGTCATTAAAATAAAACTTTATTACCATTTTTAGTAACTGAAACATGCCTTTCTCAACCTCAAGTTTCTAAAAGTGGATAAAACATGAATGAAGATAGATACCATTGGTTTCCAAGTTGGGGAAATAGTGCCCAGTGTGGAATAAGGGGGGTAACATCCATTCTTACCCCCCAAACACCCATGTAGCCCATGTTTGACCAATCCTAGTAAAAACTAGTTGAAACTTTAGGATTTGATGTTTTCTCATTTGGAGAGGCTACATCCATACTAGGAATCTCACCCTTAGTGTGGATGTAAGGGGAAGCCAAAAATGGCCTAAATTGACTACCACGTAGCCATTTATCAAAGCTCAGTGACTCCTAGACCCTACAAAAACTCTCTAGAGCTTTTGAAAATTGAAAAAGTGGGCAAATGTCATACAAAACTACCATCCCCATATCATCCACATTGGGGCCACCATGCCTAGTATGGAAGAAAGGGGGGAGATTGCACACCCAGCATTGATCGTCGACACCAGTAACCCTAGAGGATGACATGCATGGTTGATTGGTTGTTGATTTGACCTAGATCTAACTTTCTTTACTAAGGGAGACCTCTTCCACACTAATCCTCCAACCCTCAATGTGGATTGAAGTGGGGAAGCTTTAAAAACCCCCTCACAATGCTCAAAATGACTAAATTTTGACCTTAGACACTAACAGCCAACACAAAAAACCTTGTGGACACTCATGCATATCTAACGTGAACATAAAAGTCTAAAAAATTCATTTCCCAATAATTTTCCATGCTGATTGATGAGACACGATTTGCATGAGCAGCAATATCTTATCGTCCCCTGCGATATCCCATACGCGATATCGCGGTCTGCAACCATATCTATAAATAAGAGGTGGCTCTCCCTTGTTTCCCCATCCTGGGCTAGAAGTAGGGAAACTCTGGCAGTTTGATCACTCCAGAGATAGAATATTTTCCATGTGGCTGCAGTAGGAGTCCTAAACTGAACGAATCTTTATTCGAGCAACATTGTACCTGAACACAAGTTGTGTATGACAATAAAGACGAACTTCCTGGATAAACCTTGTAGTGCATGGAATAGGATTTTATTTAATGTTATTTATTACTTTCTCTCTCACCCTTATCTCCTAGAATTTGGAATGAGTACCACTTGATTACAAGCATCTAAGGATGTGTACGGTTAGTCAAGGAATCAATTGCTCATCGCATGCGGTATGAGTAAGACTTCATTACAAGCATTTAGTGTGACTACTTGGTAACCTAGTGGCATATCCAGGATCTACGCTTGGTAATCCTAGTGCTAGTCATGCACCAAGATGTGTATGGTTAGTCAAGGAATTGGTTGCTCATCGCACTTAGGCTAGATTAGATTCTCTCAACCCTTTCCTCCTAGTTAAGTGCCTCAGTATGACCACTTTGAGCACATGTGTTACACGCGGTGATCCCAACAACGATTAGCATTTGGTAGTCATGGTTGCATCGGTTCAGGGTGTGTACGGTAAGTGGGAATGGATGCTGACACTAGGTAATTTAGACTTAGTCATTAGTTAGAGTTAGTTAGTTTCTCAACCCTTCACCTCAATATCATAGGAGAAAACATAAAAGACTATAAAAATCATATACCTTAGACTTACTTAACCATACACCGTGACAACCACAAGTAAGTCTGGGAAGACAACGAATTATTAACCCCAAGTGTTCCATGGGGTGTGTAGGCACTTTGTCAGTGAAGTTTGACTAGATCGTGCGTGCTACACTCGTTTTGTATGGTTGAGTGTAGGGGTACCTCACCACTCATCATTGGTGCTGTTGCTGGGAACTAAGTGTTTGTGTGATAAGTAGAACATAAAGGATATCACTCACATCGTTGGGAGCCTAAACGAACCTTCAGGTTAATGAATTAAACAAGAATTTATATAATGGTAATTAGCACATCGATAAGACACTATGTTGGAGCAAGTAGCAAAAGAAGAAGGTGAGCTACACAAAAAGGAAAGTGTGGAAGAATATAACCATGATCCCTCTCTTCAAAAAAAGGGAGTGAAATTTTACAATGAAGAGGATGAGTCACCAATTGAAGAGTTGGTGAACAGGAAAACCTTGCCGATTCAAAATTTAACAACAGAAATAACGGCTAAGGTAGATGACATATGGAGTTTCTTAGACTCTAAAATTGAAACTGTCTTAAAAATTGTAGAAGATTTTAAGGTAGAACAAAGTAGTGACAAAGGTAAGACAAAGTGGAGAGATTTAGGCCCTGCACATAACAAGGGTAAGGGGAAAATCACTAACTCCGATGTGGTTGTGGATTCAGACACAGACGATGATGGTGGATGTGAGATCTACCACTATGACCATCCTAAGGGATGTTGCCCCATCATCTCACATCTACAGGAGTCTAGGGTGTATGCACTTAATCCAAGACTTAATCAATGGCAAACACTTCACAGTTTACCTTATCCCCAAGGTAACCCAAGGTAGTTCCACCAACCATTAATGTATTATCCAAGTGGAACTCCACCACAACCCATTAGACAACATCAACAGTGGCAATATCCATAGTCATGGGGGATGTCATTGCCGAAATATCAGTACCCTTACTAGTAGCCTAACCCTTATGGATATTATGTGCAGCAGCCGATTTCTCCAAGTGACTCTATGAGTCACACAACTCCCAACCGTCACTACCAACTTCGAGAGTATTTTAGAAGGACTCCTTCTCCTCCGAGAGATACTCCATACCCACACCATCTTCCAAATCCATCTGCACCTTTTCCATAAGTAGTTCCCATAACACCTCCTGCTCCAACAATGGAAGGGGAATTTCCTCCTCAACTGTAACAACATCACGCTGCGATAGCTATAAATATTCAACCTGCTGCTAGTTCTAACAACTGTAAAAAGAGAAGACCCTTCTTCAAAACCAAAAGCCTAGACATACTCTTGCAACAAAAAGTGGTTGAGCCCATGTACACTCCTCCACCATCTAATACTTCAGAGCACCCTTCAGTCCAACAGAGCTTAACGCATACGATTATGTTAACGCATACTGTAATCGACTAGATCAAGGTAGGCCACCTTCCTAGGAAACTAACTAATCTTGGGAGTCCCTTAATCTATTTACAAGTCACCAGAAATGAACCATATAGGGCTCTTCTTGACTCAGGTTTCGGATTCAACTTAATTTCACAAGAGATGTATCATACTTGAAACCTACCCCCACTTAAGAAGAGCAACATTCAACTAGAGCTGGCAGACCAGTCCATCACCATTCCCTTGGGATTGGTGGAGAACATCATTACCACTGTGTGTGGTTGGTCTTACCCAGCTGATTTCCTGGTGATTGAAGTCAACAACAATGAAGGGGACTTCCCAATTATAATGGTAAGGGCATGGCTTAGTAGAGTACACGCATGCCTAGGGATCCGTGATCTTTCCTTGGAAATATCTAAGATAAATATTTATGGAAAGATCGAGAAGAGGAAAGTTCCATGGATCACATACAATGATTCATCGGGTGATGACATGGAGGAAATGCCTCATGTAGCAGGTGTGCCCTTGAAACTTTGAAACAAAGATGCCTATATGTAGCAACCACACAACCAGTAGTAGACACCCCGTGGTTGACAGCTACTTGAAGCAGCAACCAAATATGCATGGAATGAACTAAGCAAACTCATACCCATAACAAAAACATATATACATTGGAATATGAGCGTCGCCAACTTCCACCCCTTAATCTAAGATCATTAATTGGGAGAAGTTGGGCACTTCTTAGAAATTCAAACAAGCACTCATTATTTTGGATCTCTCCCTTTCCACTCAGTCATGGGGGAGATGGTCACCTATGCTAACCATATGGGGCCCTCAGTTCTTTTAAGTTTTTGTTTTACACCATTTTTGTTTTACAAATTTCTTTAACTTTTCTTGTTATTATACTTTTCCATCTTTTGTGTGTGTGTGTGTGTGTGTGTGTGATCCACCATGTAACTTTTTCACCCAATAAGTGTTTGGAATGATGGTATGAACTATTTTCATATTGATTGCTAATGTTTGGTTTTTACCTTAAGTCACAATGTTAATACTAAGGTATGTTACTTTTGATATGGCAGGAAATGAGACCACTTCATCCATCCATCCACCAATTTCTGTGGTCTCTCTCGGCTTGGAAATGTACAATCCCCTTCTAATAAGAACTTAAATGAATCAGGTGACTGGGCATCTTTCAAACTAAGGAAGGACTCAAGGATTGAAAAGGGTGTGGCTTCAAGGGAACTTGATGCTTTTATGTTGGCCGTTCTCTTGGGTGCTTGGATGTTTTCTTTTTGAGTTTTCTTACTATTCTGATGTTACCTCAATTATCGGAAGCTGAGACAATAAAAATAAAAAAAGTCTTTGCATGGTGTGGTTCTCATGCATAAAAACACAAAACAAAAAAAAAAAGAGAGTGAAAAAGTGAGAATTCAAAGCACACGCCTTAGACGAAAGAAACGTGGGCTACAAGCACTGGTTATGGAACCAAATGTGTTCCCTCTAACTTGCTTCCCATTCTCTCCTTTGTTTCATCGGAATGGTGGTGACTCTTGAGGAAGGCATTCTTGTTATCCAAGTGGATGGTTTAGCTAAATGCATTGATGCAAAGTCACTGGATGTGGTTGGTTTGAGGCTGGACTTGGAGTGAGATTTGCTAAGTCACATTAATCATGAAACACACAAGGGGTTGTACACCACCTTGTTCTTGGGATTCCATTCCATCCTCTTCTCTCCACCCTTCTCTTCATTTTTCACCTCATTGCCAATTGTATCATTAGTGTATATATTTTGGTTGATGCATTATTTTCTTTTTGGTAAATGCTTGTGCTTAAGACTTTAACTTTTTTTTCGAATGACATTCCTAGAGCCTACAGACTCTTTGAATGTGGGTTTGTCAGAGCATTAAGGGCATGAGCCTGCTTTGGGGAGGACCCATTGACATTCCTATTTTGTGCACCAGTTAACTTCTATTTCCTAACATTTCTGAAATTACTTATTATTTTGTTCATTTCCATAGTGACATCCATTTCACTGATGTTTTCAGTTGTCCCTTTTTATCTATCTTTGTTACTCCTTCTCTTTCTCCATTCTAATGCTACCGGAGGTTCGCAATTAGTCATGGGGGTATGGGGCCCAATTTTTTTGATTTTCTCCTAGCCCCGATTTTTTTTTTAGTTTTTTTCCTAACCCCTATACCTTCAGTAGTCATCATTAATACATCCCCATATCCGCAATTAGCCATACCACAACCTAGCCAATGGACTTTTGCTGAAGCAAGGTATTAATTACATGATTATTCATTTACCCTTACTAATATAAGATTGTGTTATGTGTGCAGATGACAATCATGCAACAATGGACCGGATCTGGAGGGAACACTTGGAATGGAGCAGCACTGGAAGCATTTATGCAAGGAGAAAGATTGATGGTGCACTCATCGATGGACAATGGAAGGCGCAATCTTGGCATTGGCAGCAGCAACACTTCTTTCTCTCTCTTTCTCTCAAGCTGCCAACTAAGGCCTGATGTCATTGTAATAAGGTGTTTATCCTTGATGTCATGAACACCAGTTTTGTCAAGTCTTGTAATGATGATCTATTCACATGTCATCCCATTAGTTCCATTCCCATCAATAATCCCATACCTTCCTAATATTTTTGTAAGGAAATCGAGGACAAGTTTTCATTCAGTCATGGGGGTATGATGAGACGTGATTCGCATACGCGATATCGCGGACGTCGCAATATCATGTCGTCCCCATCAATATCGTGTACACGATATTGCGGTCCATCATCATATCTATAAATAAGAGGTGTCTCTCGCTTGTTTCCCCATCCTAGGCTAGAAGTAGGAAAACTCTGGCAGTTTGATCACTCCAGAGATAGAATATTTTCCATGTGCCCATAGTAGGAGTCCAAAATTGAATGGATCTTTATTCGAGCAACATTATACCAGAACATAAGTAGTGTACAGCAATAAAGATGAACTTCCTGGATAAACCTTGCAGTGCATGGAATAGGATTTTATTTATTGTTTTCTCTCTCACCCTTAAATTCCTAGAATGCGGAATGAGTACGACTTGATTACGAGCATCTAAAGATGTGTATGGTTAGTCAAGGAATCGGCTACTCATATTATGCGGTATGAGTACTACTTGATTACGAGCATCTAGTGCAACTACTTGGTAACCCAGTGGCGTATCTAGGATCTATGCTTGGTAATCCCAGTGGTAGTCATGCACCAAGATGTGTACGGTTAATCAAGGAATTGGTTGCTCATCACACTTAGGCTAGATTAGATTCTCTCAACCCTTTCCTCCTAGTTAAGTGCCTTAGTACGATCACTTTGAGCACATGCATTACGCGCGGTGATCCCAACAACGATTAGTGTTTGGTAGCCATGGTTGCATTGGTTTAGGGTGTGTACGGTAAGNACGCGGTGATCCCAACAACGATTAGTGTTTGGTAGCCATGGTTGCATCGGTTCA
>MNCI01012079.1:176508-196155 GCA_015680685.1 Gnetum montanum
GGGGGAGGGGGCAGTGCTGGCTGTGGTGTTGGAGGAGGGATGTAGGGGAACATGAAAAATCACTCATCAACCTTCAAAAAAGTGAAAATTTAACACCAAGAATTGATAATTGTCACTAGTGATCTTAGGGACCTACATGCATGATCAAAAATGATGCAAAAGGGTAAGAATATATTTTGCCATATTTTTCTACATTGGGCATACCATCCCCAACATGGGAAAATAGGAGAAAGCTCAAAAAGGCTTGGAAAACCTAAAAAAAACTAGTTTGACTCGAAACCCTTGTCTTTGATCCTGGTTACCCTAGAAGCACATGTGCATGGTTGATTGAAGTTAAAATTGGGCTAAATTTGAGTTTTATGATGTTTCCATGCTAGGGATTCCCCCATCCATGCTTCCTAGAATAAAGATTAAGGGGGAGACTTAGTTGGAATCCATAAATACCTCAGAACAACATTAATAGGACTTGCATGTGCTCTAGGATCCTACTGACATCCTTTGGAGCCTTCAAACTTCAAGAAATTGATGTTAAAAGGGAAAAAATGATTCCCCCTAGTTTTTCATGCTAAGCATTCTAGTACCAACATTGAAAAAAGAGTGAAGCCCAAGAAATTCCTAAAAATACCAAAAATTTCGAAAACATAACATGAAACCCTAGTCCTTAACCCTAGTAGCCCCGAAGGTTGACATGCAAAGTCGATTGAGGTTAAAATTTGTCTCAATCTAAGATGCATGATTCTTTGAAACTGGGGACCCATTTTTCCATGCTAATGATAGTATGTATAGTGTGAAAACTAAAGGAAAAACTTGTTTTGGGGTCGTAAACACCTCAAAATAACATTAAACAACCTTTCATGCACTCTAGAACCGTTGCAGCAGTCATTGGAGTGCTTAAACTTTTCAAGACTTATCCTACGTGGTCAAAAAGTTGTTCCCCAAAGTTTTCCATGTTGAGCTTTCCATCCCCAATGTGAAAAATGGGGGGAATCTAAAAAACCACTTAGGAATGCTAAAAATTGCTAAATTTTGACATGGATCCATAGACCATGGCCTTTGCAACTTTGGAAGGTAACATCCATGGTTCATTGTGATTCAAATTGGCCTAGATCTAGGATTACTACTTCCTCCATGTTAGAGTGACTTCCCTACCTTGGAAAGAAGGGGGAAAATCTACTTTTTGTGGCAAGATGACACTCTCGGAAGCTAAAGATCTATGCTAGAGAAGCCTAGGATCTCATAGCCTTAAGATTTTTCTTATCTAAACTCATTTCATCCTTTAAAACTCATTCCTCCATTCTTCCATTATAAAGTAACTTCTCCAACATGGAAATAAGGGGGTAAGATCTTAAGTGCCCTTAAATAGCCTTCAAATATGTCCAAAATTAGCTAGAAACTTGGAGAATCAAAGTCTACAACCCTAGGGGTCTAGAAACGTAGTCAAAGTGCCCTTAAATCACTTTAAATTCATAAAACAAGTGTAACTTTATTTTTCCATGCTAAGGATACTTTTCTTAACATGGAAAAAGGAGGAAGCTATTTTGGCATGTTTTAACACTCAAAATGAACTCAAACTACCTCAAAATGAGGCTAGAGGATGTATAGCCTCCAAATCTAGGTCTTAGCTACATGTGTTGAGCATGTTTGATCTTATTTTGGCTTGAATTTTGGTTTTTCATGCTGATCCCTCTTTCTTCCATGCTATCCAGCATGGAAATAATGTGCGGGGTGGGTGGTGTGGGGATGGAGGGGTGAGGGGGGAAGGGGATGGCTCTAGAATCTACGTTTTGGCCTTTACAAACCACTAGAGTGCCAAAGTTTGATGGATCTAACCCTGTGATACCTTTGGAAGATCCAAAAACCTTGATTTTAGACCTCTAAGCATCCAAAAACCTATTTTCCTTGGTTCCCATATTCAGGGTCCCTATTCCCACATTTTAGGCCTTTATTGCACATTCTCAAATTGTCCTTACTTTATTGATGACCTTGGATGGCATTGACTGCATTAAATTTGCATGTGTTTGCATAATTTTATATACTTTTAGCATTATCTATTCATGTTTGCCTACATACAACTTAATATGCTTTTGGTTGACATGCAAAATCAAAGTATGAGTACCTGGAAACAAATGAGTTTTCCTTTGTGTCTACATGGACCTCACACTAAAGTGGAGAATAGTGTATCGACCTTGATTGCCTAGATGTTTAGCTTGAGAGTCTTGTAGGCCACATAGCCTCAATAGAGAAACCTCTAGAATGTCTTGAATATCTAGTCAATACCCTTGACTTGGAATTAGGAGGCATAATTGAAGACTTTGTAGTTGAGGTTCCTATCACAACAGATAGTGGTGAGGAGAAAATCCTTAAACTAAGTTCATCATTAGAGCATCAATGTGCTCAAGACATTGATAAGGTCTTACAAAGTAACATTAAGATATTTTCCTAGTCATATGAAGATATGCCAGGCCTAGACCCACATCTAGTCTAGAACAACATCATATTGGACCCTAGCATTATGCTAGTTAAGCAAAAAGTGTGCAAGATTAGACTAGATTTGGCCTTGGTAATTCGCGATGAAATCTCAAAGCTCTACTAAGCAGGTTTCATTAGGGCTATCGATTATGCAAAATGGGTATCTAGCATTGTCATAGTCCTTAATAAAAATGGGAGTATTTGTATTTGCATTTATTTTTATGACCTAAATAAAGAAACTATCAGGGATGACTTCCCTTTGCTTAGTATTGATCAACTTATTAATACTACTGCCAGACATGCTTTGTTGTCCTTTATGGATGGAGTCTTAGGGTGTAACCAAATTAGAATCAACCTAGATCACCAACTTAGCATGACCTTCATGACCCCATGAGGTACTTTTTGTTATGTGATAATTTCCTTTTTTCTTAAGAATGCTGGACCGACATACCAGAGAGCCATGGCTTATATGTTCAATGACTACATGCTAGGTTTGCTTAATGATTATGTACATGGCATAGTTATGAAGTCCAAGATAGATGATGATCATGCTAATGACCTAGATCTTGTGCTTAAACAATGCTACAAATACAAGCTTAGGCTCAATCCTAAGAAGTGTGTCTTNAAATGCTACAAATACAAGCTTAGGCTCAATCCTAAGAAGTGTGTCTTTGGTGTTAATACTAGTAAGATGCTTGGATTTGTAGTTTCCCAAGCAAGGATACACGTCAATCCTAATAAGGTTAATGCCATATATAAATTAGTAGTGGGTAACAACCTTAAAGGGTTTAAGGGATTACAAGAAAGATTATAGTTTATTCATAGGTTTATCACTATGTTTACAGATAAGTTACAACTCATGCAACACTTACTTAAGAAAGGAGTTCACTATGAGTGGATAGCTCAATTCCAAGAGGCCTTTGAAAATATTAAGTGATAATTAACACAACTATCAATAGTCTATTCTCTGTAAGAGGGTAAACCATTTTACATTTATCTTGCCATCTTTGATACATCCATTTCCTCTCTACTTTATCAGAAATGTGATGATGAAGTAGAAATGCCCATATACTACCTTAGCCATGTGTTAGTTGCCCATGAGACCCGATACACTGAAGTGGAGAAGTATTGTCTAGCATTAGTATTCTCATTGAAGAAGTGGTGACACTACCTCTTTAGAAGCTAACTTGACATGATTTACAAGGATAACATACTCAAAGACATAATGATCAACAACTATGAAAGTACTTGTATAGCCTGATGGAAAGCCATAACCATGGAGTTCAATCTCCATTATGTCTCTCAATCCTCAATGAAAGGTCAAGCTATAGACATACAACTCATAATTTCACCCTTTAATGATCAAGTAGACATAGATCCTAAATATCCTAATGAGTATATTAACATAGTTAACTAAGTATGTGAGAGCTATGAGGCGGTCATGCACTTTGATGGAGCTTCAACTACCCATGGGGCTAGTTGAAATGCCATTGTAACATTTCCATCTAGCGATATTCGATCCTTTGCCTATTGTTTTGGGTTTCTATATACCAACAACATAGCAGAGTATGAATGTTTAATCAGAGGAATGATGGTACCTTATAACCTAGGAATTAGATGTTTAATGATCAAACATAATTCATAACACATGGTTAACCAAGTGATTAAAGTCTATGCACGCAAAGCTAAGCACTTATATAACCTTACTCTGACCTAGGGAAGTAGTTGTTACAACAATTCATAAACATTGATATCCAACACATAACTCAAAATGAAAATTCCATAGCTAATGTAAGTCCAACATTAGCCCTTAGTATGATGCTAGATGTATTTAGCAAGTTGCCCATCATAACTATGGATTGTGCCACTCCCATCACACAAAACACTAAGGATACCTTTGTAGTTTTAATTTATACTAGTCCTCCCAAGGAGTGGTATGATGATATCAAATTTTACCTTATGCATGAAAAATCCTCACAATGCTTGATTACTACTCAAAATGATGTCATACATAAGTGATCAAATTTTTATGTCATCATAGGTGATAACACATTATCTCAATGATCCTATGATGGCATACTCCTAAAGTGCTTGGGTAAAACCAAAGCCAGAATAGTCCTAGAGGAGAATCACAAGGATGTTTGTGGAGGACATATAGGACCTAGAGCCATGGTTGCTAAAATTAGATGGTTAGGATAATACTGGCTCCATATGGAAAATGAATACGTACGAAAGATTAAGTAATGTGACACATTCCAATGATATAGCAACCTAATACATGTATCACCAATTGAACTACATACCACTA
Organism: Gnetum montanum; assembly: GCA_015680685.1. Taxonomy (NCBI): domain Eukaryota; kingdom Viridiplantae; phylum Streptophyta; class Gnetopsida; order Gnetales; family Gnetaceae; genus Gnetum; species Gnetum montanum. Next base: position 181,286 of record MNCI01012079.1, read on the forward strand.
AAATAACATGGTTTTTTCAATGATGGAGGTTGGATATCATTTGACCCATAACACCTAAGTCTTCCAAAGGGCATAGCTTTGTCATCACTGCAACTAAATACTTTACCAAGTGGGTAGAGGCTATTCCTCTAAGAAAGACTACATTTGAGCAAGTTTGCAAATTCATCCTAGATAACATTGTAGCCCATTTTGGCATACCCATGATCATAGTTATGGATAATGGACCCCAATTTAGTAGCCAATAATCCAAAAATTTCTATCACAACCATGGAATTAAGTATTTTTTCTTGTCACCTTACTATCCTCAAGACAATGGGCAAGTAGAAGAAAGCAACAAGGCCATCATCAACTTGCTCAAGAAGATGCTCAACAATAGCAAGCATAAGTGGCATGAGCAGCTTGTTCATGCATTATGGGCATACAAAATAGCCTATCATAAAAAAACTAACATGATCCCTTATAGCCTTTTTTATGATTCTGACATTATTTTACCTCTTGAATTATAGGTTTTATTACTTCAAGTATCCTTGATTGACTTCATCAATGATGCACAAAACAAGGAGTTGTGGATGAAAACCATTGATTTGGTGGAGGAGTGGTGTATGAAAATGCTTTCTCACATTGAGCACTATCAAGATAAGTAGAAGTGGTAGCATTACCATGACTTGATCATGCACAAGATCAAGGAGGGGAATCTAGTCCTCAAGGTTGTCTGTGAGCATGTAGAAAAAATCTTATTCTACTAGGAAGGGTACATTCTTATCACTAGAGCCTACAAGAATAGAGAATTTAGAATAGCCAACATGGATGAAAATGAGCTGGCCAATCTGGTCAATCATTCCTATCTAAAACCATACTATATATAGATTGAAAATCATTAAAAAGTGATCCTACTTTCAATGGTCCACTACAACCTTAAACTAGCAACATGGCTTGCCAAGGCCTTAAAGTGGTACCATGGATTGAAATAGCCTTAAACTAGTAACTTTGATGTCTTGGATAGCTTGATTTCATGTGGCCTATATATATAGTAGCATTATAATACATAGTGGTGTTTTTTATTCTTTGTCAGTGCCTCTTGCATCAATCCTCCTGACACCAACAAAGAGGGGACATTGAAACACCACAAAAATTTACATGTTATAGCCAATATTCATCATGTAGCTTTCACCTGATGAAACCCAAGGCAAAACTTCATTGTAAATCTGAAGATTGTTATCCATAGTGGATGATCTCACATACTTTATACTTTTTGGGTTGAAGAATGCCTCATAAGTGGGTCCAAGCCTTATTTTGTAAATGAAAAAGATCACATAGTGTTTATATTTGGGCTTTGTGGGGTCAAAAATGCCTTTTGGAATACTAGAAAAGGAAATTTGATGGGTTTTGTGGGAGGCATACACTTTTCTACACTGGAAACACATGCAGGGGGTAAATTTCACCTACCCCCAACATGGAAGGATGGATGTTTTGGAAACATTCCCACTTTAGCATGGAGACCATATGCATAGCTTGGAAACGTTCCCTCAACATGGAAGTTTTCCCCAACATGGAGTCTTCACCCCTAGCATTGAAAAATTACATCCCCCCACATGGAACCCACAATAGCTAGATTTAAACACTTCAAGCACTTCAACATTGACCAACCACTTTAGTAAGCATGGTGGAGAGCTCCACATAGAAGATTCATCTCTAGCATGAAAGGTGTTCACTGGTTACTATTTATAGTAAACAAAATAGCCATGGGAGGAAGCACTTATTGTGCATAAAACCCCCCCAAATTTGGGCAGCCATCTCACCTGAATTTGGCAACCAATTTATAGCCAATTTGTTTCCATTTTGTAGCTCAATTCATGTCCCAAATAATCTATAAAAACCAACCTCCAAAACCATTTATAGGCTCCACAATTTGAAAAGGTTTAACACTTTACATGGTTCAGAAATTTTCAAAAAAAAAAGCATACACACATTTCCAAGCAATAATTCCACACTTGGAGCATTTTCAAGTACTCAAGGGTTCTTGTAATCTCCCATGTTGGTATCCTATTGAGCCCCATAGTGGAGGCATAATTACCTTGAGATTTGTGAATTGTTGGTGTCAACACTACGCTTTTGGGATTCCCAAAGCCCAGTGTGGAGCAATCTAGCATCAAAATTTTTCACTTTTCTCACCTCCTAGAAGCAACCCAACTTACAAATCTAAGGGTGTAGTAGAGGAGAAGGTTTGATAACATCTGGAGTGGCTTAGCACCTAGATCATGGAGCAAATCATGTTAGCTTTAACAAGATTTAAACTCCTACATAAGTGAGTCCTCTTTTTGCTCATCTAGGCACCATTTGTACACATGTCTCTAACTTACACTTTATTTTTTCTCAATAAAGTTTTAAGTTGTGAGTTTTGTGTATGAAATATATTTGGTTACTATATATGCATTATTTTAGATCTACTATCAGGTTTATAGTCTATTTTATCTTATTATCACACTTTGCATTCTGTAAGCTCCTAGTTGATCTATTGGATCAGCGAAGGTGTTCCAGATTTTATTTTTTTCATAGAGGCCCTAGGAATTCATGGGTTAAGGAACTGTTGCACTAAGGATTCTAGGTTTTTCTAGCAATTGAGGTTGTTAGTTGTAATAAGTACTAACATGCAAAAGAGTAGCAGAGATGATCATCGATCTTTCAACGTACTTGTTATGCCCCTAGTATCTCTAACTAGAGTAAGAGATGCTTAGATATTAGCTAGAACCTCAATGACTTTTGCTAACTATGAAGATGTGCTTGATTGACTAGTGTAGACTAGATAAGTAGTGACAACACTATTCAACATTCCAAGTGATGTCACTATATTGCAATTGGAATTAATTGCTACCAAAGGAAAACTGGTTATGGTAGAAACCAAGGAAGAGTATGCAAAAGGATAAATCCATAGACTTCAAGAAGAGCTTGTAGCCTTGAATGTTAAACAAAGAGATCCCACATAATTTGTTTCACTTAACCAAATAGAATAGTTTAGAATAGAGCAAATGAATAACCTAGTTAATCAAAATAAAAAAATAACAATGGAGAAGAAGAAAGTGATGTGGAATGCCTTCATAGCAGAAGAAAAAATGTATGCACATGTTAAGGCACTTGCCATAGTCCACAAAGAGAATTAAAAACTTGCTACTGACAACATGAGGTTAACTGCTATAGAAAAATAGAAAAAAACTCCTAGAATAAACCATCCATAAGTTAAGAGAAGAACTGGTGAGGATCAACTAAGATATGAGCTAGCTCACAAGACAAAATAGAACCCTCTCAATGGAAGAGGTATGCAACATTTGTCAAAAATTAGCCATTGAGATTAGCGCATGAAAAAATAAAGAAAAGAAACTTGAAAGGCTCAAGAAACACTTTTGTGATCATGTGGGAATGTACAAGAAGATCAATAAGAAAGAGATCCAGATGGCCAAAGCTAGAATTAGCTTCATATCAACACAAAATCCTATTTGGTAGCTTATCTTGGACAACTATGCCCATGTTCACCATGCATAAGTGTAGAATAAGGACCTAAAAATTGAAGACCTAAAAGAGTACATGAGGTTAACTAACCTTTTTTATGAGAACTTGGTTATGTTGATAGCAAGGAGACCTAGAAATAAGCTAGAATAACAAGTGGCAGCCACACATGCCCTGTATGAGAAAGAGTTTGTAGATTGTAAAGATGCTTTGTAGAAACTCTAAGTCGCAAACTCTGAATTAGAAGTAGTCAAGGCTAGCTACTTGGGGTAAAAAGGCATCATAGTAAATCTAGCTAGAAGATTAACTAATTAAAATGAATTATGTGAGAAGGCCAGAGCATTTGAAGAGGAGAGAAGGAATTCTATAGCCTAGTATGTTAAGGCTAATCAACTATTTTTGTAGCTACCATGCCCATGGGATGTACTTGCTCCATCACACATTGCACAACAAGCATGGATGGTACATGACCCAAGAATACAGGAGGAAAAGCTTCAAGCACTCCTCAATTGATACAAATTCCAAAGCATGGTGACAAGGGAAAGTAATTGATGGAAGACCCACTACCACTAGAAACTACCTAGACTATAGCGAGCTTTACGAAATTTTTGTTTTCTATCAAAATTTTCATGTCATGTCCTATGTAAAATTTTTGTGCAACACCACTATGACATTCGAAGAGTCATGTATATAGTAGTTACTGTCATGTAAATCTACATTTCAATTTTGTAAGGAAATTTATCCTCATTTTTTTTACTCAAGGAAAAGTTTCTAGTTAGTTGTGGGGGTACGATAAACCACGTTTGACCATAGCTATGATATCAGGCATATGATATTAGAGCTATGATATCAGATCTATGATATCAGGGCACAAGCCTTGATGTTAGATATCTGATATCACTCTACATGTACCAACCTATAAATAAGACACTTGGATGCATGGTCGAACAACTTGCATTCAATCCCTAGGTAGACTCTTGTAGTTTCATTTTGTAGTTTTAGCTATAGAGAGTGAATACTAGCAGTGTGATGTTAAGCATTTATCTAGAGTCTTTATTTGAGTGAAGTGTACTTGGGCACAAGTCATGAAAAAAATAAAGATTGGGATTACTTTCCATCATTGTAGCATCTACTAATATTTAATTTTTTACTTAGCATAATTCTTACTATTTTCTTAGCTTAATATTTACATTTCTAAGTATTTTAAATTCCTTTTTTATAGTAAAGTTGAATGAGTATGATAATTTTTGAGCATTAAGTGTAATCATTAGGTAACCCAGTAGTGGTTTCACTTGATTTGCTTAGTAGTGAACTCACTTGGTAATTCTAGAAATGGTTACATTAGTCCAAGATATGTACAAAAAGCTTGGTATGGTTAGAATATTATATTTTAGGAGCCTATTTTGGTCTGAGAGTTTCTAGGAGTTTCAGTCCATATTGGCAATAATTAAATATTATTATGTTAATCAAACTATGAGCATGCATAAATTTGCTTCTAGGAGTCCGATTTAGATGAAATTAGTGTCATTGGGATTATTTTGAAAAGTACTTTCTAATCATGAAATTGGTTTTCTATTTAGGCATATATCATTTTGGAGGTTATTATAGTAGCCATTTTTGTGGAATTACATGCAATTTAAAAAATATGGTTGTTGCACAAAATGTTATTTTATCAAATCGTGGTATTGTTTGCATGGAATGAATATGACTATTAGGTGTGGATATGTGTGGCCATGTTATGTTTGTTAAGAGATGTTGTGCTTATAACATGTGTTGGCTTAAGCTAGCTAGGATTTGTACATGTCTTCGTAATGACACTTGTAATAGCCATTGGTAGGTAGTGCAAGCATGAGAGTGTGAACCAATTGGTGACGAGGCACCTTGGATGTAGTATGGATTGACCCTCACTGTGATGCATTGGTGAGGCTCCTTTTTTAGGCCTCATCCTAAGAGTAAGAGAGTGTAGGTGTGTTCATCCCTACAGCTAGTACATGGCATAGATGTGTTTGCCCCTATAGCAAATCCTCCAAAAGCCTAGTGGTTGCAAGTCATAGGTTGATGGATCCTAAAACCTATAGGAAATGACTATTTATGAGTACTCATGGAAATGTTTTACATGATACACTGAGTGTGGATATGCTAGAGACCACATGGGCTACGTATATGATAGTATTAATTAATGAGTCATGGTGAGGATAATGTATATTATGATTGGATTGTGATTGTGTGGGTCATGGGTTGTGTAATGGATTTTATCTACAATTTTATGATAGCCATCTCTTCTCTATGATAATGATTTTACCAGTGATAGGTTTGATATGGTATGTGTGTTTGTTAAGCATGTCCAAGACTAGTAGTTTTTGCATGTTGCATTGTATCCTAGTCCTCTTCTATAGTGCAGCACTTGTTGATCATCTAGTAGGGGAATTGTAAAGGCTTCCCACTCAGTTTTATACTAACTTTCTTTAATTATAGGTGGAATTCATAAGAGCATAGATGTGCACAAAGAGGGAGAGTAAAGCAAGGGAAAATCTTTAGTGATTGGTGAATGTATATTTCCATGTATAGTAGTATGAACTATGTATAATTGTATGAAACTCTTTGTATTATTATATATATGATGATGATGTTTATGTGTTTTTGTATCTTAGTTGAGCAATGCAATTTTTTGATTTATGTAGAGACATGCAATTTTAGAAATCTAAGTGTATGTTTCATTTGGTTTGGCATGGATTATATGTAGTTTCACATTTCATAATATAATGTATCTCCACAAATCATTAGTTATTTTAGTTTTCATGCTTTTGTTGTGGTATTACTAGTTATCCTAGGCATCACCTTGCCTTAGCTAGATGTTGTAGGGTGGGATGTTACATTATAGGATTAGAGTTAGTTTACTCTGATGTTATATGATGGTTGGGGTACTTACCAATTTGTGATTTTAGGTTATAGATATGTATAGTAGACATGGTCAAGATGCTGGTGGGGCCTATAGATTAGAAGGGCCTAATGATGGATAGGAGTAGCCTTCTCAAACATCTAGTAGTGGTCTTACAAATAGGCAACTAGATCCTATAAAATAGCTATTACATATCATGTAGTAGCATGTTGCAACTATTGATGTTCTCATTCCCATGGTTAGGGAAGTGGAAAGTGGTAGTGGTAGTGATGGCTTAAGAGAATCAAATAGGTAGCCTATCAATAGAAAACTGGTAGAGTAGTTTTGGAAGTTGGGACTTTCTAAATTTGATGGCATTGAAGATCCTATTGTAGCTACAAAAAGGTTGGAAGAATTGCAAAATATTTTTGATTTGATGGGTTGTTCATCACTTTAATAGACTCTCTTGGTAGTCTATTAATTGGTTAATATTGCCCAACATTGGTGGATGACTGAACAACAAGCCAAGGGGTGGACTGGCCAAGAGATGGCATGGGATGATTTTTTGACATCTTTCAAAGCTAGTTATATGTCTACCTAATATGCTTAAGCCAAGGAGGATGAGTTCTATTGTTTGTATTAGGGTAGTTGATTTGTGGTGAAGTATGATGTTCATTTTTCTAAGCTTAGTAGTTATGTACCATAGATGTAGATAGATGCTTGGGCATAGACAAACATATTTGTTAGAGGTTTGAGACCATCCTTGAAGGACCAAATCTTATCCCTTAGATTGACATCATATGACGAGTCTAGAGTAGTATCCATGGATTTAGAGAGGAGTTAGTAGGAAGATGCAACTTGTAGAGAGAGGCGATAGGGATAGGAGTAGAAGAGAGGACCAACATCTAGAGAGAAGCCTAGCCCCTCTAAGCAACCTCATGGACATGGAGAAGAATGCCCAACACTAGCTCATGGTCCTACTATTGGAACTTGTCATGGAGGTATTTTTTGTTATAGATGTGAAAAGCTTGACCATCTGCAGAGAGATTTCCAAAAATTTTTTGCATGTGGGTAGCTAGGACATCGATTTTAAGATTTCTTGAAGCAAGTAAGAAGTAGTGGAGGAGGTATAGGTCAAGGATAGTGACCTCAAGTTCAAGGTGGATGTGGAACACCTATTACTCCACTAGGAGTAGTGAACTAGAGGATCCAGGGATAAGTGTACTATTAATGTTAGAAATCTCAATTTCTAGAATGAAAAAATCAAAAGATCCAAGTGTTGGAGCAGTCCTAACCCCAAATACCAAGGGCCTCTGAAAATTGGAACTTAGGGTGCCTTGGACGATCTTGTTGATCACCTAGGGACTTACAAAATGTCAAATAGAAATGGTTTTGGAATCATGAATGTGATCAAAAACATAGACAAAAATGACCTATTAAAAATGTAAATGTAAATGGAAATGGCCTACTGAAAATAGGAACATAAATAAAAATGGCCTACTGAAAATGGAAATGAAAATGAAATTATAGTTATAGAAATAAGTGAGGAAATGGAAATGGAAACCAAGACTTACACAACATGAATAACCAAATTTAGAAAAAAATATAAAATAATTAGGTTCATGATGTATAGGTTTGTGCTAAGGGAACTAGAAGTTACTTGCTAAAGCTTGAAGTCCATTGGAGAAGACTGCCTCCATGATCTAGTTTCTTTCCAATTTCAGCCTACTAAAACTTTCAATTAGTTTCCATTAGATCTACAACGTGGAAATGGAATTGCGTTTATACATTTAGTGTAATGGTAGTTATGTGGAGGTTTCTACACCTAGCGTAGTGCTAGTTTCTACTACTAAACGTGTAGTTGGGTTGCAAATGGGTTTGATGGATGATGAAAGTGGCTATTGAAAATGGAAAAATGGTATTACTATCAACAGTTGTGCCAAAGCCAAGTGCTCAAAGTGTTGAAGAGAGTTCAAATGTCAAGAATGCTTCAAATGCCAAGAGTTCTAAACCATTTTATGGTGTTGAAATTGGGTATTTATAGGGTTAGGGTTACCATTCTAGGATTGTCATTGATTCCCATTGATTGTTTACAAATTGATGTTCATTATGGATTTACAAAAATCAGTACTACCAGTGTAGTTGATTATATACTATTAGTGTAGTTGCTATTTGTGGTAAGTCTAGAATGAACTACATCCACAGAACCCATTCATTTACCATGAATAGTAAACAAGCTTTTGTGACTACACTAGTGGTGCTTGAACTACGCTAGTAGTGATCAATGGTCATCTACTATCAACATAGTTGCCTTTTATAGTAAGTCTGGAATGGGCTATAGTCATAAAACCCATTTTTTTACCATGAATAGTAAATATACTTTTGTAACTTTGGTAGTAGTGCTTTCACTATGTTGGTAGTGGTCTATGGTCATCTACTATAAGCGTATGTGCCATTTACAGTAAGTTCAAAATGGGCTATAGCCACAAAGTCCATCCATTCACTATAAATACTCAATGGACTTTTGTGACTACACTGACACCATTGTTATTATGATGGCATTAGTGAACTACACTGAGGTTGATGAAAAATGGAAAAAGTGATGGAAATGTGCATAAAGTTGGAAACCACAGAAATGATGGAATCTATTGAAAAGTATCATGACTAGTGAAGAACGATGTCCATGCTAGCTGTTGTTAATTTGGGATGAGTACACTGGCTATTATTGGAAAAATGAAAATATCAACAATCCCAATGTTGCACTTCAGCTAGGTCTTTGTGGTGACTATGCTGGCTACCATGACTACTAGAAATGTAGTTACTACTACTAAATATGTATCCAATGTAGTTGGAGATATACCCCTAAAAAAACCCATGAAAATGCCAATTTTAGACATCCCAAAGGTGTTTTTAGCCTTATCAAGCTAAAATATGGACATGGGGTACCTATTATATCTCATATTTATAATGAATCCTTGTCCCAAGCTAGGAAATGAAGGTTGTGACATGAAATTTGATGATGTTTAATTAGCTTCTCTTTGTTGATGTTTGGAAGATTAACCAAAGAGACATCGACAAAGAATATAAAACATCACTATAGGTCCATCATCAATGCCTCCTCTGCATGCTTGATCTAGTAGTGTCAAACCATGTCCAAGAGTGCCTATGATGAAGGGGGAATATTATGATGGTGAAATGGTAGTGAGGTCATAGGAAAATGGTTATGGTGGTTAATAATGCATCCCAATTATTGACATCCTAGCTACAGTGTGGCACTAACATGTTGGTTAGTCAGTAAATATTTGCACTTTATACTTTGAGGTGTGGTTCACTCAAAAAATGTGTTTGAGGAACCAACACCCTGCGTGAGGATTTTATTGGCTACTAGGATCCTGTCCTTGTATGTTTGGAGCCATTGATCTATCCTTTAGGCTTCATTAGTCATTCGGCTTCTTAGTAATTTTCTTTTCTCCTCCTTTTTTTATGGGCTAGAACCTTCATTCAGTTTCTTTGTTAAAGCCATTATTGACTTGGTTTTCCCATACAGTAAGGTGTGTTACATTCTATGGATTAAGTGGTTTTCCATTGAATGAAGTATGTTACATTCAATGGACTTGACAGTGGAGCATGAAGAAGGGATGTTGTATGGTCATAGTGCATGAGTGTTAAACATTCATCAACATTGTTATCCAAGGTAAAAAATATTATAACTAGGCTATGGGGTTGGGATCAAGTGAAGGATAATTGGAATGATATAAAAAACGTACTCTTTACATGGCAAGAAAACTCACTAAATCTTGCACATTGAGGTCACGTGGTGACTTTCTTCCATGATGAGTAGTTGCTCTACAATGACTCTAGGATTCATCTTGCAAACATAAGTCCAAGAGAACAAGAAAACCAAGCAAGGAAATCATGTTATTACAATAAAATACATAAGGCCATGTAGAATAGTTAGCAAACCCAATTACCAGAGGTTACATGCATTGGTAGTTTAAGGGCTTGGTAGGCTATGGTGCTAGTTTAAGGTCTTAGCAGACAATGGTATTGGTTTAAGGTCTTGATAGGTTGTGTTGCTAGTTTAAGGTCCTAGTAGGACATGGTTGCACTAGTTTTAGGTCCTGGCAAGCCATGGTTGCATTGGCTTTAGGCATTTATAGGCCATGAAAAGTAGGCTTGCTTGTTGGCTATTGTTAGCTACCTATAATATGGCTTTAGATAGGTATGATTGACCAAATTGGACAACTCATTTCCATCAATGTAAACTATTCTAAACGCATTGTTGTCATATGATTTAGTGGCCAAGAGAGGACCTTCTTAGTTTGTTAAAAAATTGTTTAAATGCTCACATATGGCTTTGAGGACTAGGTCCCCTTCCTTGATTTTGTGCTTGTTAAGGTTACGAGGATGCCATGGTCTTCATACTCTAATCCTGCATATCCACCATAAGCACATTAAGTAGCACTTGGGTAGAAATGAGTAAATACTTCTTAAAATTATATAAAATACCTTAGTAAATATGCAAACACATGCTATCCTAATGTCAATCAAAATGAGAACAAGGTGAACTAAGGCTAGAGGATGTAGGTGAAGATAAATTAGATGGAATGAAGGCCAAACAAAGTTAAATGAAGGTCAAAACAAGTTGAAACACCATAAGAACATTGAAAATGATGTCAAATATGGGAAACAAGGTTGCATTAGGTAAGTTTTAGGCCTTGGTAGGCCATATTGCTAATGTAAGGCCTTGGTAGGCCATGGATACATGATGTCAAATGATAGTCAATGATGATTAAACCTCATTAGTTAACACAAATCAAAGGTAAGAAAAAAGGCAACAGAGGCTATAATAGTGAAAAAAATATAAATGTGATGAAATTGAAGGCTAGATGAGATCAATTGATGGTAATAAGGGCCAACAATGTGAAAAAAGGTCAAATCTATGAGAATGGAATATATATGATAAAAATTTGCTGATATTGATCAAACAGGTTAGATTTTGCTAATGTTAGGCCTTAGTGGATCATTGCCCGATATGTTGTCTAGCAAGTATGGCCTGCTCTCAAAAGAGCACATAAGGCTAAAGGCAACAGTGAAACATGATATAATGTTGTAAAGGTAAAAAAAATATTAGAAAAGGAATGGATGAGATGTTTAGTACAAAGTTGTTGCTTAATCTTTGAGAGATCAATGAATCCTTTTGGCATGAAAGTTGTAGGAATTTTGTTGGTTATCGCATGTTGCAGAGTTGGGATTGTTTGCATCATTATTGTCCTCATTATTGTTGGCCCTAGTTTGAGTATCAGGAGTTTCCACTTAAAACTTCACCTTTGAACCTCAGTCAATGTTAACATAGTTAACTGATGGTATCAACAAATTATCTCCATGGATCACAATTTCCCCTCACTCATATAGCAAATGGATCTTTTGATGTATAGGGGATGAGACTATGTGAAGCTTAGCTAACCATGGCCTTTCTAAGATTAATTTAAAACCAAGTGTCTCTTCAACCACTAGGAAGTTGGCGCAAGTGGAAAATTATTCATCGGCTATGAAATCCAAGGAGATGAAACTTTGCACTACTACCCACAAGCCATTAAATGACTTTACTATTGAGGTAGTGGTTACTTGAATATTCTTAGTCAAGCCTAATTTTTCAACCATGGAAAATAGTACCATGTTAGTTGCTGCCCCATCCTATACATGAACACAATGAACGTTGTATTGAGCAACACATATAGTAATGAGGAGAGAAGTGGATAGCCAATTTTTCATAAGCAAAGCTTGCTAATGATAGAGTGGATTAATTATTTTTTGGTGTGCATGTCTCTACTTAGAGGAATAGAGGTCAACACGTAAGCTAGGACATCTCTATGTGTAGGTGAGGTGATGACCAAGGTATACAAGTTTGGTGATGTGTTCTTTTGCTTTAATAACTATTTTGCTTGGTCCATGGTTGCAAGGAAGCTCTTCCCCTTGGCATGTAACCTTTGGCCTTAGTGGTCTTAACCTCTTACATCCTTATTAGCATTTGTGGCTTAGGTTTTACTTCATGTGCTTTGGGCCCCTTGTCCATGAATGCAGTTGATCTTAGTGTAGGTCTTGGTTGGTTACCATTAGTGGGCTTATTCATTGATTTGGTGATATATTGCTTTCACCATTGTTGTGGTTGTGATTTATTTATAACCTCTAGGTTGTGAGCCACTATAGGTGGGCTTTGGTCATGGATTATTATAGGATTACTTGTTGCAGATGAAGGGACCCTAATAACAAATGGATCCCTAGGCCTTGAAGGATTAGTAACCCATGATCTTGATTGTGACATTGATTTCACTAAAGGTGGGACATGTATGAGAAAATACTTCTTAGAAACAAAAGAAGATGGTACCCATATAACAAAGGGCTCTATAGGCTTTGTGTTTTGGGATCATGATGGTACTCTAATGAAAAATGATTCTCCAGGAGGATTATATCATTTGGTTTTTGTGAATGTAGACATAGATGTAGACAAAATCAAAAATGAAAATGTAAATGTAAACAGAAATGAAGTTTTCATTACAGATTCAAACATTAAAATAAGTGCAAAAATGGAAATGCAAGCTGAAACTTACACAACATAAACAATAAATTTATAAAAAAATAAAGAATAAGGTTCATGAAGTATAGATTTCACAGCAAAGGTATTAGAGGTCTGTGGCAAGATCTTGAAGTCTATTGGAGAAGGTAGGCTATGTTCCACAGTAACTTCATCATCTAGTTTCTTCCTAGCTCTAGTTTCTAACAACGTTTCATCAATTTCCACTAGGATCTACAATGGAATTATAGAAATGGGTTCTCAATTTTTGGAGGAATAGCAGCTACATGGGAGTCTCTGTGCCCAGTGTAGTACCAGTTTCTACTACCAAAAATTTGAATTTGGGCTATAATGGATTTTTTGGGTTAGAAAATGGAAAATGCTATTACTTCCAAAAGGTTACAATCTACCAAAGATGTTGGGAAATACCAAAGTGTTATGGCCACCAAAATTTGGAATAGGTAGGAATGTCAAAATGCCAAAAGTTGGAAACCCTAAAATGGTGTTGGAGTTACGTATTTATGGGTAGGGTTTCCATGTTTGTGACTACCATTGATTGTCATTAATTACTGACAAATTGACATTGATTGTGGATTTATAATGATCACTACTACCAACATAGTTAGTCATCTACTGTTAGCATAGTTGCTATTTTTGGTAAGTTTGGAATGAACTACACCCACAAAATCCATCCTTTTACCATAAATAGTAAAAAGACATTTTTCACTACATTGGTAGTGCTTTGACTATACTGGTATTGGTCAATGATCATCTATTGTAAGTGTAGTTGCCTTTTATAGTAACTCTAGAATGGGCTATAGCCACAAAATCTATCCATTTACTATAAATAGTAAATGGAATTTCATGACTACACTCACAACATTTCTACTATGCTGGCATTGGTAGACTATGCTAAGGCTGATGAAAAATGGCAAAAGTAATGGAAAATATGCATAAAGTTGGAAACTATGGAAGTAGTGGAATCTGTTGGAAGGTGTTGTGCCTAGTGAAGAGTGCTATCTACACTAGCCATTGTTAGCTTGAGATGACTATGTTGTCTATTGTTGGAAAAATGGAAATTTGAATGATTTCAACATTGCACTTCTACTAGGTCTTAATGCTAACTACACTAGCTATTGTAACTACGAAAAGTGTAGTTATAGTGACTACTAAAAATGACCCTAGTGTAGCTGGGGTTATACCCCTACAAAAACATTCCAAAGGTATCTTTGGCCTTCTCAAGCCCAAATATGAACATGGGATATTCTTTTCTACCTAGGAAGCAAGGAAATAATAATTTCTAAAGCATGTTTTGGCCTTAAAAAGCTAAAGTATGCAAGATTGTAGCTAAAGGACTAAATATCTCCCATTTACAATAAATCCTTTTCCCAAGTTAATAAATGAAGGTTACATCATGAAATTTAGTGGTGTTTCATGTATGCCCTAACAAACTAGCCATTGGATGTGTAGACAAACATAGTGATTGAGATGGAAGGTATGATTTTGGCCTTTGCTATGTTGATTTTATTAAAACTAGATGTTAGCTACAATCAATGAATGAATGAATTAAATGAACATAGTGGGTACCATAGGATGCTTCAAAAAGGGAATGAATGAAAGTCCTAACAATAGGGAATGAATGAATGAATTCAATGAATTCTTTATGTTTAGTACCCACTTAAAGTCCTATGTTTCAAAAATATATATGATGGAGATAGATTGAATTCCTATGATTCAAGAATTCTTTATGTGTTTTAGTCAAAATTATATGGTTAGCACCAAGATGAGAGATTGAGTTTGAGATCAAACTTAAACTTGGTATAGAGCCTATTTCAAAGGCTCCACATAGGATGTCTCCCATAGAGCTAGCAGAGCTAAAGATTTAGATATAGGAATTGCTAGAAAAAGGCCTTGTTT
>MNCI01012079.1:196245-234724 GCA_015680685.1 Gnetum montanum
TATGCATAGATTACAGGTAGCTAAACTAAGTAACTGTGAAAAATAAATATCCTTTTCCACACATTGATGACTTGTTTGATCAACTTTGGGGAGCTCATGTATCTTTAAAAATTAATCTCAAGTCTGGGTATCATCAAGTGCCGGTTCATGAACAAGATGTGTCAAAGATAGCATTTAGAACATGATATGATCATTATGAGTTTTTGATGCTTTCATTTGGGTTAAAACATACACTAGTAGTTTTCATGCACCTCATGAACAATGTGATGTAGCTATTCCTAAATCAATTTTTGATTGTATTCATAAATGATAACTTGGTATATTCTCCTAATGAGTAGTTGCATGAAGAGCACTTATGGAAATTTTTATAGACTTTAAGTGGGTACTAAACATATGCTTAGCCTTTCAAATGCTCATTTCAATAGTTAGATATTTAGTTCTTGGGACATGGGGTGTTAGGAGCAAGTCTCTTTGTGCATCCTACAAATATTGCAATCGTTCATGATTGGCCTTTGCCACAAGTAGTAGTGAAGATGAAAATCTTCTTAGGATTGGCAAGATATTATGATAGGTTTGTAGAATATTTTTCTTACATAGCATCTCCTTTGAATTGATTGTTGAGAAAGGAGTTTAACTTTACTTAGAGCCTAGCTTGTTAGGCTGCATTTGAAGTGTTGAAGCATAGATTAGTGACCACTCTAATGCTAATATCTCCTAAACCAAGACATCCATATGATGTTAGTACTAATGATTCAAGGGATGGATTTGGTTATCTATTGATGCAAAATGGAAAGGTTGTGGCTTATGCAACTTGTCAATTGAGGCCACATGAAACTGGATATCCCATGCATGATCTAGAGTTGGGTGCTATGATATTCACATTGAAGACTTGGTGACATTATCTATATGCGAAGTAGGTTACGATTTGGACTAAACATAAGAGGCTACAATATATTATGATTCAATCATAGTTAAACTTGCGACAACATAGATGGATGGAGTTTTTTGATGACTTTGATTTCACTATAAAATACAAGCCTAGAAAGACTAATAAAGTAGCAGATGCATTAAGTAGGATGGCAAGTAAGATTAATAGCTTGATAATATGATCAAATTTGTAGGAGTAGATATGAGAAAAACATAATCCATGGTATCACGAATTGAGGTAATAGATCACCTCTAATGGACTGCTCTCTATGGATAGTCATGAAGTGTTACAGAGGGATGGTCAAGTATGTATTCTAGAAGCTCTACAATGGTAGGGAGGAGGCCCACATGAGTAGATACCAAATGCATTTAGGTAGCTAGAAGATGTATCAGAGTTTACAATATATGTATTGGTGGCCTAGTATAAATAGGAATGTAGGAGAATATGTGTCTTGATGTTTAATTTTCCAACAAGTGAAGAGAAAGCATCAAAGGCTTGGGGGATATTTACATTCCTATGATATTCCCTAGTGGAAATGGGATGCCATTGGTATGGATTTCATTATTAGTCTTTTATAGGCTTGTAGTGGCCATGATGCTATCTTAGTAGTTGTTGATTTGTTAACAAATTTTTCCCATTTTCTTGCTGCACAAGCATTAGTGAGTGCAGTAGAAACTACACATCTCTTTCTTGTAGAGATAATGCGGTTCCATGGAGTGCCACAACAAGTTATTAGTGATAGAGATGCTTGATTCATGTCGTATTTTTGGCATGCATTTCAAAAGGAGATGGGTACAAAGTTGAATATGAATTTGACATATCATCCACAAACTAATGGTTAGAATGAGTAGGTGAATTAGATTCTAGAAGAATATGTTAAGAGCATGTGCTTTCTAGTATAGAGAAGGTTGGGATCAAATTATACCATTAGCTAAATTTGCATATAATAGTAGTTATCAGGAGAGTCTATGGGTAGCACCAAATGAGATTTTATATGGTAGGCCATGTAGAACACCTTTAGGTTAAGATACCATATAATATTATTAGCAGGTGAGCATATATTTGGTGAGATAGAATAAAAATTAGATTTAGGAGATTTGAGATAGATTAAAAGCTGCACATGATAGGTAGGTGGCATATGCCAATTAGCATTGAAGGCCATTGGATTTTTTGGTTGGGATCATGTGTTTCTTCTTGTTTCTCCCTTGAAAGGCCTTACTCGATTTGGATGAAAAGGAAAATTGGCTTCTAGATACATTGGTCCTTTTTAGGTGTTACAAAGGATTGGGAGAGTGGCCTATTAGATAACATTACCTCCTCATTTAGCCCTTGTACATGATGTATTTCATGTATCTNAATTACCTCCTCATTTAGCCCTTGTACATGATGTATTTCATGTATCTATGCTACGATGCTATGTGCCTAATAAACACCATGCGATTAATCATTCTGAGATATAGCTATAATTTGATGTCAATTATGTTGAGCAACTAGTAGAGATTGTTGATCGTATGTTGTGATAGCTATGTAGTAAAGTTGTGCCTATGGTCAAGGTTTTATGGAGAAGACATGGAGCTCTAGAGGCTACCTAGGAGGTGGAGACTGAGATGCATGAAGCCCATCCTAAGATCTTCCAAGAGGAAGATTCTCAAGGAGGGAAGAGTATTACATCCCTTCTAGACACATTAGGTATGGATGCAGGATTATGATTTATGCATTACATGTGTTGTCTCAATGGGTTATTAGGGATGACTTAGCTTATTGGAATTGCACTTTATATGTTATGATTATGATGTCATTACATGCTTAACTAACATGATTATTTATAGTGGCTCTATGTGATGTGTTAGATAGGTGATGTTGCTAGCAAGGATGTTATTTGGTATGCATTTAAGTTTTATATGCAGTTTTAGTGTTTATGCACTTAAGCTATAGCTCTATGTTGTGTGATGCCTGGGTGTGATTTTGGCATGTGAATGTGTAGATCATCTAATAAGGATCTCATAGGTTTAAAAAAAATTTAATTTGGAGTTCTAATGGGCTTGTTATGAATAATTGAAGTTCATCACATTAGTTGTAGACGAGAAAAAAATGTAGCTTATGAAAATATTTCCTTAAAATATAATAAAGGATTCAAAAGTAAAAGTAAAAAGTCACACATGTCACATGAGAAAATAAGCACATTTTTTTTTCTTGTTAAAGAAAAAGCATATGGTAAAAAGAATAGTTTATATTTTTGTTTGTTTTATTCCCAATGCCCCAACACCAATTAAGCATAGAAATTGAGTTCTGGGTTTCTAGTTTTTTTCTAGGAGGGGTTGCATAAAAAAAAATGCATAGGATCCTTTTCTCTTCTATCTTTCTTAATATCTCTTCTTTTGTTCCACATTTTTTAGAATTTTGAGCTTTGTGGATGGTTTTTTCTTGCTCTCAAGCTAGATTTGGGATTATTGCAGTCATATTTACATGGGTGTGAAACTTTTTTGTAGTAAAATGGAGTTCTACTAGATTTTTGAGGATTTTATGCTTATTTTGGACTTTTTTCCATGAAAATTATAATTGGTGGTGAAACACCACTAATTTTGGCCTACCACTTTGAAATGGAAATGACTCAAGTCCTTTTGAAGTTTCAGAGACAAAATTTGGCTAAGGCATGGGATTCACACTGACTTGGGAACTCACACTGGATGCTGAACGTTGACAATTCATGCTGGACACCGAAAATTCATGCTAGATGCTGTGGTCATGTTGTTGTCACCCTGCAACATGACCTCCAATGTGACCAACTTTCACAACTCCAAACAACCTCCAAATAGACTCAGAATGACTTGATTTCGAATGTGTAGGTCATCCTCGGGCATCCTCAGTCTCAGCATTGACAACCTCCAGCTCCAACCTTCAGAAAATTCTAGTTTCAAAAGTCATAAATTGCAAGTTTTCATAGGTGTTTGTAGGTCACGATGCAGGTGATGCTGCAGCGTGACCTGCCAAAAAGGGCTCAAGAACAAGACACATCAGCCTCAGGTTTCAACCTCAATATTAGACACATCCAGGATCAAACAGGTAGCATTTGTACCCAGAAATAGGCTTCAAAAGAATTAAATATTTGGAGTCAAAATATGCAAGTTTTCTTCACTCACATTGGAGGTCATGTTGAGCGTGAGTGTAGTGTATGTAGGCTGGACGCTGGGAAACACACGCTAAGGAAAAATGCTAGGCTTGAGTGCAGCATGAGCACGTTGAGGCCAACATCCACTCATGTTGGGAGCTCTGCATAGGCAGAACCACCTCAAGTAGCCATGAAACCCTTTAGATTGACATCCTGCAGCAATGGTCAAATCAAAGATCCATAAGTCTCAAGCGAGCTAGAACCAATTTCTTTTGTTGTAAATTAATCATTTCATTGTAAATCTTCATTTTTGGGCTTGTTAGGCCCTCATGGTCTAAATTGTATGTACTCCCATGGGCTTGAGTAACCCACGAGCTGTAAAATGCAATGTACCTGGTCAAAAACATAGCTTGTTGGCACATGACCAACTCACACACGGCTATCCATCAAACACGTGTCACTTGATCCATTTTCCTATTAAATCCCAACCGTTGATTCCATTCTGGAATTTCGCATGTGAGCCTGGCCCAGCCCTATAAATACCCTGTCAATTCACATGAACTAGGGTTGGCAATTGGAGACATTGGCAATTCTGAGAAATATAGAAAACTAGCAATCCTTTGGCACTCAGCACACTTGACTCCTAGCATCCAAGTACTTCTCACATACATCACATCATATCAGCACCTCGCGTCACATCACCCTGGGGCTAGGCATTTGACCTGCCATCCACGTGTGCAGCTACGCTTTGACTGGTGCATATCTTTTTATTTTTTTAAGAAACACAATTTAGTTCATTTTTCCAACCAACCATTATTTCCGTTTACTCTATTTTGTATTTAGTTTACGTTCTATTTGCATTCTGCTTACATTTAGTTTATGTTCTATTTATATTCTGTTTACGTTCCATTTGCAATACACTACATATATTTCTATTTACATTTTATGCGCACTGTTCACTTCTTAAGATACGATAACCCCAGCGTAAGCCATAGTTTATGCTTGGGGAAGTCCTTGGATGATTTGCATGCAAACCATCCAAGGCACTCTTCCTTCATTCCCTTTTCCAGCTTGCCCTCAAGCGAAGGTAGGGTTAGCTGTGCATGCCCGATGATCTTTCGATGTCTATTTCCCTTCCAACCTTACATCAACGATTTAGGTTAGTATCGAAAATTGGCACTAGAAGGAAGGCCTAACTTGTTTATCATCTTGTTAAAATGTACCCAACTAACACTGCCAAATGCTGAAACTTGAGCCAGTTTGTCAAGCTGAGCCAGTTAATCATGCTAAGTCAGTTAGTCACGTTGAGCTAGTTAGTCACACTGAGAAGCCAAGCCACTCACACTAACAGCTTACACACGCTACTATGGAATCTTCCCACATCCTCACACCTAATCAATATAACTTCATTTGTGTAAAAATCCAAGCTAACTTGCCTATCGATCGCATGGAAAGAGAGGCAAAGTGAAACTATGAGCTCATCTATAAGGGAGGTCGTGAGTTCACTCCCTCGACATTTAACATAATCCCCCTTTCTGAACACCATCATCAGATCATGTTTTAGCTTCTCATGGCAAGGAGTCAAGCCTTATAGCCACCTCCTCTGATAGAGCCTCAGAATGGAAATAAGGAAGATGACTTTGCCACCCAATCTGAGCATGGGGATTCGTACCATACCATCAGTCCTCGTGCCTATAGAAACCCATTATTCCAACCTTTCATGTAAGGAACCATGCTTCCTCCTTCATCCACATATATGCAAGGACCAGCTTCTTGATAAGAAGTACCAGCTTCCATGTCCACTCATTACATACCATAGGTACAAACCCATAGGGCACCTCTAACTACTTCAGCACAACACGTTCAGGGGATTACCTCACAACCTGTGGTTGGGAAGTGGGCTTCACCAGCTATTCAATAGTGCCAACCAACTTACTACAGCATACCACACCCTATGATCCCATCTCTGATTTTTGTTCAACCACAACAACAACCAACAATCCAATAGGCTCCCTTTCCATAAACGATACAACAGTCAAACTACTATCAATCACAATCCATTTAACCCACCAGCCTACCTACCGTCCAAGAGTGGGAATACATGAAGAAAATGATGCACATGGTAACTGAAGAGGTAAATCACCTTAAAAACACAAACATTGAGGAAATCAAGGTGTTGGACTTCTATCAAGATGACCCAATCCACCCTTCAGTTCCACCATTAACCTTGCCAAAGGAGATCCCATTACCTTAGCTAACAAAGTACAATGGAGAGGGAGATCCAAATGGCTGCCTAATAATATTTTGAATAGAATGTCTATTGCTTCAGGCATGGCCTCATGCGATTCTGTGAGTTTTTGAAATGTCCTTAATGGGAAAAGCCTTAGACTGGTACCGAGCCTTACCTTGTAACTCTATATCCTCTCTGGAGGATTTGTTACATTAGTTTGTAACCTTTTTTAAATATAATTTAAAACATGAAGCCACACTGGATAGCTTGATTTAGATCAAACGAGCACCTTTAGAGCCAGTGCAAAAATTCATCCAAAGATGGAGTGCAGCCCTAAATGAACTCCATGAGCCCATACCTAAGACATACTTGCTCACCATTTTTAAAGCTGCTGTGAATGACTTCATTAAGTCAAAACTCTATTATTTGAATGCTCATATTTTAAGTCAAGTATTCACACAAATTAAGAGCATAGAGGAGGCGGCACAATCAAGCAATGACCCAGCTTATGTGGCCTACAAAAACCAACATACTTGCAAGAAAAACACAATTGAGGCAACAGTAGCCAGAATCATAAAAGCAACCAACTGGGGCCCAAAAGCTAAGCAACCAAAAGCCCTAGCTAACAAAGTTGCCAACTTTGGTGCCAACTCACCTACATCAGCAAGGGCCACTCCAAGGCCCAAATTTCAATGCAAGGATCACTCAAAGTACACACCATTACCGATGCAACCCTCTCAACTATTAGAGAAACTCTTGAAAGCTAGGAAAATCCAACACAAACACGTATTGGAGATTACCAACCAAAAACATGACAGGTAGTACATGCTACTAAGGAACCCCACCTTAGCACTACCAAATGAGCCCCCAGTCCCACAACATTTTAAATTGGACTAATATTGTCATTACCATCAAATGGATGGTCACAGTACAAACACATGTCATGCCTTGCAAGATGACTTGCAGGGAATGATAGAGCAAGGCCAACTAGTGATTGACATGACAAGTCAATCCAACACAAACGATGCCTCCTATGTCATAAACTCAATTACCATAGGTGGCAAGACCAAACCTGTGCAAAAACATTTTGTGATCCGTGTGCCTCCCACCAAGGCAAGGATTCCCCTAGCCTCCACAAAAAAGAGGCCTCCCTTTATTATCAAGGTGCCACCCCAAGCATCCACAACACCCTTTTTGGTTAAGGCTCCACAACGTTGGTCTGCTAAGATGTTAAACTGGCATGACTCGTCTACTAAGATGTTAAACTGGCATGACGTAGCAACAAAAACCGCTAAGCAACCTTTTGTCATCAAGGTGCCACATTGTGATGGCCCCTCACCTATCCAAAGCCCAATAGTGGGCAACATCTCAATCCCTCCTCCTTCAAGGGTTGACCCCACTAGCAACCCGAGTAGGCCCACCAAATGGGAACGCAAGAGGACAAACGAACACCTCGCAACTCCCATGTCTGAAGCAAAGGCCACAATTAGCAAACAACAAATAAACACTAGGGCCCCTAACCCCAAGCAAACTAAGCCTAAGTCCCCCTCTCAAGAGGTCTTTCTCTCAAGCTTCATCGAGGAAGTCAAAGCCAACACAACGGCTAATGACAAGGACTTCGTAGCTGCACGAACCTAGGTAAAGTAAATGCTTAAGTAAAAGAACACAACATTTAGCTTATATGACCTAGTCAGGACCTCACCTAATCACTGCCAAGCATTGGCCCAGGTCTTAGCCTCCATTCCTATTATGGAGGACATCCCTGCAAATGAGGCATCCATCCGTGCAACAATGTTGTCTCCCACACCATAAGAATTGGGTCCAAAAACCTTAGCCTTTCGTGATGATGTAGTTAAAGTGAACCCAAAATGAGGGGAAGTCACTATAGCTCCACTATCAATTAGCATTTGTGTTGGGCAGTGCACCATCTGCAAAGTGCATGTTGATGATGGTGCAACAATGAACGTAGTCCTATACTCTGTCATCGACAAGCTAGGCTTGGCAGATGAAATCAGGCCACCCAAAACCACATGTCTAAAATCCTTCAATGGATCACATGTCATAGTCAAAGGTACAATCAACTTAGCCTTTTTAGTGGAAGAGTAATTCCCCACTAGCGCAAATTTCATTTTCATAGAGCAGATGCCAAGTTTCAACATGATTCTAGGCAGGCCTTGGCTAGCTCAACTAAGGGCCATCGCCTCTTCCATACACCAGGAAATACACCTTCCATACAAAGGTGTTCAAGTTATCATCCATGGTGGTAACGCTTCCTCTTCAACTATTCATGACATAGACATGGTGCAAGTTTTAGAAGAAGAGTTTCTTGGTGGTACACCTATAACAACCAACGCAATGCTTAAGGCTAACACACCCGAATGAGTGGTTGAAGCCGACAGCCCCCCAGAGGATCCTAAACCTTGCATCCTCCCTAATCCATGCATGGTTAGGAAGTAACTACATGACCAAGATCTTCCCTTGGCCAAAAATGCAAGTGCTTGCCTATCCTTTTCGATGCATTTTTGACTTTTGTTTACATCGTACTAGCCTTTACATTTACATTTTTCCTGCTCACTTAGATCACGCATTTTTCTTTGTTAACATATTCATCAACCTAGTTCACATAGTGCATTTGAAAAACATAAAACTACAAAAACACATGGCCTGAAAAGGCCTTAAACTAGCTTACGGCTCGGAACAACCTAAAACTATCACTTTTTTGCATTGCTTTTCTTTCATTCATATATTCCAACTCTATGTACGACAGGTGTCACTTGATGTTGTTTTCTTTCTAGTTGATTTTTGTAGGATCTCGCAAGCACATAACATGACCATGCATGCAACATCACACTTTACACAAGCAAGGTAAGCATCAGTTCGCTATGACTATAAACTGGCACAGAACAGTCCTGGCAACATGACTTAAAACTGATACCACAGAAAGTCCTAGCATCATGACTTAAAACTGATACCACATAGTAGTCCTGACATCATGACTTAAAAATGATACCATAGAGAAGTCCTGGCATCATGAATTAAAACTGATACCATAGAGTAGTCCTAGCATCATGACTTAAAAATGATACCACAGATAGTCCTAGCATCATGACATAAAATTGATACCATAAAGCTCTGTCCGTTATGACACTAAACTGCCACATCTATCCTTCATGACATGAAACTAGCATTTAGAGTCCAATAAGACTATAAACTGGTTTTTCTCTTTACAGTCTGCTACGACTATAAACTAGCAATGCACCATCTACTATGATGCTAAATTGGCACTGTCCAAAAGGGTTATGGCATGAAACTAACCCGTAAAGGTCCACTAAGACTATAAACTGGAGACATCATCAATGACCAGGCAAAAACTTGAAACGATGTGCTGCTACAATTTGTTGTACATGTTCCACAAAGACTTGCTGCATGATTTGTCTCATGGACCCTAATGAGGCTGATGCTATGCATGACCTTGTCTGCTCTGAGGAATTGCACATGATGGCTCCATCTCCTTGTTTAAAGTGTTTAGTTAACTAATTCATTTATTTGTTTCTTGTCTTCTTGGAGTTGTGTTTGTAGGATGAAAATCCTGAGGTGTTCGTGTATAGATGCACTTCATCGTGATAACAAGGTATCACATTCTTCCTAACGCACACAACTGAGTTAATCAAACCATTCATAAGTACATTTCCAACTCTTGATACATTCCCTATTCCCCATCATGCCCCCTATCCTATTTAATTGAACCCCCTTGATACATTCTGCTCACCCCAAAACTCTTGATACACTATTGCACATTGTTGCACACTGTAACTCTCTAAGCAGTTGCAATGCAAAACATAGTACATGATGCATGACCCAAAAAAGAAACTGCTCAAAAACAAGCACAACACTAAAAGCAAGCTCTTTCAAAAAAAAAACAAGAAAGAGAAAAATAAAAGATAAAAGAAAAGGAAAAGAAAAAACAAAAAAAAGAAAGAAAGAAGAAACAAACAAGAAAAACAAGAAAAGAAAACAAAAAGGTCAAAGAGAAAAATGCACGGAAAAGGTCTTTGTGACCTCGTTGACATCATAAACAAAATACTATTGGCCATTCTCATACAATCCCTAGGTGAGAAGGTAATTTTCTTAGAAAATAGTTACACTTGTGTCTCAAAGAGACCATGATTGCACACCATCGCGTGGCTTTGCTTGTTTACAATGGGCCCCATAAACACTCTATAAGAATCCCATTTCTCCAAAGAACGCACTTCCTACATCTTCACTCTGAGTCTGCTAAATGCTGACTATGGACAAGGACCAAAGATATAGCTCATTCGTGTGAGAGAATTCCTCTCCCACAATCCTAGTAGTAATTATCACCCTTGACCAACTCCTAGCTTTCCCTGGTTACAACCAATCCCCTCCCCTTGCATCTGAAACTACATTTCCCCGATCCCATGTACTTTTGGACACGGTGTGATGACATCCAGCCAAGGGCTGATGGATAATTCTTGGTAATTTCTTGATCATGGTGTTTTGCACTTCTTTATTGATGCCTCTCGGGTGGATTCCTCCAGACATCAAATAAGAGGGGCCAATGAAACACCACTAATTTCAGCCTAGCACTTTGAAATGGAAACAACTCAAGTCCTTTTGAAGTTTCAGAGACAAAATTTGGCTAAGGCATGGCATTCACGCTGACTTGAAAACTCACGCTGGATGCTGAATGCTGAAAATTCATGCTGAACACTAAAAATTCATGCTGGACACTGAAAATTTACGCTAGACGCTGTGGTCATGATGTAGCATGACCTCCAATGTGACCAAATTTCACAACTCCAAACAACCTCCAAACCGACTCAGAATGACTTGATTTTGAATGTGCAGGTCATCCTCGGGCATCCTGAATCTCAGCATCAACAACCTCTAGCCCAACCTCCAGAAAATTCCAGTTTCAAAAGTCAGAAATTGCAAGTTTTCACAAGTGTTTATAGGTCACGATGTAGGTGATACTACAGGTGACGCTATGGTCACGCTACAGCATAAATGCAGTGTGACTTGCCAAAAAGGGCTCAAGAATAAGATACATCAGCCTCAGGTTTCAACCTGAAGATCATACACATCCAGGCTCAAATTCCTAGATTTTAGATCACATACAGTTAAGTAGTAGTTGTACCCCGAAATAGGCTTCAAAAGAATTCAAGATTTGGAGTCAAAATGTTCAAATTTTCTTCACTCACATTGGAGGTCACGGTGAGCATGAGTGCAGTGTACGTAGACTGGGTGCTGAGACACATACATTAAGGACAAACACTAGGCGTGAGTGTAGTGTGAGCACGCTGAGGCCCACATCCACTCACGTTGGGAGCTCTGCATAGGAAGAACCATCTCAAGTAGCCACGAAACCCTTCAGATTGACATCCTGCAGCAGTGGTCAAATCAAAGATCCACAAGTCTCAAGGGAGCCAAAACCAATTTCTTTTGTTCTAAATTAATTGTTTCATTGTAAATATTCATTTGTGGGCTTGTTAGGCCCTCACGGTCTAAATTGTATGTACTCCCATGGGCTTGAGTAACCCACAAGTTGTAAAATGCAATGTACTTGGTCAAAAACATAGCTTGTCGACACATGACCAAATCAAACATGACTGTCCATCAAACATGTGTCACTTGATCCATTTTCCTGTTAAATCCCAACCATTGATTCCATTATGGAATTCCGCACCCGAGCCTGGTCTAGCCCTATAAATACCCTGTCAATTCACATGAAAATCGGGTTTGGCAATTGGAGACATTGGCAATTTTGAGAACATACAAAAAAACCAGCAATCCTTGGGTGCTCAGCACACTTGACTCCTAGCATCCAAGTACTTCTCACATACATCACATCATATCATCACCTTGTGTCTAATCACCCTGGGACTAGGTGTTTGACCTTCTATCCAGGCGTGCAGCTACGCTTTGACCGATGCATACCTTTTCTTTTAAAGCAATACAATTCAGTTTATTTTGCCAACCAACCATTATTTCCATTTACTCTATTTTATATTTAGTTTACATTTAGTTTACGTTCTACTTATAGTCTGTTTACGTTCCTATTTATGTTCCGTTTGCAATACACTGCATATATTTTTGTTTACATTTTATGCACATTGTTCACGTCTTAAGATACGATAGCCCCAACACAAGCCATAGTTTATGCTCGGGGAAGTCCTTGGTTGATTTGTGTGCAAACCATCCAAGGAACTCTACCTTCCTTCCGTTTTCCAACGTGCCCTCAAGCGAAGGTAGGATTAACTATGTGTGCCCAACGATCTTTTGGTGTCTCTTTCCCTTCCATCCTTACACCGATGATTTAGGTTAGTACAGGTGGGTTGTCTTTACCTTTCCCCTATATTTTTGTGTTAGATTAGTATAGATGATCATGTAATGTGGGCATGTGTGGTGGATAGCTGAAAATTTGATCTTGGACATGTTTGCATATTTCCTAAATTTGTATGCTTTTGGTTATGAATTGTTTATTAATATAGATGTGATGTATGGTATGATGTGGACTTATGGAATATGATGTGTGATGTTGACGAGCTTGGTATGGTTACAATATTATATTTTAGGAGCCTATTGTGGCATGAGAGTTTCTTGAACTTTCAATCTGTAATGGTGGTAATTAAATATTATTTTATTAAATAAACTTGAAATGTGCATAACTTTGCTTCTAGGAATCCAATTTAGGTGAAATTAGTATTGTTGGGATCATCTTGGGAAGTACTTTCTAATCGTGAAATTAGTTTTCTCTTTGGACATATATCATTTCGGAGGTTATTATAGTGGTCATATTTGTGGAATTACATGTAGTTCAAGAAATATCATTGTGGTGGAAAATGTGATTTTTTCAAATTGTGGTATTGTTTGCATGGAACAAATGCGACTATTAGGTGTGGATATGTGTGGTCATGTTATGTTTGTTTAGAGGTGTTGTGCTTATGACGTTAGCTTAAGCTAGTTGGGATTTGTACATGTCTTCATGATGATGCTTGTAACTATCTTTTGTGCATGGTGCTAGCATGATGGTGTGGACTAGTTGATGTTGAGGTACCCTAGACATAGTATGGATTGATCCTCACTATGATGCATCGGTGAGGTTTCTATCGTAGGCCTCATCTTGAGAGTAGGAGAGTGTAGGTGTGCTTATTCCTATAGTTGGTATGTGGCATAGGTGTATTCATCTCTATAACTAGTCCTCTAGAAGGAGCATGGTTGTAGGTCATAGGTTGATGGATCCTAGCACTAGTTGAAAAAAATAAAATACTAATAATAAACCTATAGGTAATGATTGCTTATAAATACTCATGGAAACATTTCACATGATACACTAAGTGTGGATATGCTAGTGACCACATGGTCTAAGTATATGAGAGTATCAATTTATGAGTCATGGCAAGGATAATGTATATTATGATTGGATTATGATTGTGTGGGTTGTGGGTTGTGTAACAAATTTTATCTATGATTGTATGATAGCCATCTCTTATCTATGGTAATGATTCTACCAATGATATGTGCAATATGGTAATGTGTGTGTGTTAAGCATGCACAAGACTAACAGTTGTTGTAGGCTGCCTTGTACCTTACTCCTCTCCTCTAGTGTAGTTGTTGTTAACCATATAGCAGGGGAAGTGTAAAGACTTTCCACTTAGTCTTATACTGAATTTATTTAATTACAAGTGGAAGTCACAAGAGCATAGAAAGGCATAGAGAACGAGAGTAGAGGAGAGGAAAATATTCAGTGATTGATGAATGTATAGTAGCATGAAATATGTATAATTCTATAAAACTCTTTGTACTCTTATATATATGATGATGATTTTTATGTGTTTTTATATCTTAGTCAAGTAGTACAAATCTTTGATTTATGTAGAGACATGTAGTTTTAGAAATTGAAGTGTATGTTTCATTTTGTTTTCACATGGATTTTGTGTAGTTTAACTTTTCTTAATATAATGTATTTCTACACATCATTAGTTTTTAGTTTATCATGCTTTTATTATGGTATTACTAGTAATCCTAAGCATCACCCTACCCTAGCTAGGTGTAGTAGGGTAGGATGTTATACCTTTTATATAGTAATACCTTATCTATGATTAATATGTTTTAAACAATTACCAGTGATATCATATTTATGATTATTTTATTTAAATGCAAGACATTGTAGAAAAATATCAACAAAAATGACATATTCCTTCTTCAAGTTTAAATCATTTACACATGTCAACTAGATATGATATTTATAAAGTCTTTTAATTTCTTATAAAAATATAGGAATGGTTGTGCAATGGGAAAAATAGTCATTGATGAAGTGTTCAGTTGATGCATCGACTAGGCCACATTCATGGTGCCTTGTTGATGCAGCCACAGTGATGAACCCCATTGATGCATCCATTCATGCATTAATGCAACCTCGTTAACACAAAGTCTATCTTCTACTATAAATATGCACGCACCCGCAACATTTATGGCACCCTTTTGGTAGTTGTAGCAAAGCTCTTGTAGTTTGTTTTTGTGTAATTTAGAATATTTCCCAAGTGCTCGCAGCAGGTGTGAGAAAGGTGTATGGCTCTTTATTCAAGTGCTAATGTACCTGAGCCCATTGGCATGATCAACAATAAAGACGAGATTTTCGAGCATTCCTTGCAGCATTTGAATTCAATCACTTAAGCATTAAAAAATTTTCATATTTCAAAGCGTAAATAATTCCAAAAGATTTTATTGTTATTACTTTACAGTTATTGTCCTTTTCATATTTTATGAGAATCATAGGCATGACCATCTCGAACATATATCAGACACTTGGTAACCCAGTGACGCTTAACGTCTGGTAACCCAGTAGTGGTTAGGATATGCTCAGGATGTCCATGGAAGATGGGATCAGTTGCTTATGCTAGGGAGAGTTAAGCAATAGAGTAGAACAATTACAAATTACACAACTTTCCATTTCCTACATTAAAAGAATTAGACCTTTAAAGATAAAAAGAAAACTAATAAAAATCATTTACCTCAATCTCACTCAACCATCGCTTTAGAATATCATAGGTGAGATTGAGAAGATAACAACTGTTCTAACTAAGGTTTTTCTAGCTAGAATTTGGTGTACGTAAGTGCTTGTAGTCTATAGAATTTGACCAAGTTGCGTGTGAATGCCTATGATTCGTATGGTTGGGTGTAAGGGTACCTCACCGCTCATTAGTCATGTTATCAAAATTAGATCTTATGTAGTATGTAGATGATGCTACCTTGATCTCCACTATTCTAGAAGATATGCAAAATATGTTGCAAAGTTTAGGAAATTATTATAGCTCATTTGGTCTTCTAGTAAACATGGATAAAACCAAATTGATGATTTGGGGTATAAAAAATACTAGTCATAACTTCCATTTTAGAGGTGCCAATGTGCAAATAGTAAATTCTTTTAACTATGTAGATCTCATTTATATAAATAATCACATGTGACAAAGTGCATCAAATTAAAAATAGTATAAGGTTTCAGGGCTCTATATGCTTTGAAAAACAAGTACAAGGATTTTTCTTATAGAGACCAAAAAATAAATTTTTCAAACTATCATCTATCCAACCTTATTATATGAATGTGTTGTTTGGAACTTAGACTCACTACATAACTTTGAAAAGATATTAAAAGAGTGCCAAAATAGCTTTTATTCTAGATGAGTTAATGGTGAAAATGCAAATACCTTACTTAATGTTATTATCTGAATGTGATTTATTACCTTTAGAGACATAAGCCTTGTGTCAATTTATTACATACACTCATAGCTTGAATATCTCAAAGTATGACAAATTCTCTAAAGTAGTTTTTGAGGATTCACAAGACCATAAATAATATTTTCAAGAAATAGTTGAGAAAATGGATGTGTAGAAAAATTATAAACATATTCACCAACTAGTCAAGCATAAGGTTTTAACACAAACGTGGGCTAATGTAGAAGAAAAGAGAAAATTTTATTTATATCAAATTACACCTAATAATGTAGATGTTGAAGCTCATTGTCTATCGATTGCTATTCTAATCAAGTATTAGAATACCAGAATCAAGCTTCACTCAAGTTCTCATAATATTAGAATTAAAAGTGGAAGATTGATTCAACTCCTCTAAGAAGAGCACATTTGTAGGTTGCACAAGTCATGAGCCCTTAAATATCATTAACATATATTTATTTCTTTTGCTATGACTACAAAGTTAAGATAGCATTATCATGTTACAACAAAAAATTTGCATAATTTGTTTTTGATGTCCCCATTAATGCTTGGTCAATTTGTTAAATCTATCCTTATTTTTCATAAAAATGTAATTTATCTCTTCATGAAAATGTAATTAATATTCAATTTCATTTCATTTCATTTCAATATGTATTTCATAAATTTTATGGATCTTTAGATGTAATAAAACTTCATTTTCATTTCACCTTTATATCTTCATTTTCAGTTTATCCAAGTTGCACATATTCACCCATATTTTGAAAGGAGAAATATCTTTGAGAACGCTTATTAAAATATTTGCTTCATAATTGTATACCAATTTATATTTTACCAGTATTCTTCAGGGATGCATGCCCATGGAAAATTTCATGTGCAAGATGTCCTAGTGATGGGGATGCATTCCAAAATGTTCTTGATGCAACACAAGTAGGATGTGATACATATTAAAATATTTTAAAATATATATTTATACTTTGCTTAAATCTATTTTCTTTTTTGAAAAATATTTTTAAAATGTTTGGTTGTCAAAATTACAGTAAAAACCTTTGAAATATCCCACAAAGCATAATTTATAAGAAGTTTATCTAGAATATGCAGTTCTTCTAAACATAATCTAATCTAAATAAAACTATTATTCATCACATCTTGGGTGCCTCCCTATAGCATTCCCAAAATCCTATCTGATCCCTAAAAGCATCTGGGGACTCATCCCTACATCCTCATGTTCATACATCCCTAGGAACCTATTTAACATAGTATTTTCCATTTTTCTTTTTCTTTTTTAAAAATTTTTGTCAATAATCTTGCCCCTATTTTGAAAGGAGAAAGATCTTTTAGAATGTCTATTAAAAATATTTGCTTCATGGATCCCTACAAATTCATATTTTACCTTTCTTTCTTTTTCATACTTTAAATTTCTGTCATTATTACCTTAAAAAGGGGATAAGACTCCAAAACAATGCAAAGTGGAGGCATAACCTTAACCCATAATACAATCACATAATCATGAACATCACATACTACTTGAGGTAGAGGTGTTCAAATGACTAAACTTCAAATTCTAAATGTACAAACAACAAGAAAGAGACAAATTAGAGGACTAAAAGAGTTGTCAATTATAACAGCCAAAAATATTAGCAAGGAAAAACATCAACAAAACACTCTAAATTAATTTTGGACCTCTCCATGGTCTTTTTCATTTTTCATGTCAATAAAAAATAAATAAAATAGGACAACAACCCCATGGAAGGTTGACTATGACTTACTTTCTATGTCTCTACTAAGATTTGGAAGAAGCCTTGTAAACTTCCTTTACTTGTAAGCTTACATACAAGCCCTTTTGTATCATAGGTGTATAAATGGTGATTCTAATGGTATATGTATGAGATAGAATAGGGTTTTAAAAATCAAGAATTATGGAGATGTAAATATTACCATCTCCAAATGAATCTCATACTCTTTAAGAAAATTCTAATTATGAAATTTCCATTATTTTGATTAGTGTTAATGTTCGAGGCCTTGGTGTTAATGTTAATTTCAAATTTCAATTTCTCAATAGATTTATGATTTAGTTTTTAGAATTTTGTTATGAATTTCTTAATAGGCTATATTTTGTTAGACGTTTTTCAATATTTCTTTAATATTACAATTACAATAGCTTCTTAAGATCCAATTTAGAATATTTTTGTAACATTTCTTATAGTGTCTCATTGGATTGTAGATTTTAATTCTAATAAATTTTGTAAAGGTACCCTAACTATTTGGGTAAAATTTCCAAAGTTGTCTTCTAGCTTGATCATCATTATCATCATCATCATCATGCTAGCCTTGTTCCAACAAAATAGTGTTGACTAAATGAGCTATTTTTCATCATTTTCCTTGATGAAGAGCTAGGTCTTTGTTTATTTGCAATTCTTCAAAATATCTTTAATCATTTTTTTCCATGTGTTCTTTGGTCTTCTTTTCAATGGCTTTCCTAGAATAGTGATGTAGCAACCTTTGTTTATAGGCTTATTGTTTGATCTTTTTTTCACATGTTCAAACCATCTAAGCCTTTATTCTTGTAGCTTATCTAAAATAGAAGCCACTTAAAATCTTCCTCTAATGTATATATAATGTAGTTTATCTCTTCTAGTAATATTTAATACCCATCAAAACATTCACCTTTTTGCCATACTGATTTGTTATTCACATCTCTTTTGTACTATTGAACATTCAACATCATATAAGAGAGTAGGTTTGATTGTTGTCTTATAAAATTTTTCCTTTAATTTTATCAATATTCTTTTATCACATAGAACACCACAAGCTTGTCTCCATTTTGACCATCTTATCTTAATTCTATTTTTGATATCTTTATTAATTTCACCATTTTATTTGATGAGTAATCCTAGGTAGCAAAACTATTTGCAATGAGGGATATTTGTACCACCTACAATGATGTTATTTACAAAGGATATTGGAGAAAGTTATTTGTGTGAAGGCTATAAAAGTTGTATGAGATTAGAGCAAGATTCTAATTAGAAACCATCAAATATATATATAAAAAATAGTATTTATCTTTGTAAAATTATTGGTACTACTATCATAAACTAAATCATTGATTTTATAATTGTTCAAAATTGTTAGCAAATCAAACATCAACAAACATAATGCCAACATGATCATAGAAAAAAAGAAGCATAAGTGGCTAATGGAGATTCTTCTTAGCTTCATACTTTAGATTTTTGGTTTTTCTAATAGTTAAGAAGTTTCAAAATATTTTTATATTTTATAAATTTTTAGCAACCCATACTATTGGATGATGTGGGTGACTTGGTTGTTAAAAACTAAGTTTTTTCTAATTTTATAACTATGATATCTTTGCAATGCAAATGAATTTCATGTTGATCTTAGGATTTTTAGAAAATGTGTTATGCAATCTATAAACTTATAAATATTCAAATCAATTTGAATTTATTTTATGATTTAAATATAGCCTACCAAAGTGATATTAGATAAAGTTCGTTGTTCAGTATCTAAAATAGAAATTTCTCTTTTGCAAGATAAATATCTCAATAATCTAAGAGAGTTATGAGGTGAGTAAATACTTGATATCAAGCTCTTTGAACAATATAACTCTCTATAGAATTTAAGCTTGATTTGAAGTAATTTGGTGGTTGAAATAGAGTATATATGAGTGACTTAGAATGTGATTTTTAAGTTTTCAAAAATTGTAATGATATTTGATGAGACCCAAAATCTTGATGAATTGACAATGTACAATGAAATTTGTTGGAGTATTGAATGATGAATTGATATATATGTGATGAATATGAAAAAAACTTGTAATGAAATCAATCTTCTTGGTTCTTGATTAAAATACAATATAATATGCCTTGCATTTGATGGGGCCATAATAGCTATGGTTGGGATAAGTTTTTTTTATAGAAAAATAGGGCTCAAATTTAAAGGAACATCAGAAATTAAGACTCTTATTCAATTAAATCTATGATCAATATTTTCATAAATTAGAAAATAAATGGATTTTCTAATTTTTTTCCTATATGGGATACAAAATCAAATAAATATTACATGGATTTTATCCCTATGTTACAAAAAATTATAACTTATATTCTTTTGATTTGTGTCCTTGGACTTTGTTTTCATGTCTTTGCTTTATTTTGTTATATTTCCATATGTAACTAAGGCCTTTAATAACTCTAAATTTTGGTTTATGTTATTCAATTCTTCTTCTAAGTTGGAATTCAAAACATGCACATGAAAATTGATTAATAGAAAATGAGTAATCCAAATGCATGCTAGAACTAACATAGACATGCATGTGGATTCTATGGATAATAGCATCTAATAGTGTCACATAGATGTTCAACTATTAATAAAAGATGGAGGCTTTCAAAAATTCTTGTACAAAGGCAAATGTAAATATGTTGTAGGTTCAACCTCATATGCTAATTTGGTAAAAGTTAGATTGTCCTTACTTCTTCAAGGTTCTTTACTATCTAATTATCCTGAAAATCTTAAAGTGCAAGAAAATAGGCTTAACTA
Organism: Gnetum montanum; assembly: GCA_015680685.1. Classification (NCBI taxonomy): domain Eukaryota; kingdom Viridiplantae; phylum Streptophyta; class Gnetopsida; order Gnetales; family Gnetaceae; genus Gnetum; species Gnetum montanum. The sequence continues at coordinate 216,814 of MNCI01012079.1, forward strand.
GAAAATTTCATTGGGTGAATCTCTCTAAATATGGCTTGAAACCAATATTTCCTATAGCAATTGAAATAAACAATTATTTGGTTATGCTTATTATGTTATTATCTTAGAAGATTGATAAACTTGACCTCTTCACTTATACCATGTACACTTAACCATTACTGAGATTTACCTTGATTTTATTTTTTTTCAAGAGGTTAAGGCTCAAGGTTTTATTTTTTAGATGATTGGTTTTTTCATAGCACCTTATTTTATTTTCTTTCAGTCAAATCATGCTGAAGGAATATAAGGTATTATTATTATGCTTCATCCCAAGTGGCATAGCCAAGTCATTGAGGCTAATGTAGAAAACTTAGTAGTCTTATTTGGGTCATGCTCTTTATGAGGGATCAACAAGTTAGCTTTTTAACTATAAATGTTCTTAATAATATCAAGCTCATATGTGAGGTAAGAACATATAATCTCTTTGATCTTCCTAAGATTTCCTTTATCATTATAGGAGATTTTAAATTTGTTGCTTCTCAAGATGATAAAGTTGAAGGTTAGCTTTTCCTTATTATTTCTAATGACAAACTCTTATGGCTTCATAATCAATAGATATTTACACTTTTTCATCCTATTACAACTAGAGGAAACATGTTTGCAAATAAATAGTTTACTTGGAGTAATTATAGAGGTAGTTAAGATAGAATCATTTCAAGACTTGATAGACTTCTCATATCCTCTATAATAGTTTGCAAACTAGTTCTTTCTAAGAAACCATTTATTTAGATTTTTCTTTAATGATGAGAAATAGGTATTTCATATGCCTAACCATACAAATCACTAGCATGTACTTATGATCCAATTGAATTCCATGGAATGTTTTCACCTAAGTAACCTTTGATTCTAAATAGTAAAATGTAGAATCATTGATCATTCTCTTCCCAACCAATACTTGTATTAGGCTATTTGTATGGTTAAGTGTGATCAAGGTATAAGATATTTATTTTTATACATTTTTATACTTTTCTTTATTACTAACCAATAGAATAAAGAAAATTTTATAATTAATTTAATTAACTAATAAATAATTTTTCTAAATGTGGAGCATCCATTGTTATGTTTCATACACATGGTGAATGCATACTAATGTTTCTAGTTTATGAAATGTATACTGCTGGGTGAACCAAGTATCCATTACTGGGATTACCAAGTGTTAATATGTTAGGCTCAAACTAGTCATACTTTTGTTCATTACAAATTATAATATCAAAATGTAAGAACAAGAAGGTAAATTTCTTGTAATGTAAATTTCTGGAAAGTAGAGTTAAACTATTCCAAGTGCTACAATGGATTGAAGAAATCTTGATTCTATTTCTATTCATGCAGTTGTTTCTAGGTACATATGAATTCAAATACAATGTCATATAATCACTTTAATCCATGCTATGAGCACTCATAGATAAAATATTCTAACTTCTTTGGGAAGAAATTGTAAGATTTTAACTAAGGTAATGACCAAAAGATGTAATAAATGTGAGGGATAGACATATTTATATAGGTAATGCTTGCATCAGCATCAACATATTTGCATCAATGCATCCTAGGATATGTCAATGGGGATATGTTGATAGGTTTATGTCAATGAACATGCATTGACACAATCATCTTATTGATGTTTCATCATACCTCCATGATTGATTTAAAACTCATCCTTGAGTGAACAAAAATGGGATCAAGTTTCTTACAAAATTTGAAGAAGCATGAAAGTTTATTGGATGATCAACTAATTGACTAACTCTAACTGACTCTAAGTGCCATATTATATGGGTTACAGAAATTGGTATATATTATAATAAAAATTTAGAAACTTTGATAAAGATGAGTAGGATCCTATTGAATTGATGGAGGTGTGATGAAATCTTCAAACAATGTCTAGAGGTATAGGCTTTCATAGCTTCGATGATCCTTAATTGCATCTTAATGCTACTATAGGCTAAGGTTATCCTACTACTACCACTACTATTGTTGAAATTTTGAAGACATCCAAGAGTGCCTTCATTTTCTCCTCCTTACTCTATGGATCATATATGGTCTAGGCTACTTTACCTAGATTATCTAGTGTAGGGATGTTCCATGGGCATGGCAATAAATGAAACATCTACTTTACATTGATGAACCAGGATATAGATGTTTTACATTCAACATAAAATCTTTTAATATGGTTTTCTTATCTCTTGGTGGTCATTCATTCTTCTTGCTAGGTTTTCAATAATAGCTAGTTGATCTATGAATCTACTTTTGAGAACCTCAAGTTTTACATTGGTTGTCTCTAACTTTTATTTTGAATCTTTGTGAACCTTGAACTCTACCTTATATAGGAGGTAGGAGCTAGAAACCTACTTCTCCAATTTTCCTCTTGGCCTCCCTACTATTATACTTGATAGGTTTTCATAGTGGAGGTTCATTAAATCCATGTACTTGATCATCTCTTTGATCTACAACTCCTTCAAGTAGACTTTTGCCCAATTATATGCGTTAAGTTCATCAAAGATGAGTCATCATGTATCACCTCTTTGTTGGAGTTTTTGGATAGTTTTGTTTACCTTTACCTTGGTAAATTTACTTTTCTTTTCATTGACCTATTTAAGTAGTCTAACCTAGTTCTTGTAGTGATTTTTCATCTTTTGAAATTTCAGGACATCATTCTTCCAAGTAGCAATCTCAATTGTAGTCCTTTGGTAAAGGCCACAAACCTCCTTCATTAATATATTTCTATTTTTAATAGCTAGACTTGTCAAATCCAAATTAACCATGGCAAGCTACTCCTACTGCTAGCAGATGTGTTCGACCATCTAATCCTTCTCTTAGCATTTTACAAGTGATGATTGTCTCTGGTATGAACTAAGTTTTCTTTGTAAACTTGTGACATGTCCTTATTAGTGTTTTTTTCCATGTATTTTGACATGAACACTTCAAATATTCTCATCTCCTTAGAATTCTCATCCTCTTGATACTTCTATTAAAGCTATTGGAAACCTTCATGTTGTATTAGCTTAGGTTGGAGAATGTTAGGATCAGAGAGACATACTTGTAATTCTATAACCTCAATCACCAACTAACACTTGGTCACAATGGCCTCCTCAAGCTATATATTAGCTACTAGTAACTTTCCCTTTATCTTCAAAAGCTATGACTAGTTGGTTATGATATCATTTGGAAAATTAAAGATCTTTGAAAGTAGTTGGCCAGCTCACACTATTTGTTCCAAAACTTATTCATGTTGGGTAGCACTCCTCTAGCCACTCCCTGCTTCTATTGATGCATGGATGCCTTCCATGGTAGTAATGTCTAGTACAAATGTAGTAGGAGCATTGAGAGCATCTAAAACTCTATATGTCCCCACCTCTTCTGCTACCTCCTAGCCCTTTTGTGGCATAACTAGGACCATTGCTCCTTCTCCTTCCTTGAACATGATAGAGAAGGCTACTACATTTCCTAAAATCTTATGCAATGCTTTTCTAGGAATGGACACAATTTCCTCTCTAGTACTTAGATTGGGTTTGATAGGTGTCTAGTTTTGTTGTGCAGAGAATAGCAATACCATCTCACTATATAGCCAATTAATGATGCTTGTGACCTCATTCAGGTAGCTCATGGCTAGATGGTAGACGGACAATTCTCCATCACCTCCAATTCCTTATTATTGTTGTACTTGTTACTCCTAAAGTTTTTTGATGCACTTAGTAGCTGCAAGAATTTTTGGTATTTATCCTACAATTGCAAGTGGTGGTGGTGGTGGTTTCTCCTCTTCTTAAAGTTTTGTACTTATCTTATCCTTTATCATATCTTTCCAAGATGTGGTAGCAGCATGTTAGATCCCATCATTGGAATAGCAGGCTATTTCTCCTCTTTTACATAATTTTCTAATCAAGTAGGGAAAGGGCAATGTCTTCCTACCCTTCTTGCTTTTCTTAAAATTATTTTCTATCTCAAGTAAGATGAGGTAGGGTAGGTTAATAGGGAACTTTCCACTTAGAACTACACATGCCCTAGTGGAGAAAGTGGTTACCTTACTTGGCCTCACCATTGGGTTAAGGTGATAAGCCATGATCTTGAAGTTGGCTCTTTTTACCTTCATTAGGACATCATACTTACAATCCACTTGATAGCACCACTAGATCTATTCTTTCTTTATTTTAAGGTTTACTTGTGCAGAAATGTTTTCAAGCTTTGTCCTAGTGTCAAATAAACCAATAACTTCCACAATGGCCTCAATCAAGTAGAATACAATGATGTCCTTAATCTTGACCAATGCATCTCTAATAAAACATGTTTTTGACAAGCCATAACATCATATCTATGACATCACAACCTTGCATAAATCATTGTTGATGTGATGTAGTAGGTTCTAGTCATCCCTATAAATACTAACACATAGTCACATTAGATAAAAAACTTTCATTAAAGTCTTAGAGAAATCTTAGAATTTTTTTTTGTAGTTTACACTTGGCAATACAATGAATGCACACATGTGGTGTTGAGTAGTTGAACAAAATCTTTATTTGAGTGGGTTGTACATAGGAACAATTCATGCATAACAATAAATATTGAGATTGCTTATCATCATTGCAGCATCCACTTAGTTTCATTATTTTTACTTAGCTAATTTTTTACTTAGTTTACTTTTTATTTCCTTAATATATTTACTTTAGTATAACTCTTTATATTTTTTAAGCACTTTACTTTTCCATGTTCATTAGTAAGAAAAAATGAGTACAACTAGTTTTGAGCATATAAGTATAATTTTTAGGTTATCCTAATAGTGTTATTTCTTGGTTCACCTAATAGCATAATACTTGATAACTTAGAAATGGTTACATGAGCCCAAGACATGGTCAGTAAGCCAAGAACAACTACTCATTACCATAGGATAGAATAGAATTACATTTCTATTATCACTTAGACTTTAGATTTTATTTTCACTTTCCTTATGTTTACACTTAGAAGTAATATGAGCCAACAACATGAAGATATCATATGCCTCACTTAGAGTTAAACCATACACTTGCACTTTAGTAAATCATGAACTAATTATCAACTTCTAGCATATTTACATTGATCATTCATGAATTATTATGTGGTTATGAGTGAACTCTTATGAATCGTATCATAGAGTGTTGGAATACCCCACCACTCATCATTGTCATTGTTGCTAGGGATGTATCAATGTTTGCTAAGTATTTTATCTTATAGAGTTCATTGTATTAAGAATCATAAACTTTATCTTTCAAATCTTTAATTAATATTTTTAACATACACACATACTTAGGAGAATTCCATATATCACATGGCTTCTACACTTGAGGAAAAGCCACCACCTAACAAAGAAAATTAAAAGATTCATGACAAACAATATGAGGAAAAGACTAGAGTGCACCCATGCAAACCAAATGTTATATGCTCATATAGATCCATACTATTCTAGTTTTACATTTTTTTCCACCATGATAAATAACTATGATGGAGAGATTTGCAGGGCAATGTAGTTTTGCATCTTGAACATTCAAACCATCAATGCTGTAGGAAACCTTAATGAGGTTAAACCTTGACAATACATAAGAAGGATATCATGTTATTAAACATATTATTAGGCCATATTAACCCATAAAAGAACAACTAAGAAGGGATGATACCATGCATACAAGACATGAAAACAACAAAGAAAATAAAGTGACTCACAATGTTGTTCTAAAGGAAATGAATGATGATACATTCATAATGGAAAAACTCCACCAAATCCATGAATCCCATTCATAGACACCTATTATCCATCTAGAGGAACATGTCAAAATACAATTGCATTTAGCCCTTGTAGAAATGCCTGGGAGAGATGTAGAAGAGTCCAAAATTAGACAAAACTCAAGGCCTAGAGTATCCACAGAATCATAAGAGAATGAATCATGAAGTCATAGAAGGAAAACCAACTAGCACAGTTTTCTAATTGCTTCCTCCTCATCCTGATGATCATTAGTGGAATCTAATAAGGGAACAAAGACCCAGAGACTAACAATAATATATGTAGGGATCATAAAAGACATGAATATCAAAGAAGGTATCGTAATGAGGAAGAGGATGATTATGAAAAATGAAGAGATAGGATCGATCATGATGAAATAGAATGATATCATGAGCATCAAAGGGGTTACAACTATGAAAAATTCTAAAAACCTAACAATCATGAAGAACCTCTACCAACCACTCATAGTATGATTAACATTAGAAAAGCATTGTATATCCCTACCATGCATATAAGGGATGGTTGCATCAAGAAACTATACATGAATAATATTCCCAAATTTGAAGGTGAATATAATGTAAATTGACAACACCATATTTAAGCATTACACAATGCCTATGTCCTTTTAAACATTAAGAGTGATTGGCAAAAGTTAAAGTTATTTCCTAGAACACTCATCAAGGAAGCAGAAAGGTGGTACTAATCCTTAGAACTAGAAATAATCCAAAGATTGAGTACAACATCAGAACTCTTTAACGACAAATATCAAACCTATTCAAGAGTTTCTAATTTAAGGAAAGAAATCCAAGGATGGAATCAAGGGACACATGAATCCCTTGATGTATAGCAATGGGAAGATATTATTCTTTACTCCATGGATGCCCAGGCCATGGATTTCAACAAAAAGAATAATGAAGGCATATTATTAATTAGTTAAGAAAAAAAACTAGAGAAACTCTTTGAGAATATGCCTAGGGTAGATTATCAAAAATGATAGCCCATCAAATTCAAAGAATAATAGACCAGGTGGCTAAAGAAGAAGGAGAATTGAAGGAAAGGAAATTAGCTAGGGAATACAATTGAGATCTTGTAATAAGGAAAAGAGATGTTAGAATGTGTGATAGATAAGAAGACAAAACTTTGGAGGATGTCATCCAAAAGAATACTCTACCTATTTAGAGATTGGTAAATGACATTGTGAAAAAGATAGAGAAAATGTGGGATTAAGTGGATGAAACTTTTACTACTACACTTATGATCATAAAGGAAAAGATTGAACAAGTACTAAACAAGAACAAGGAAAAGAAGAAGAGAGGAAATAATGGATGCAAGACTTATAGACATAAAGGAAATGTTGCTACAGTTGAAGAATTAACAAACTCCAATTTAGAAGATGAAGAGGACTGCAAGGTGTGTTAATATGAACATCCTAATGGAGGTTTCCTTGTTATGGCCCACTTACAAGAGTCTAGGGCATGCATTCTTAACCTAAGATTTGTTAAGAAATAGATGCCAAGATGACTACCCTACCCACAAGATAAGTTTTGACAATCATTTCAACCATCCTACTATGTAAGGGAGCCTATCCTCAACTACAAGAGTAATACCAAAAACAATGGAAATAATCACAAGCATGAAGAATGCCACCTCCAAGGCAGCAATATCCATATAGGCAACTAGATTCTTATAGATATTATGTTCAACATCTAACCTCTCTAAGAAATGCTTTAGTCCATATTTCCTCTCACTACTATCCACCAGATTATTACAAGTCCACTACTCTTAGAATGGATAGGTTCATCAATTCAACCTTCTAAATCTCTACTGGCACTACCACCATTGGTTATACAAGGAGAACTACCAATACAACCTTAATAAAATAATGCTAGCAAGGTAGTAAACATGTAAGAGGATGTGATCATGAATGAACCTAGATCTAGAAAGGGTTCAAAGTATAAGAACTTCACCTATATCAATCCCATCAAAACATACTCAAGGGAATACTAGGCTTCCACATTCTATAGATCCTAATGTGACCACTATAATGCTCACTCAAACTATCACACACTAGATCAAGGTAGGACCACTTCCCAAGAAGAGAAAAAATTCTAGAAGTCCCTTATTATATCTCCAAATAGCATGATAAAAATCATGCAAGGCTTTATTTGATTCTAAGTTAGAAGTAAACCTAATTTTACAAGATATGTACAAAGCTTGGAATTATCATTTAATAAAGAAAAGCACCATCCAATTAGTGCTTGCAATCTAGTTAATCATTGTTGCAGTAGGATAAGTGGATGATGTCATTACCACCATAAGTTGTTGATCTGATCTTGCTGATTTCTTAGTAATACATGTGGAGAAAAATAAGGGAGAATTTTCTATAATCATGCGAAGAGCATGACTTAGCATTGTGGATGCTAAGCTAGAAATTAGAGACTTTTCCTCACAAATTTTCAAGGAAGATGAGGCCAAAATCATACAAAGTTACCAAGTTTCATGTATTACATACAAAAATAATAGATGAAATTGCATGCAACAAGAAATTAATCTAGCATGTAATCAATATGTGGAAGATATGTATATGTAGCAATGCTTGTATGCAATATCCACAAAACAAGAAGGTACCTAGTGGCTGATTACTGGAAAAGAGATAGAGTTCAAAATGTACATGGAACCATCTAATCAAATTATAAGTGCCTATGTTGAAGAAGATGATGAGTTAGAGTAGTTAAGAAAGAAACACTCCTATTTACACTCACATCAAGTAGAAGACATTAAATGGGGACAATTAGATATTCAAGACAAGTATGAACTAGAATCCTTAGAGTTGAAAGCCCTGCTAGATTTACTATAATATGCCTTCCTGAATAATAAAAAACTAGTAATTATTAATGAAAATCTTGCTAAAGGATAGAAGAGAAGATTATTGGAAGTGGTGAATAAATGTACGATAGCATTTTCATGGCCCTATGATGAAATAATAGATATTGATCCATGCATATATCAATAATGAATTTATATAGATCCAACTATAACACCACATTGCCAACCTCAAAGAAGATTGAATCCTAAACTTAAAGAAGTGGTAAAGTAAGAATTAGAAAAAATTTTAAAAGTAGGGTATATCTACCTAATAGCATATAGTGAATGGGTCAGTCCTTTAGTCATTATCCCAAAGAAAGGTGGCAAGTGAAGGGTCTACATTGATTTTTAATTGTTGAAGTTTGTATCATTCAAGGACCACTTTCCTCTACCATTTGTTGACCAAGTTTTCAATACTATTATAGGATACTACTACTAAAATTTCCTTGATGGGTACATCTAGTATAAGCAAATCCACATTATACCAGAAGATCAAGAGAAGACCACATTCACCAATTCATGGGGCACATTTTGACTTTGAAACACCACAAAATTTTGCATATCATAATCAATCTTCATCATGTAGCTTTCACCCCATGGAACTTGAGGTAAAATTTCATTATAAATGTGAAAATTGTAATCAACAATGGGAAATTTCACATACTTTATACTTTTGGGGCTAAAAAATGCCTCATAAGTGGTCAAAGCCTCATTCCTCAAGTGAACAAGGTCACCTAGTCTTATATTTAGGCTTGGGGGCATAAAAAATGCCTTTTGGAATTCCAAAAAAAGATAATTTCATGGGTTTTATTAGCGGTAGATATTTTTCTACATTGAAAATACATGCAGGAGGTAGATCTCAACTACCCCTAGACACATTTTTGAAACTTTCCCCCCAAACTAGAAAGGCCTTCCTAGCTTGGAAACTTTACCCGTAGCCTAGAAAGTTTTCTCCCAGCTTGGAAACTTTTCCCCTAGCTTGGATAGTTTCCCCTCTCATCCCCCTCCCCCTGCACTATCCCAACATGAAAAATTAAAACCCCTAACATGGAAGCCAAAAGAAGCAAAATTCATCAAGTTGTACACTTTAACATTGACTAGCCACTTTGATAGGCATGGTGAAGAGCTCAGCATGGAAGGAGTACCCTAGTTACTATTTTTAGTAAACAGAATGGCCAACGGGGGAGGCACTTACTATTTTTAGTAACCCTTCAAATTACATCAAATATGTAGCAAATTTGCAGCCCAATCATAGCCAATTTTCAGCCCCATTTATGACCCAAAGGCCCTATAAAAGCTAGCCTCCAACACCATTGATAGGTCTTTGATTCTAGATTTTTTCACAAGGTGACACACATTTTTGGATAAGAAATTTTCAGTAGTAGTTGGCACACACAATTCCATTCCTAGGGTGATTTTTAGGCACTCAAGAGCTCTTGGAAGTTCCTATTCTTGTAGTCTCTTGAACCCCAATGTGGAAGCATTGAGGCCTTAAGATTTGGTGGATTTTGGTGTTAACACTGCACTTCTAGGCCTCCAAACCCAACATGGAGCAACTTAGCACCCAAATGTTCCCCCCTTTCTCACCCCAAGTAGTGACCAAATTTCAGATCCAAGGTTGTAGCAGTGAAGGAAGGTCCTATAGCATCAAGAGTGATTTGCAATCCAGATCATGGAGTAAATCATCTTGGCTTGAATGAGCTTTGAACTCTTGTATAAGTGGATCCCCTTTTTGCTCATCTAGTCACCATTTGTACACATTTCTCTAACTTATTCTTTATTATTTTATTAATAAATTTTTAAGTTTTGAGTTTTGTGTTCAAAGATAAATTTATTATTTGTGCATTATTTGGATCTGTTCAAATTTCCACATTTTGCATCTCTCATAAATCCCTAGTTGATCTATCAAACTGGCCAAGGCATCCTAAATCCCATTTTTATTGTGAAGGCCCTAGGGGTTCAAGGTTAAGGAACTACTTGCACAAAGAATCCTTGGTTCCCGTGCTAGCAACCAAGGTTTTTGGTCACAACAACTTTTCTTGGTACTAAAAGAAGGGCCTTTGCCCAAATTCTATAGCTAGATCTATTATTTTCATTGCCATTTGCACGTTTTTCCTTCAATTTTTGTAGCCAAGACTCATGCAAAATCAACATTGGTCTTCCCCCCCCCCCCCTAGGACCAAAACTATAGCATGGAAGTTAAAAGTGGTTGGGCTTTGGCTTTTTATAGCCCTTGCTGTGAATTTTAAGGTCCAAAGTCAGTGTTGATATCTCTTTCACCCATTATTTTTATTGCCAAAAGTTTATTTTCTAGCTTCCAAAAGTGGGTGGTTCAACTGATCCATGAATTGACTTCTTCCTCCCTTGCGCCCCCAACCCCCATTTTTCCAAGATGAGAGAATTTGTAGCTACCTAGAATGAATTTTAGTGAGAAAATACTAACTTTCCACTTTGGATTTTCAACCTTTTCCCCCCATAAAAATTGAGGTGGGAGGTGTGAGATTCCCATCATCTCAGCCCCCTTCTTTCCCCTCTCTATCATATCTAGCATGGAAGTAGTTGAGAGGCCAACATTAGTGAAATTTGGAATCAATTTTACAACTAGATCTACTTTTTTTGCAAGTCAAAAGCCATTCTTTTAGCCAAGACTCCCAAGGAATCCAACGCTGCCATTACCTACCCCTGTGGAAAAAACCTTAGCATGGAAGCTGTAGGTAGTTTGGGTGCTAGAATTTCACAACATCTATTGTGAATTCCTATAGCAAAGCTAGTGTGAAAGTCTTGATAAATATTTAATCTTTGTTACCATAATCTTTGTCACTAAACCAATGTTGGTTTCCATACCAACCAAGGCTACTTTTCCATCCTTTTTGATGAAAGTTAGAAACCTACCAAAACCATCTTTGGAAACTACCAATTTTTCATTTTGGTCTTCAAACTTTTCCTCCTCTCTCCAACATTAGAATAGGAAGGTGTGATATTTTCATCATTGTTCTCCCCCTCTTTTCCCCTTGCCATACCTAATGTAGAGGTACTTGGAAAGCCAACTTGTGTGAGGTTTAAAGCCAATGCTACCAATATTCTATATCTAGTAAAGGGGTAAACCCCCCTTACCCCCCACTTACTAATTATAGTAAGGATATCATTTTTTCCATCTTGATTTTCTCTAAGATTTTTTGAATTCCATTCACTGGAATTTACTCTTGTTTTAACATTTATAGCCTATTTTGTTTAAGCAATCCTCGGCATTATAGCCATGTCTTTATGAAAATCCACCAAATTGTCCTTCACCTTCACTAGCAAAGATCATAACCAACCAGTCATGAGGATATATGATCCCAAAGATCCTTCCATCATTGAATGCATACAATCTTTAAGAGTTAGAGAGGAGAGTCCTAATTTTGCAATCATACATGAAGATCTCTATAACTTCATTTGTGCAAAAATTTAGGTAGGTATGCTAATTCCTTGAATTGAAACCAAAGCCAAGATGAAATTTGAGCTCATACATAGGGATGAAAAAGAGTACATCCATTCCTTTTATGAGTAAATTCCTCTAAATGACATCTATTCTAGCATCTTAGCTCAATTGATTACTACAAAGGAGGAAGATGACTAGCCTACCTTTGGGGAACAACAACAAGAAGAGGATGAATTTAGGGCAGAATCTAAGCCTAAAAACATACTTGGAGGGCTGTTCAACCAAAGATCCCCCAATGTTATAGAACCTTCCCCTAATGCCTTTGTTTTCTCCATGGGCATGGTACCACCATCTTCCACTCCTCCACACCCTACTATGGTAGACCCCACACTGGTTGTAGCAACACATCACACTCAGTCAATGCCACAAACAACAAATTATAACATATCAATTTCATTTGCAACAAAGCCATGAAATAAAAAATCATCAATGATGGGTTTTACCACTACCAGCCTAGTAACTACTCACATGGAGTCCATCATGATACCCTCCATGATATTTGTCCCTCAAGTACTAGCACAAACATCTTTTTGTTTGTTTAGCCCATAAGCTACAATCATAGTGCAGCCTTTTCCTTCTATCATGCAACCCATAGTGAGGCCACAACCTTATGTGTAAACCTCACAAAGTATTGGGCCACCGTAAGGCTTGGATCAAGCCTTTCAAAGATCCAAGACCTAATAGAGGAATTAAAGAGGCTTAAATCCTCTACCACACAAACCATAAAGATTATGGACTTCTACTAGGATGATCCCATAAGTCCTATAGTTCCACCATTGACACTTCCTCCTAGTGTCCCCATTCAACAATTTAGTAAATATAATGAAGAAGGTGACCCTAATGCTCACCTTATCACCTTTCAATATAAATGTTTGCTCTTGTAACCATGGCCTCATACCATGATGAGGGTTTTTCCTATGTCTTTGATTACAAAAGCACTTGATTGGTATCATGTATTACCTAGAGGATCTATATCCTTTCTTGAAGACTTCATAGCCTATTTTGTCAACTAATTCAAGTATAACTTGAAGCCTGACAAAACACTTGATCAACTCATGAAGGTTAAGTAGGGGTCTTTAGAACCCATATAGAAATTCATTCAATGATGAAATGGACTAGTAAATGAAATACCGAATCTCATATCTAAAGCCCACTTATTAGCCATATTCACGGGAGCAATTAATGCCTTTATCAAGTCTAAACTCTACTACCTTGATTCACAATCTCTTAGATAAGCATTCTCACAAACTAAAAACATAGAGGATGCTACAGAGGTTAGCCATGATCTAGCATATATATCATATAAAAACCAACATGTTCTTAAAGACAAAGAAAAGAGCAAACAAAATAACACTAGCGTAGCAACTGTAACCAAGGAAAACAAGACCATGAACCAAGGGCCGAAGGTTAACCTACCCAAGGCCACCACCAATGACCATACTAACCAACCTTCAACTTATAGAATTGATACATCAATAACCAATAGACCCAACTTTGAAAGGAAGGATAGGTATAAGTACATTGAGTTTTCACTAAAACCATTTGAGTTTCTTGATCAACTATTAAGAAGTGGGCATATGCAACATAAACAAATGATTGAAGCTACTTAAAAGGAACATGAGTGACTATATGAAATAGCCAAAGATCCCTCTTAGGCAATGAAATATGACCCCACATTTCCTAGATACCTCATGCTAGACCGCTTCTACCATTATCATCAATTGCTTAGTCATGATACAAACTTTTACCTTGTACTAAAGGTTGACCTACAAAGGATGATTGATAGGAGGGAACTAGTCTTAGATGCTTCTAACCTACTTTGATCAAAAAACTAGTCAATGCAGGTCTACAAAGACTCATTGAATGCTAATGATAGCCCTTATGTTATTTTGGTATTTAACATTAATGACAATTAGAGACCTATAAGAGACGTTCAGGATCAAAGTAACCCTTTACAATGAGAGAGCTTTTTTAGCTTCCCATAGCTCAAGATATTCCTTCATTATGAGGGTACCATCATGAATGTCCCTAAGAGAACCTTTTTTCATCATAGTCTTCCAACCCAATACAACCCAAATAGCTATAGCCTAACCAACTGCATAACAATCTCCTATGGTAGCCAATGCTACTACCTCACCCTTAAAACCAATGGTTGATACCTAAAAAATTTCAGCCAACCAAAGGATGAAGTATAAGCAAAAGCCTAATAATAAGGGAGACAAGAAAATGAAGGCATGAAAGGAAGTGAACCCACCAAAGCCTACTTCCATTTCAGCCATACCTATGACCTCCTCTATCCCATCTCCTTTAACTAACAAGCCACAGGAGGACACTAAATCCCACAATCAAAACAATCAAAAGGACCCATAGCCTAAAACTAAAGTTTGCCTTTTGGGATGCATGGAGGAAGTAAAGCACAATTAGGGTGACAAGCCCACGATCAATGAAAAAAAATTACTTAGTTCAATGGACTAAGTTAGGCAATCACTTAAGCAAAAAAATACAATCTTAAGCTTATATGACTTGATTATGAATTCTATCACACATTGTGAGACACTAGTCAAAATTTTGACCTCCATACTGGTTAGTGAGGATATTCCTGCTAATGAGGAAGCCATCCATGCAGTGATGATTCCTCCTTTACTAGGAGAGGAGAAATAAACATCCTAAACATTTCACAATAATGAAATTAAGGTTAATTCCCAACATGATGATGTGACTACAATCCCTCTATTCATAACCATATGCATAGGATAATTTAAAATACATCAGGTGCATGTTGATGATGGAGAAACAACCAACATCATCCCATGTACCATTGTTGAATGGTTAGGCTTAACTAAGTAGGTGCAACCTATGACCATTGAAACTCTTAAGTCCTTCAATGGATCAAGAGTTTCCTTCAAGGGGTCTATCTCCTTAAAGTTTGTAGTCAGAGAATAATTTCCTACTACCACAAACTTCTTAGTGGTGTAAGAGACATCAGGATCCAATATGATGCTAGGAAGACCTTGGTTGGCTTAATTACAAGCTGTTTCCTCATCAATCCATCAAGAAATTCACCTTCCTTATGAGGGATTTGAAATCATCATTCATGGTGAAAACATAGCTCNCATCCATCAAGAAATTCACCTTCCTTATGAGGGATTTGAAATCATCATTCATGGTGAAAACATAGCTCCACTAGCCATTAACAACATGAGCATAGAATAGGGGTTCAAAGTGAAGCTTCAAGAAGAAGCACCTAGCCATGAAGAGCAAAAACCCAAGACAATTGACAATGCTAATGAGAAGCAATGCCATAAACTATGGGATGAACTCCCTTTCAACATTGTAAGTGAAGGGAATGATGAGTACAAGCTCATGCAAAGTAGGCCTTACTCGCTCCCTAATCTTGCAAAGATTAGGAAGAGTCTGCATAAGTGAAGTTTACCCTAACCTTCCTATGTCATTATGACCTAATATAATGATAACCAAATAGCCTTACTTTTTCTTTTATAATTTATTATATCTTTTTTATTTTATGCATGTAGCCATAAATTTATTTACATTATTACTTATTTGCTATAACCCTTCTTTATTTTTAACTTATGTTTTAAACATTAAGAAAAGCCTCTCTTTCAAATATGGTTTGCTATGACCTTAAATTGACATTCTTGCCTACTAAGACATAAAATTGGCACTAGGCCCCACTAAGGCCTAAATTTGGCACTATGGTCCTCTATGACCTTAAATGGGCATTCTCATTCACTAAGATGTTAAACTGGCACCACATCCACTAAGATGTTAAATTGGCATTATGGTTGGCCATGACCTTAAATTGGAAAAACTATATAACCTATGCCCATGATGGTCTAAAAATAGCAAACATTCCTTTTATTATTATATCTCTTATTTCTTAGCCTATTATTGCATTGATTAGCCATTTGATTTTATAACCAAAAAGTGTCAACATAGCCATTTTCAATGTTTACAACATAAATGCATATAACCAAGAAATAAAACCAAAAATTCAAATTTAAAATTAAATGTCCATACCATACATAGCCATGGCCACATTGTGTTGCAAAATTATCAAAGAATAAAAATTAATAACATAGTTTTTGCTAACCATATCCATCATCATAGAGACAAAAACAAATAGCTAGCAAACTAAACCAAATGAGGCTGATGAGTAGCATTTGGAGGAGGTGGTGGGTCATTCCCACCTTCATCATTGGGGTCACCAATGTCTCTTGAGACTTTATATACAACAACATATAGCTAGTTAGTAATAAATAGCCAAAATCATGACTCAAAACATAGACTAAAGCATAAAATACATCAAACTTGTGTTGAGCCATGCACTTTTAGATGCTAGAAAATAATGTTTTTCCAATAAAAAGAATGGGAGAAAAGAAACATCAACACTAGTTTTGGGCTTTAAATTCATAAGTAAAATCGCAACCACCTACAACTTTCACATTGCAATTTTAGTTAAAAGGGGGGAAAGACCAATGTTGATTTTTCAATGGTTTTGGCTACAAGAAATGGAGCAAAAGCTAGTAAATGGCTATCAAAATGATAGATCTACCTAGAAAATTTAGGCAAAGGCCTTCCTTCTAGTGCCAAGAAAAACTATTGTGACCAAAAACCTCAACTATTGGAATAAAAACTAGGGATCCATAATATAAGTAGTTCCTCAACCTTGAACCCCTATGGCCTTCATGATAAAAATGGGATTCAAGACATCTTGGCTAGTTTGGTAGATCAACCAAGGACTTGAGAGGTGAAAAACATGAAAATATGAACAAATCAAAATAATCCACAAATAATAAATTTATTTTTGAACACAAAACTAAAAATTTAAAACTTTATTAAGAAAATAATAAAGAATAAGTTAGAGAAATGTATACAAATGGTGCTTGGATGAGAAGAAAAGGGTGTCCACTTGTACAAGAGTTCAAAGCCCATTGAAGTCAAGATGATCTACTCCATGATTCAACTGCCAAGCCACTTTTGATGCTATTGTACCTTCCTTCTTTGTTGCAACCTTGGATCCACAAATTTGGTCACTATTGGGGGGTGAGAAAGGGGGAATATTTAGATGCTAAGTTTCCTCACACTAGGTTTGGAGGCCTAGAAGTGTAGTGTAACACCAAAATCCACCAAATCTTAAGGCCTCAATGCTTCCACACTAGGGTTTGAGAGACTGTAGGTATGGAAACTTGTAAGAGCTCTTGAGTGCTTGAAAATGTCTTCGGCGTGGAGCTGTGTATGTGGAAATTGCTATTGAAAATTGCTTGTCCAAAAAAATTTGTGTCACCTTGTGAAAAGATCTGGAACCTTATCCAAAAATATAGAACCTATAAATGGTGTTGGAGTATAAAATGGCACTACAAAATGGCACTACATTTGATGCTCTAAAATGGCACTACAAAATGGAACCTTATCCAAAAATATAGAACCTCTAAATTTTGTTTATGCTGTAAAATGGCTATAAATTTCATGTAATTTTGTTCAATATTAGTTGCTAAATTTAGATTAAATGGGCACCCAAATTTGAGGGCTTACTAAAAATAGTAAGTGCTTCCCCAATGGCCATTCCATTTACTAAAAATCATAACTAGGACATCCCTTCCATGCTAGAGATGAATCATCCATGCTGAGCTCTCCACCAAGCTTTTCAAAGTGTCTGGTCAATGTTGAATTGTAGAACTTGATGAATTTCTCTTCTTGTGGCTTCCACACTGGGGGTATGAATTTTCCACACTGGGAAGGAAACTTTCAAGGCTACGGAAAAAACT
>MNCI01012079.1:234746-396797 GCA_015680685.1 Gnetum montanum
GGGGAACTTTGTAGGTTGGAGGGAAAGTCTCCAAGCTAGGGGGAAACATTTTAGGTTGGAGGAAAGTTTCCAATCTAGAGAAAAAATTTCTAGGTTGGAGGGAAAGTTTTCAAGCTAGGGAAAAACTATCCAGGTTGGGGGGAAAGGTTCCAAACTAGGGAGAAACTTTCCAGTTTGGGGGGATAGTTTCCAAAATGTGCCTTTGGTCTCCAGATTAAAAGGGACAAAGTTTTCAAACCCCCCATCCTTCCACGCATGGGGTAGGTGAGATCTACCCCTCTATAGGTATTTTTAGCATAGAAAAATCTCTTACCCCCATAAAACCCATCAAATTACCTTTTTGGCATTCCAAAAGGCATTTTTGCCGCACCCCCCCCCCCCCCCCCCCCCCCCCCCCAAGCCCACATATAGACACTATGTGATGTGTTTCACTTGGGAAATAATGCTTTGACCACTTATGAGGTATTTTTCAATCCTAAATGTATAAAGTATGTGAACTTGACCATTGTTGATTACAAATTTTGCATTTCCAATGAAATTTTGCCTTAGATTCCATGGGGTGAAAGGTACATGATGAAGATTGATTATAATATGTAAAATTTTGTGGTTTGTCAAGTGTTGGATAGCTTCATAGGCACACTAGATGAATTGGAGGGAAGTCTGGGTAAAGAGTTTGCCTCCATGTCCCTATTGGAGTCCCACTCCATGAATGATACTACACAAAGAATAAAACTCAACCATAAGACACAACCATAAATAGCCATAATGGAAGAAAAGGCTATTGCCAATGCACATAAAACAAAATCCTTACCTATCTTAGGTACAACATAGTGTAATCAATTGATGATGTCCTTATCCATCCCATGCAAGAACTCTTGGATGGGAGCCTACATTGGTGGATCAGAAACTATTGTAATGATAACAATCATCAAAAGGTTAGGATGTCAACCAAATGTAACCAATGTAATATGAAAAAAATATTAAAGCATAGGCATACTTGGCTCCTCTTCCTCCTCCTCCTCCAAGAGGATGATATGAGAGGTACCTGGTACCACCTCACTGAACAAGGCATCTAGATCATCTATGTTTGTATTGGCAAATCCTTCAACCATAGGTTGCTTTAGGAGTCCCTCTTATACATGCCTTTTTTCTAACTCTATAGTAGCTTGGGCTACTATAATCTAACATTTACCTGCAACCATAGCACATAGGAAACCAATTAACAGATGAAATCATAAAGTAGCCATAGCATCTTAAAACATGAAATAGGCAATGTTAAATAAAGCATACCTACAACTAGCTTCTATGATGGCTTAAGCTTAAACTTAATTTTCATTGAGGTAGACTGATCTAATGTTGGGGTTGCCTCCTCCATGGGCCTCTTAAGATTCTCTCTAACTACCCCTTTGGCCTCCATGCACCCTTGTTTGACCTCTTGAACACTAGCAAGAAATGAGAGAGGCTCACCATCATCAGTACTATTGGAAGACTTGTAGTACCTAACATCAAGATTCTTAGTGGTCATGGATAATGTCTCATCCACACCCTCTAGTGGATTTTGGGCTTGCACTATTGGATAAATATGCTTTATTCCAAAGGTTAGATATTTGGTTTGGATCTTGGGAAAGCCCTTGTCCATTTCTATATACCACCAAAAACTCCACAAACCCCTTTAACTTGTAAAAAATGCAAAGTGCATATGGAGTATTATAGAGGTATCAACATGGAGTCTAAGAATCTTCTCTTGAATCCTAGTAGCCAAAGTAATAGCCCAATCAAATTTGATGCCCCCATCAAGACCTTATTAAAGGCCCATCCCTATGCTAGGCCAATTACCTTCTATTATGATAGTGGTTTTGGAAATGCATGAGACCTAAACAAAGGATATTATTCCTTTGCATTAGGGTTCGTAAGGCTATCCATTGAAATTTCAGAGTGGCCCAGGCTATCCATTGAAATTTTAGAGTGGCCCATTCTAGCACCAAGCCACTCTAGAACTTCCTCATGATTCCCTAACTCCCTCACTATCCTAGCAGGAACCTTGGCCCCATCAGCAAGGACCTAAAAAAAGTCATGAAAGAGGTCATCACTTATGCTAATGTTTACCTTAACACCTCAAATGATGGTGGTAAAATGATCAACCTCCTCATCAAAGGGTCAATAACATGCAACATCTCTATAGTAGGAATGAAAGGAATAGGTGTCATAAATACATCAAGTAAACCTACATGCTAGATGTTTACTTGGACATATCTAGGCATTTGTCCCTTTAGCCAATCCTATGTTGATCTCACATCACCAAAATTTAGGACGAGGGTTTCCTCATAATGCAATCCTAAAAGTGGTATAGTGACATCAGCTAAGGTTGAAGGTCCTGCAAAGAAATAGCCAAAGGTTTGCATCATTACAATCAATTTCAACAACCAAGAAAAGTAGTAAAACACTTAAATCCATAATAACACTATAAGTTCATCATTACTTTTCTTCTATAGTGTGGACAGTCTAGCTACAGGAGTCTAATCCATGTTACCAACATCTATCCACCAACTATGCATCATCTTATCATCCTTACACTTCTTGTATATCATATTGAACCTAGTGGAATATTCATTAAAATACCCTCTTAACTGTTGATACATAGTAGCTCTAATTTAGAGACTCTTGGTTAATTCATATAAAGCATCTTGAGCCACTACTAGGATTTGGTCATTAACGATTAAACTCTACTTGTTGACCTTATACCTACAAGAAGTATAATTAATTAACTTAAGCAAATAAGTCAAGCCAAGATCATATAAAACAAAAAAAACATTACAATAACCATGTTTACCGTTGTAGATGATACACAGTGCTAGGTGGGTTCTGGAATAGTGTGTGTGCTCTATGTGCCACCATTAGTGTATTATCAATATTATACTAACTATACTTTGGCATTGTCTAGATATCCAACAAGTAGCATAAACTTATGGCATCTATGGGATCCCCTATGCTCTTATAAACTAATTTATCTATAATATTCCTAGTAATCAGTCTAGATTCCTAAGGCAATAGGATCTCCACAACAACGATGGCTACATCTGCATAGAAGCGTGACCACAACATCACATTGAAGTTCTTGAGGAGGTAGGCAAGAAAGTCCCTTGTCATAAGCTAAAACCACAATGAGAGCCTTCCAAGAGGCATGTCATGTGGTGGAGTATTATTCTTGGGATGTCCAATGTAGCATAAAATGCTTACTAGCTCCACTACAACAAGAATAAGCCTCAAGAAGACCCTACACAAAACAAAGCAAAAACATTGTGACTAATTAGAATTTCTTAACAGGTCAAGAAGAAATCTAGTTAGAGGTAAAATTAGCCTTTGTAAAAAGCTCTAAGGTTATCTAATAAGCTTAAGAAATTCCATAAAAAGGAACTATGGAAACCTTTCAAAGAAAAAGCATTATGGCCTATTACAGTTACTTAGCAAATTTAGACAAAACATTAATCAGAGGTGAGATTAGCCTTTGTAAAATGCTCTAAGGTGTTTATCTAAATTAGACTAAGTAATTTCATCATAACCTTGCATAACCTTACATTATGACCAATTGGAGTTTCTTTACAATTTTAGAGAAAACGTTCTAGGTCATAGGTGAAATTAGCTTTTGTAAAAAGCTCTTAGGTGCTTATCTAAATTAGCTTGAGAAATTCCATAAAAGCATTGATACCATATTTTATAGCCTTCACAACCAAAGAATTATGCCAAAATTATATCTTATACTAAATTATGCATAAATTTATAAAATGCATCTAAATTATGCATAAATTTGAAAAAAGCTAGCATAAGGTTACAAAAAGCATCTAAATTATGGAAAGCATGCATTAATTTGTAAAAAATATCTAAACTATGCACAAATTTAGAAAAATCATGAAAAAATTAGAATAAAGCATGAAGCCATAACAAAAACTTATTTAAAATATTTTACTCTCCTAGAGAAAGGTAAAAATCAACCACTTCTATTTTGGGCAATGTACAACAACCACGAGCGTTGCCATGATCTACATAATCTTAGCAAAAAATTCATTTTAAATCCAATTAGAGTGATTTCTCCTTCATTGGAAACCTAAAGCAAAATCCTATGTAGCCATGACTAGAAAATAGCAAAAACCTTTGCTATTTTCTTATGAAATTTTACAAATCTACATGAAATTACAAAAGCAACACAAACAACCTAATTGCGCAACGTTAGGAAGATATCAGTAACTCCCTTATTTCAAAGCCAGACTAAACAAGACAAGAACCATCAAGAATCATAAATAAAGGGGTAAAAATTCATAACCTTTGATTTCATAAATATGTAGCTATGAAAGACCATAAAATTTCGGGTCTCGGTGTCTTGACTACAAATTTGGCTAAATGTCAAAACGGCGGCACTTTGCCAAAATTTTTGTAAGTGTTGAGTGTAGTTAGCTCCAACTACTAGTTTTGCAAATTTTTTTCTAAATAATGAGTTACACATCCTATGCATAACATAGGGTGAGCGTAGCAACTAGAGTTAGAAAATTTTCAAACTTTTTTGATCACCTCCAGACTTACAAAATTTTCTAAATTTTTCTTATAGTCCCACCTACCACACTACCACGTGGCACCTAATCCATGTTTTGTGCTAACCCTAGTCCTATAAATACCCTTTTACCTCTAACATTTTAATGATTGGCATTCCCAAGTGGCTAGAATTCCCAGGCGATTGACATTCTTAAATGGTTAGCATTTCCAAGTGGTTGGCATTCCTTGGATGTAAGCATTTTTAGCACTTAGCATTTGGCATTTGGCATTGAGCATTTTGGGCAAACAAAACCCAAATGCATTGGTAGAGAGGTAGAGTTGCACATCATGACCCACTATAGCCCCATTTCAGCACTACAAAACACTACATGGTACACCACAACAACCAACTTGGCAAGCATGGTTCATCACAGTGAGCACCAGACTTCAAGGCCTGACACCGTCGAGACTATGACTACACATCCACTATGCCTATTGTACACTGTGTACCCTTTGAGACCTTTCTAGGAATTAACTACACTCCCATTTGGGGTAGTGTTTCATTTCTCTCTTCCTTTTCTAGCATTTTCTTGCTTTTTTCTTGCATATTTTTGCACTTTTTCATGCACCATCACATTGTACTATGTATTATTTGCATTTGCATTTGCATTTTGGCTAATCACACCACCCCCTAGTTGCATCCACTACCCTAGTTGCAATCAGTAAAGTCCCTATTCAATTGAAAAGATCATTTAGGATGCTCCACCTCCATTTCTAGTAAGGCACTTATATAGAGGTGGATTTAAGGCTATGCATCCACTGATCCCTCAGTGATTCCATCCATTGATGTTTTTAGTTGTCATAGTTTTTGGTGCTATAAGGAGGGCTTGACCATTTCCTTTTTCATTTTTTTGATTTTTTTCCTATGTGCTCTCTCCACCATCGATTGATGTAGATTGGACCTCGTTGTCAATTCCCCTAGAACCTCGTTAGATAAAACCAAAGCATATCTTTCGCACTTGACCAAAATTCTTGGCACTCGAGAGACCATAGCTGGATCTCAACATAGAGAGCATAGTTGACTCTAGCATAGTGAGCATAGAACCAGAGTTAGACATGTTTAGCAGCTTTTACAATTAGCATTTTTTCTACATTTTCATACTTAGCATTTTTTTCTGCATTTTCATATGTAGTCAAATTTTCTACAATTTTACACTTAGTCAATTTTTTGTAGTTTTCATACTTAGTCATTTTTCTACATTTTTATACTTAGCTATTTTTCTACATTTTTAGCCATTTTTCTACTAATGGTAGACTTAGTCATTTTTTATAGCTTTTAGAGTTAGCTATTTTTTACAAACAACTCTCACAACCTGATTTGTAAACATGAATTTAAATCAACCTTTCACATCTGTGTCTAATACATTTTTTTATCACAATCCACCCAAAGTGCACCATGCTAAGCCACGAAAAATACAATTTTATTTGTGCCAAAATCGAAGTATGATTACTAGTGGATTAGCTTGACTTGGAGGCAAAAAAGGACTATGAACAAGTCCACTAGGATGGATGTGAGTACAACCCCTCCTTGTTCAACATAATCCCACTCACAAAGTCTTACCATCATCTATTGTCCCAACTCATCTATGCAAATTAACATGATGTAGGAGCAACCTACGAGAAAGCCTCATGGAAGGAAGAAGATGAGTTTGAGGTTCACTTTGAATGCAAGAGCCCCCTCTACACTGTCTTCCAACAACCACTTCCTAGTACAGCCCCTCCTTGATTCGGTCCACCCATCCTCTCCAAGATGATGACCATGCTAATTTAGCCTTCTTTGCAAGCAATTACTACATTTTCCCAGCTCTATGCTCATGTAGGAGCCATCTCCTAGCCCTAGAAGATTTAGGCATCACACATCCTCCTTGTCTCATCGATGGCTATGGTGTCTATCCAACCCACTCATATGTGGCCTACCTCGGTCACTGCACCCATCTCTTAACCTTTTCATCAACTAAACCCATCTACTACAATGTTAAACTAGCGACAACCATTCGTTATGACATTAAACTAGAAACATCCATCTGCTATGATGTTAAACTAATAATGACTATATTCTACGATGTTAAACTAGCAAACTCTGCAAACAAAAATTTGATCCTATGCCATGGAACCAATACAAGCCTAACCAATGCAATCAGTTGGCACATCCCCAAGCTTGGATCAAGAATTCTAGCTAATCCAAAGTTTGATGGAGGAGATCAACCAACTGAAAGCTACTTTCTCTAGTAACTGTCAAGGTGGTGGACTTCTACCAAGATGAATCCATATGTCCTACCATCCCATCCCTGACTCTCCCAACTAGTGTCTAGCTACCTCAACTCACCAAGTACAATGGTAAAGGAAATCCCATGCACACTTAATTACATTTCGATCTAAGTGCCTACTCCTTCAAGCCTAGTCACATGTCATCATGCAAGTGTTCCCCATGTCACTCACTAGCAAGGCCTTAGATTAGTATTGTGTGCTATCCAAGGCCTTAATCTCTTCTTTGGAGGAACTCATAAGCTAGTTTGTGACACACTTTAGGTACAACCTAAAACCTAAAGTAACCATCAAGTAACTCATGCAAGTCAAGTAGATGTCCCTAAAGCCTGTGCCAAAATTCCTCCAACACTGGAATGTTGCATTGAGAAAAATTCATGAACCCCTAGTAGAGATGCATCTCTTGGTCATCTTCAAGTGTGCAGTCGATGACTTTATCAAGTTCAAATTCTACTACCTAGCCCCGAAGTCCCTCAGCTAAGCCTTTACCAAAATGAAGGACATAGAGGAGGTAGTGCAAGCTAGCAATGACCCAACCTACATGGCCTATAGAAACCAACACGCATGCAAGAAAAACACAATAGTGGTAATAGTGGCCACAAGCATAAAAACAACCAACCAAGGTCCAATAGTCAAGTAGCCTAAGGCCCTAGCTCACAAAGTTACCAACTCTACTTCCAACTCACCTACACTGGTAGGGGCCAACTCAAGTTCCAACTTTGAGAGCAAGGATCACTCAAAGTATACACCACTACCGATGGAACCCTCTAAACTACTAGAGCAACTCTTGAAAGCTGGAAAATCCAACAAAAATGAGTATTAGAAATTGTTGACCAAAAACATGATAGGTACTATGAACTATTGAGGAACCCTTCCTTAGCAATACCAAATGAGCCCCTAATCCCACAACATTTCCAACTGGAACAATATTTCCATTACCACTAGTTGTCTAGTCACAGTATGAACAACTTTCATGCTTTGTAGGAAAATTTGTGAAGAATGATAAATTGGGGTCAACTTGTGCTCAACTTAGTGAGCCAATCCAATGTAGATGATGTCCCCTATGTCATAGACTTCATCAACATAGGTGGAAATTCTAAACCTATGCAACAACCTTTTATGATCGATGTGCCTCTTAGAAAGGTAAGGATCCCCTTGACCTCCAAAAGCAAGAGGCCCTTCTTTGTTATCAAAGTACTACCTTGGGTACCCACAACACCCTTTGTGGTCAAGGTCCCATAGTAATCATCCACTAAGATGTTAAAATAGCAACCAAAACAACCATCTACTAAGATGTTAAACTAGCATGACATAGTAGCAACAATCGCTAAGAAACCTTTCATCATCAAGGTTCCACAATACGTTGGACCCACAACAACTCTTAAACCATCATTTTTCATAAGGATGCCACAACATGATGGCCGCTCACTCATCCAAAGCCCAACAATGGGCAACGTCTTAGTCCCTCCTCCTTCAAGGGCCAATCCCATTAGTAACCTAGGTACGCCTACCAAATGGCAATGCAAGAGGATGAACAAGTGCCTCACAACACCCATGGCCAAAGCAAAGGTCATAACCAGTAAGTAAAAACTAAATACTAGGACTCCTACCCCTAAGCAAGCCAAGCAACCTAAGCCCAAGTCCCCTCTACAAGAAATCTATCTCTCAAGCTACATGGAGGAAGTCAAGGCCAACATAACTATTGATGATAAGTACTTCGTAGCTCCACTAACCTAGGTGAAACAAACACTCAAGCAAAAGAACACAATGTTGAGCTTGCATGACCTAGTCATGACCTCATTTACTCACCATCAAGCTTTGGCCTAGATGTTGGTCTCCATTCCTATTATATAGGACATCCTTGTAGATGAGAACACCATCTATGCAATGATGTTGCCCCTTACACCATAGGAATCAAGTTCAACATCCCTAGCATTTCGTGACAATGAGCAGAGGTCATTACAACTCCACTATCCATTAGCATACGTGTTGGGTAGTGCACCATTCACAGAGTGCATGTCGATGATGTTGCAGCGACCAATATAGTCCTGTACATTCTCATCAACAAGGTAGGGTTAGTAGATGAAATTAGGCCAACCAAAACCATGTGTCTAAAATCCTTCAGTGGATCATGTGTCATCATTAGGGATACAATGAACTTAACCTTCATGGTAGGAGATCAATTCCCCACCAGTGTAGATTTCACTATCATAGAAAAGATGCCAGGCTTCAACTTGATCCTGGGTAGGTCTTGGCTAGCTTAACTATGGGCCATTTCCTCTACCATCCACCAAGAAATCCACCTTCCATATGAAGGTGGTCAAGTCACCATCCATGGTGATGACGTACCCCCTTGACTACCTAGAACATAGACATGAAACAAGTGTTGAAAGTGGAGTTTCTTGGTGATGCACCTACAACAACCAATGCAATGCCTTAGGCTAACACACCTAAATGAGTGGTTGAAGCCAACAACCTTTGAAAGGATCCTACACCTTCTATGCCCCCTAATCCATGCTTGGTTAGGAAGCAACTACATGACCAAGACTTTCCCTTGGCAAAAAATGTGCTAAGCACCTACTTACCCCTTACCTCCATGAGCTATGCATTTTTGGTTTTTTCTTGTGTTGCATTTGTTCATGCATTTACATTTTACCTACTTGCCTAGTTTACACACTGCTTCACTTTCTCTACACATTTATACTTTGTTTACACATCCATCCACTTAGCTTATGCATTGCATTTGAAAAACATCAAAAACATATACAAATAAGAAAAAGCATAAAACTACAAAAACACATGGCCCAAAAAGGCCTTAAACTAGCCCACATCTCAAAATAGCCTAAACCTATCACTTTTTGGATTACTTTCCTTTCATTCATGCATTTTAATTTTGTTTATGATAGGTGCTGCTTGATGTTGCTTTTCTAGTTGATTTTTTTTATAGGATCTTGCAAGCACACAACATGACTATGCATGTAGCATTGCACCTTACACAAGGTAAGCACTCATTCGCTATGACACAAAAACAAGCACAAATGATCTGCTATGACTATAAACTAGCACAATAGTCCACTATGACTATAAAATTTCTCAGATCGTCCTAGGGTTATGATGCTAAACTAGCAAAATAGCTCATTTGCTATGATGTTAAACTAGCACACAACAATTTGCTAGAACTATAAACTAGCATCCAAGAGTCTATCAGGATCTTAAACTAGGTTCATGATTATCCAGGACCTTAAACTAGGTTCATAGTATACCAAGACCTCAAACTAGATTCACAAATATGTAGCATCATCACCTCCCACCATTTTGCTAATCTTTTGGAGTAGTTGCCATTAGTGCAGCCTTTAGAGCACTTACAGCATCATCGCCATGGCCCTTTCATTAGCTTCCTGAGCATTTGCAACTAGTGAAGCATTCAATGCATTTCCAACATCTTCACGTCCAACACTTGTAGCATCTTCACATCTGGAATTTACACTTTTATTTCACATTTTTTGGTTTTCTTGTTTTCTTGGAGTTGTGTTTGTAGGATAAAACCTTGGAGGTGGTTGTGGAAAGATGCATCTCATTGCAGTAGCAAGTTGCCACATTGCTTTGATATGCATGATTGGACTAGTTAAGTCACTCAAGAGTGCATATCCACCTCATCTTGTTATAGCCTATGCACATCCACTCCTTCATCCCAATAGCCTCTCATCCCTTGCATACTCATGATTGCACATCTCTCTGATCCATATGCATTTTGATGCATATGACATTCTTTTCATGTCAACCATAGAACCAAAGTTGGAAATAACACAACTCATTCCATGGGGAGCCTTTGTTGGCTAGTCAAGGCCCAAGTAGATGTAATGCAACTCATCCTAGGGAGGAAACACCTATTCTATAGAAGTGACATGGTTGCATTATAGTAAAGCCCATCTACTCGATGGCCCACACCTTGCAACTAGCATTTAGCTATAAGTAGAACCCAATGGAGGTTTACCTCGTAGCAAAGCAAAGAAGAAAAAGAAAAAAAAAAGAAGCAAAAAAATAAGAAAAAAAGGAGAATGGTCGAAAGCATAGCCCCAAGAAGATTAACAATGTTGTAGCTTTGCAACCAACCCAACCTTGGATTGACTTTGACTCTCTCATGAGCACTCCGATGAGAGGTTAATATTTTAGGGGCAAGCCACTTTATGTCATGGTCACCATTAGTCATGCTAACTTTGCATCATGTATCAAGATGCATTGTTTGCATTTTATTTCCTCTTCTTGCATTTCATCTCTCTAGCACATTACCTACACACTTTTCCCCAACATACCCTTGTTCATAGCACTCTTGAATGTGGTGGAATAAAACCCGATCTAGTATCGACGAGTGATGTTGGTGCCACATCTACTGTGATGTTTTGCAATTCTTTGTTGTTGTCTCTTGGGCCACTCCTCCAAACGTCAACAAAGAGGGGCCATTGAAACAACACAAAATTTCGAGTCTTAGCATATCGACTGCAAATTTTGCTAAGTATAAAATCAGTGGCACTTTGCCAAATTTCTTCTAAGTGTTAAGTGTAGTTAGCTCCAACTACCAATTTTGTAATTTTTTTCTAAATACTAAGTTATGTGTCCTGTGTGTAACATAGGGCAAGTGTAGCAACTAGAGTTAGAAAATTTTTGAACATTTTTTATAACCTCCGGACTTAAATTTTTTTTTGAATTTTTCTCGTACCTCACCTATCACACTACCACATGGCACCCAATTCATGTTTTGTGCTAACCATGGCCCTATAAATACCCCTGGACCCCCAACCTTTTAATAATTGGCATTCCTAGGTAGTTGGCATTCCCAAGCAATTGGCATTCTCAAATAGTTGGTATTCCTAAGCGTTTGGCATTTCTAAGAGGCTGGCATTCCTTGGACATGAGCATTTTTAGCACTTGGAATTTGGAATTTGGCACTAAGCATTTTGGGCAAATGAAACCCAAATGCACTGGTAGAGAGGTAGAGTTGCACATCACAGCCCACTGCAACCTCATTGTAGCCTTGCAGAACATCACACGGTACACCACGATAGCCAACCTGACAAGCATGGTTCATAATGCAAGCATCAAAATTCATGGCCCAACACCATCGAGACTATGACTATGCTTCCACTACACCTATTGTATACTGTGTACCTTCTAAGACCTTTTTTGGAGTTAACTACACTTCCATTTGTGACAGTGTTCCATGTCTCTCTCCCATTTCTAGCATTTACTTGGATGTTTCTTACATCTTTTTGCACTTTTTCACACATTGTCATGATGTACTATGTATTTTTTGCATTTAATTTTTGACTAACCACACCACCATCTGGTTGCATCCAACACGCTAGTTGTAACCAACAAAGTCCCTATTCAATCAACAAGACTGTTTAGGATGCTTTGCCTCCGTTTCCAGTAAGGCCCTTACGCGGAGGTAGGGTTAAAGCTATGCGTCCGTTGACCCCTTAGTGATTCCAGCCACTGACATCTTTAGTTATCACAAGTTCTTTTATCAAGAAAAAATACACAACTTGGCTTGATTTTTTTGTAACAAAACTTTAAAAATCCCAAAGCCTAAACTTCATATAGCCATTAAAATGGTCAAAATAGCCAAAATCATTACAACCCATTTAAATTCACATCAAAATAATGTGGTAGGATTTTGTTAAAATTTAATTTTAATGAATCCTAAGGCCTAAATTTGAAAAAATGGTGATAACCCAATATTTTGAGAAAAAACCACACATAGTAAGGCCTATTTACAAAATCAAACTTGCAAAAGGTGAAGTGAATAAAAAACCATAGATCTACATGGGAGAAGCCAATATTAGAGGTGGTATTTTGTCAGGATTATAACTTAATCCCTAGATCAAAGTAGATCTCAAAAAATGGCCCTAAAACTTGGAAGGCAAACAACTAGAAATATCATTGAAAACAAAGGTAAAAATAAGTAGAATTTCCTACCTTGGAGCATGTCATATGAGGCCTAAATGGAGATAGGCCTTGGAACCTTTGATAAATCCCTAGAACACTCATCCATCCTCTAAATTATTGGATTTCTACTTTTTCCTCCTCTCTATTTGGACATCATGGCAAGCTCAACATTGAGAATGAGGGGAAATATGAAAAAGATGAGAGTTCTACACTAGATGCAAGGGAGATGGGATGCTTCCACATTAAATATTGGTGTGGATGCCACAAGAATCTCTACCAGAGCTCTCCTCCAATATGTTATTGCTAAATATTGACAATTATAATCAAGATTTGCAAATTTTGAGTTATAAAGCCCACCTAAACCTAAACAAAGCCCCAGATACTAATTTAGTGCACCTTGACTACAAGTGAACTAAAGAAAAAGAGGGGAAGGTTTAGTTCATGTTGGTTTTAATTGGGGAGGGGGGGACAATTTCACTTTTCAAAATTTTAAATTTTTGGAGTGTGGACCACACCCTACACCTTTCCTTTTAACCAAACATGCATGATTTTTACTAATTTTAGTACTTAAAACATTATGACAACCTTACTGCCATGCATCCATGCTAGGAATACCATACCTAACATGGAAACATGTTTATCATTTTACAAATTTGTTATACTTACAAATATTTCTCTTTTTTTAGTAGCCCAGACTTACCTTTTCAACACCAGGTTTCCAAATTTAGGCAAAACATGAGCATGGATAAACACCATGGATTTCCACACTGGGGAAATAGTGCCCAATGTGGAAGAATGGAGGTAACACTCATTGCTACATCCCAACATCCATCTATCACAAGTTTGACTTCAAAGTAGACCCCACATGACCTAGTACCCCTCCAAGTATATTTGGTAGCCTTGGAACCTCACCAAACCTAGTCTAAACTAGTCAAAACTCGTTAAAATCTAGGATTTGGTATTTTCCACATTGGGGGAGACTTCTTCCATGTTGAGAATTTTTACCCTTAGGGTGGATAGATGGGGGGAAGCTAAAAATGACCAAAATTGATGACCTAATGACCATTTCTTAATGTCCGATGAGCCC
This sequence comes from Gnetum montanum, assembly GCA_015680685.1. Lineage (NCBI taxonomy): Eukaryota > Viridiplantae > Streptophyta > Gnetopsida > Gnetales > Gnetaceae > Gnetum > Gnetum montanum. The sequence continues at coordinate 248,629 of MNCI01012079.1, forward strand.
TAGAACCCTACCAGAATTCACTAGAGCTTCTAAAAGTTCAAAAATGGGTCAAAATGGTACAAATATATACTGAGTATCATCTATTCTAGGACCAAAATTTCCATCATGGAGGAAATTGGGGAGGTTGCATGAGGTTTTTAGAGGCCTCTAAACTACCAAATCTTGACACCCAACATTGATCATCGACATTGACAACCTAGGAGGTTAACATGCATGATCGATCAGCTATAGATCTAGCCTAGATCTAAATTTATTAATTTATGGGATATATTCCACATTTATTATTTGACCCATAATGTGGAAAAAATGGGGAAGTTTCAAAACCCCCTCACAACCCCCAAAATAGCATGATCTTGACCTTAGGCACTAATGACCAATATCAGTAACCCTATGAGCACTCATGCATCCCTAGATCAACCAAAAATTATTTCCTCCCAATTTTCCATGCTAATAATGGGAGCCTTAGTGTGGAAAAATGGGATAAATTCCAAAAAAAATTGCTTATGACCCTTGAAACAGTCATATTTCAGTGTCAAATGATAGTAGGTGACATTGGTAACCTTAGGGGCCTAGTTGCATGGCCAATAGTGATCATAAAGCTTTCCCCCCAATTTTCCACACTAATCATGGAATTCCCAACATGGAAAAATGCGGATAAGTCCAAAAAATACCTTAAACAACCTCAAAATAACCAAATTTTGACATTAGATTTGAGTAGGCGACATCGGCAACCTAGGGAGCCTACATGCATGTTTAAAAATTATTTTCCATGTTGAGCATGGAAGTTATAGCATGGAAAGAAGTGAGGAAAAGTTTAAAAATTACCTTAAGACCTTTGAGATGACCAAATGTTGACATCAAGTGTTAGAAATTCATGCAAGAAACTTAGGAAGCTTGCAGGCATGACAAAAAATGATAAAAAATTATCAGAAAGCTTTCCCCCTATTTTTCCATGCTAAGCATGGAACTCCTAATGTGGAAAAAGAGGGGGAATTCATAACATTACCTTATGACCTTTGAGATAACGAAATATTGACATCATATATTAGCAGTAGATGCTGGCAACTTAGGAAGCTTGCATGCATGATCAAAAATGATAAAAAATAATTAAAAATATTTTTCCCTATTTTTCCACATTGATCATGAAATCTGTAGCATGAAACAACAGGGGAAAGTCCAAAAAATGCCTTGTCAACATTGAAACAAAAAAATTTTAATATTAAGTAGTAGTGATCATCGCCAGCAATCCTAGAAATCTACATGTGTGGTCAAAATCAACCAAAAATATTTTCTCCCATTTTTTCACACTAAACCCAAAAGCCCCAACATGGAAAAGGGTGGAAATCCCAAAACCCATTCATCAACCTTTAAGATAGCCAGATTTTGACACTAGTCATTGACCATCATTGCCAACAACCTCAAAAGCCTGCATGCATGATTGAAATTGATCATAAAGCACCAAAAGTTTTTTCCCTATTTTTCCACACTAAGCATGGAAGCCCTAGAGTGTAAAAAGTGGGGGAAGTCCAAAAAGTACTTCAAAAACCTCTAAAATAACTATTTTTAGCTCCAAACCCTAGCCATCAACCTTGGTAGCCTCAGAAGTTGACATGCAAAGTCAATTAAGGTTGAAATTGGTTAAAAATCAATTCCCCTTTGTTTTCCACATTGAGCTCTCCATCCCCAATGTGGAATGAATTAGGAAAGTCCAAAAAACACTTAGGGATAGTCAAAATTACCAAAGCATAATACCAAACTCCAATTGTCATCCCGAAGGTTGACATTCAAAGTGGATTGAGGTTAAAATTGGTCAAAAATCCACTCTGTCTTATTTTCCAAACCAAGCTTTGTATCCATAGCATGGAAGAAATGGGGCCAAAAAAACCACTTAGAAATTCCCAATACTATCAAATTCTAACATAGATCCATAGCCCTTAACCTTGATAATCTCAAGAAGTAACATGATGATTGATTGTGATTCTAATTAACCTAGATCTAGGATTCATACTTCTTCCATGGTGTAGTAACCTCCCTAGCATGGAAACAAGGGGGGAAAGTTTCTTCTCCACTTTTAAAGCCAAGATGAAACTTTTGGAAGCCAAAGATCTTTGCTAGAGAAGCCCAAAGCCTAATAGCCTTAAGATTTTACTTGTTTGATTATGTTCCAACCTCCAAAAATCATTCCCCTCATTCTTCCATTCTGGAGTAACTTCACCATTTTAGAAACTATGGGAAATACCTTAACTGCCCTTAAACATCCTTTGAACATGTCCAACATTAGCTACAAATCTAAAGAATCAAAGTCTACAACCCTAGGGGCCTAAAAACCTAGTCAAAGTGTCCCAAAACTACTTTGAATTCATCATATATGTCTCCCCCTATTTTTCCATCCTAATGATACTATTCCTAGCATGGAAGAATGGGGGAAGGTCATTTCAACACCTATTGACACTCAAAATGACCTCAAATTGCCTTGAAACGAAGTTGGGAGATGTACAAGTTCCAAATCTTAGCTCTATCCACCTATTTGACCATGTTTGATCCCCATTTTACTTGGATTTTGGTTCCCTATGATAACCCCCCTCTTTTCCATGCTAGCCAATGTGGAAAGAAATGGGAAAGGCTTTAGAACCTACTTTTTGGCCTTTATAGACATCCAAGAAGTCCAATTTTGCTACCTAGGGAAGGTCCTAGGACCTCAATTTTGGACCTCTAAACATCCCAAAACATATTTTCCTTAGTCTCCACACTATGGGTCCTTGTTTCCATGATGATCCTAGCATGGAAGCCTTAAGGCACTTGATTTTTAGGTCTAAACAAGCCAAAAAAAATAACCCTGATTGATGTCTGAACTCACCTAATACCATTTTAGCATTGAAAAATGGCCACTAAGGCCTAAAACTAATAAATCATAATCATTTTAACCTTTATTAACCAAATTTTATGATATATGGCCTATTTTACTTGATTTATGACTTATTATATAATGTTTTGGCTTTTTTTTGGAGTTATGTTGCCTTATGGATCTTATTGACCTTCTATGGCTATGTAATGTTTTCGCTTTTTTGGAGTTCTTTTGCCTTTAAATGATATCAAATAGTGGGGTTTGACCTCCCCTAACCATCGTTTGATGCCATATGACCATGGCCCACTAAGGCCTTAAACTAGCATCATGGTCCACCAAGATTATAAACTAGCATCATGGCCTAATAAGGCCTAAAACTAGCAAAACTATGACCTTTATTAATCATTGTTAGCCTTACTCCTTATATTTCCCCTTGTTTGACCTTTATGTAACCTTTTTTCAGTGCTATTGCACTTTTCAAAATTGACCTTATCTCATTAATAACCTTGAATAGCCTTGATTACATTCGAGTTGCACATGTTTTATGGCATTTTAACATTATTTATTTACTTTTACCTAGGTGCCACTTAATATGCTTTTTTTATGTGTAGGATCATAGTATGAGTACCTAGGAGCAAGTCAATTTGCCTTTGTGTTTACCTAGACCTCACGGTGATATTAAATGATGTATCAATCCTAGTTATCTAGATCTTGAGCCTATGAGTCATGTAGACCACATAGCCTTAATAGAGAAACCTCTAGAATGGCCTAAAAGCCTAGCCAGAACCCTTTACTTAGAAGCATGAGACATAACATGAAGATCCTTTAGTTGAGGTTCCTATCACAACACAAAGTGGTGAGGAGAAAACCCTTAAATTAAGTTCCTCACTAGAGCCTCAAAGTACCCAAGACATCACTAAAGTATTACAAAATAACATTAATGAATTTTCCTAGTCATATGAAGATATGTTAGGCTTAGACCTATGTCTAGTCTAGCACAACATCATACTAAATCCAAGTATTAGAATAGTTAAGCAAAAAGTGTGCAAGATTATACTTGATTTGGCCTTGGCAGTTCACAATGAAATCTCAAAAATCTACCAAGCAAGCTTCATTAGGATTATCAATTATGTAGAATGGGTATCCAACATAGTGGTAGCCCCTAAGAAAAATTGGAGAATCTATATTTTCATTGATTTTTTAAACCTAAATAAAGCCACTATCAAGGATGACTTTTGTTTGCCTAGTATTGATCAACTTATTGATACTATAGCCAAACATGCATTGTTGTCCTTTATGGATGGATTCTAGGGATATAACCAAATGAGGCTCAACCCAAAGCACCAACTTAGCATAACCCTTATGAATTCATGAGCAAAGTTTTGTTATACCATGATGCCCTTTAGCCTCAAGAACACTAGAGCAACATACCAGAGAGCCATGACCTATATCTTCAGTGATTACCTATTAGGTTTGCTTAATGACTATGTAGATGACATAGTTGTGAAGTATAAGATAGTCAATGATCATTCTAATGATCTAGATCTTTTACTTAGATGATGCCTCAAATATGAGCTTTGGCTCAATCCTAAGAAGTGTGTCTTTTGTGTCAAGACTAGTAAGATGCTTGGCTTTGTAGTTTCTAAGGTAGGGATATGCTTAGATCTTGATAAGGTTAAGGCTATATCCAAATTGGCAACAACTACCAAACTTAAAAAGCTTTAGGGATTACAAGGTAGACTATAGTTTATTCATAGTTTTATCGCTAGGCTTACAAATAAGTTACAGCCCATGCACCACTTACTTAAGAAAGTAGTTCATTATGAGTGGATGGCTTAATGTCAAGAAGCCTTTGAAACCATTAAGAAAGAATTAACACAACTACCTACAGTCTATTGTTTGCAAGAGGGTAAACCATTTTACATTTATCTTGCCATTTTTTAAACATCCATTGTATACCTACTTTTTCATAAATGTGATGAGAAAGTAGAAATACCTATATACTGCCTTACCCATGCATTAGTATCCCATGAGACTTGATACACTAAAGTGGAGAAGTATTGTCTAGCACTAGTCTTATCTTTGAAGAAATGGAGACACTACCTCTTTAGAAACCAAGCCAATGTAATTTTCAAGGACAACATACTTAGAGTCATAACAACCAACATCTACAAAAGTTGGCATATAGCCCAACGGAAAGCCATAATTGTAGAGTTTGACATCCATTACGTCTCTCAATCCTTAACAAAAGGTCAAGCTACAGCCATACAACTCATATTATTACCTATTGATGACTAAGCTGCCATAGATCCTAAGTTCCCTGATGAACACATTAACATAGTGAGCTAAGTGCTCAATGGTTATGAGGTAGTCATAGACTTCAATGGAGCTTTAATTGCCCATGGGACCAATGTTGCTACCATCATAACAATTCCATCTAGTGAAATCCAACCTTTTCCTATTGTTTTAGGTTCTTGTGTACCAACAACATAACATAATATGAGGGTTTGATTAGAGTGATGGTAGTAGCTTGTGACTTAGGAATTAGATGCCTAGCCACTAAAGGTGATTCACTACTCATGGTTAACTAAGTAATCGAAGTATATGCTTACAAAGCTAAGCACTTACAACCTTATTGTAACCTAGGAAACTAATGATTACAACAATTCATAGATGTTGATATCCAACACATGAATTGAAACAAAAATGCCAAATATAATGCAATTGCAACATTAGCCCTTAGTGTAATGCTAGATGTGTTTAGCAAGTTTCCCACCATAACTATAGATTGTGCTACTTCCATCACACACAAAATTGAGGATACCTTTGTGGTTATCATTCATACTACTCCTTTCAAGGAGTGGTATGACGATATCAAATTTTACCTTGTGCATGGTGAATCCTCACAAGGCCTAACTACTTCTCATAAGAACACCATATGTAAGCAGTCAAAGTAGTATGTCATCATAGGTGATAACACATTATGTTGATGGTCCATAAGTGCTTAGGAAAAATCCAATCTAGAGGAATGCTAGAGAAGGTTCATGAGGGTGTTTGTGATGGACATATAGGACCTAGAGCCATGGCCACTAAGATTAGTTGATTAGGCTACTATTGGTCCCATATGGAAAATGATTGTCTACAAATGGTTAAGCAATGCGACACATGCCAATGATATAGCAACTTAATACATGTATCACCAACTGATTTGCATACAACCCAGATAACACGACTATTTCAAAAATGGGGGTTGGATATCATTGGACCCATAACACCTAAATCTACCATAGGGCATAGCTTCATCATCATTGCAATTGAATACTTTACCAAGTGGATTGAAGATATTTCCCTAATAAATACCACATCTAAACAAGTTTGCAAGTTTATCCTAGAAAACATTGTAGCTCATTTTGGCATACCCATAACCATAGTTACAGATAATGAACCTCAATTTAGCATCCACAAAACCAAGGATTTTTGTCACAACCTAGGCATTAAGAATTCTTTCTTGTTACCTTACCATCCTCAAGAGAATGGACAAGTAGAAGCAAGCAACAAGGTCATCATCAACTTGTAGAAGAAGATGCTCAACAACAACAAGTAAAAGTGGCATTAGCAGCTTCTCCATGCACTATGAGCATATATAATAACTTATTGCATAGTAGCTAGAATGCACTATTAGTAGCTTGTCCTTGTTTATGGTTCTAAATCTATTTTACCTCTTGAATTATAGGTACCATCACTCCAAGTAGCCCTGAAAAACTTTATCAATGATGAGAAGTCCAAGGAGTTGCATATAGTAGCATTAGATTCAATGAAGGAGTGGTGTATGCAAGTGCTTACCCACATTGAGCATTATCAAGAGAGGTAGAAGTGACAACATTACCATAACCTGATCATGTGCAAGATCAAGGAGGGGAACCTCATCCTCAAGGCCATACGCGAGCATGTAGACAAATTCTCAATAAAGTGGAAAGGGCCCTTCCATATCACCAAAGCCTATGGGAACAAAGCATTTAGAACAGTTGATATGGATGGGAAGGAGCTCATCAATTTGGTCAATCATTCCTATTTGAAGACATACTACATGTAGCTGATAGATTGTCAACAAGAGATGCCACTTTTAATGGTTTGCTACAACCTTAAACTATTGACACAAACTACCAAGGCTTTAAACTGGTATCATGCCCTACCATAGCCTTAAACAAGTAACATTGGTAACTTGGATAGCCTGATTCTCATGTGGCCTCTATGCATTGTAATGCTATAATATGTAGTGGTTTTTTATATTCTTTGTTAGTGCCTCTTAGGTCAATCCTTCAGACACCAACAAAGAGGGGCCACTAAAACCCCATAAATTTTGCATATCATAACCAATCTTCATCATGTAGCTTTCACCCCATGAAATCTAAGGCAAAATTTCATTGTAAATGTGAAAATTCTAATCCACAATGGGAAATTTCACATACTTTATACTTTTGAGGCTGAAAAATGCCTCATAAGGTGTCAAAGCCTCATTTCCCAAGTGAAAAAAGTCGCCTAGTGTCTATATTTCAACTTTGGAAGGGGGTCAAAAAGGTCTTTTGGAATGAAAAAAAAGGTAGTTTAATGGGTTTTATGTGAGGTAGAAATTTTTCTATGATAAAAATACATGCAAGGTGGTAGATCTTACCTACCCCCAGCATGGATGGGTGGGGGTTTTAAAAATTTTTTCCCCAAATTGGAATGTTTTCCCCCTAGCTTGGAAACATTTCCCCTAGCCTAGAAAGTTCTCCCCCAACTTGGAAACTTTCCCCTAGCTTGAAAATCTTTCCCCCTAGCTTGGAAATTCCCTGTCCCCCCCCCCCCCCCCCCCAATGTGGAAAATTCAAACCCCTAGCATGGAAGCCACAAGAAGAAAAATTCATCAAGTTGTGCACTTCAACATTGACCAACCACTTCGATAAGCATGGTGGAGAGCTCAACGTGGAATGGGTGCCCCAGTTACTATTTTTAGTAACTGGAATGGCCAATGGAAAGGCACTTACTATTTTTAGTAAACCCCCAAATTTGGATGTCCATTTCACCTAAATTTGGTAGCCAATTTGTAGTAAAATTATATCAAATTTGTAGCCATTTTGTAGCTCAATCATAGCTAATTTCTAGCCACATTTATGGCCCAATGACCCTATGAAATCTAGTGTACAACACCATTGAAAGGTCCCTGTTTCTAGAGTTTTTTACAAGGTGACACATATTTTTGGACAAGAAATTTTATGTAGCAATTGGTGCTTACACAACTTCATTCTTGGGGAACTTTTAGAAACTCAAGAGCTCTTGAAAGTTCCCATACTTTTAGTCTCTTGAATCCCTGCATGGAAGCATTGAGGCCTTGAGATTTGGTGGGTTTTGGTGTTAACACTACACTTTTGGGCCTCCAAACCTAGTGTGGAGCAACTTAGCATCCAAATATTCCCGCTTCCTTACTGTCCTAGTAGTGACCAAATTCCAGATCCAAGGTTGGAACAATGAAGGAAGATCCTATAACATCAAGAGTGGCTTGGAATTTGGATCATGGAGCAGATCATCTTGGCTTCAATAGGCTTTGAACTCTTGTACAAGTGGATCTCATTTTTGTTCATCTAGGCACCATTTGTATACATTTCTCTAACTTATTCTATATTTTCTCTCAATAAATTTTTAAGTTTTGAATTTTGTGTTTGAAGATAAATTTATTATTTGTGCATTATATGAATCTATTCATATTTCCACATTTTTCATCTCTCAAAAGTCCCTAGTTGATCTATTGCGCTGGCCTGGGTATCCTAAATCCCATTTTTATCATGAAGGCCTTAGGGGTTCAAGCTTGAGCAACTGCTTATGCCAAGGATCCTTGGTTTGCATTCTAACAATTGAGGTTTTCAATCGCAACAGGCTTGTGTAACGCTCTTGATACTTTCCAAAGAGTAGCACTAAGCATCTTCCAAAAACAAATTGGTAATGGAGTAAAGGTATTCATTGATGACTTTTTGACTTATGGGCTAGACTTCAAGCAAGAATTGTACCAAATAGAGAATCTTTTGAAAAGATGTGTAGAAACTAATCTAAAGCTCAATTGGTAAAATAGCCATTTAATGGTCCATGATGATATTGTTTTGGAAGATAAAGTATCTCAAAAAGAAATAGAGATAGATCTTGATAAAATAAAAGTCATTCAAAATATCACTTAGAGGCCACAAGCTATTAAGGATGTCCAATCATTCCTTTACCATACTAGATACTATAGAAGATGTATTGAAAATTTTTCAAAGATAGAAAGGTCTTTAGTAAAATTAAGAAAGAAGGATGCATCATTCGAATAGATAGAATAGTGTGACAAGGCATTTGAGACATTGAAGTAAACGCTTGTAAAAACACTAATCCTTCAAGCTTTGGATTGATTTAATCCCTTCCACACTATGATAGATACTTCAAACTATGTACTAGGCACGGAACTTACTCAACTTGATGATTAAAAGAGACCATATTACATACACTATGTTAGTTGAAGCATCATTAAAGCACAACTCAACTATACCACTACAAAAAAGGGAGCTTATGGTTGTGGTGTATACACTTGAAAAATTTAGACATTATGTGCTTGAGTATCCTATTTACATCCACATAGATCATAGTGTCAACCAAGTTCTAATGAATAAAGCAATAGTTAGTCCAAGGGTGATATGATGGCTTGTAATATTATAAGAGTTTCACATCACTGTGATAGATAAGAAGGAAATTGAAAATGTTGTAGTTGATCATTTGTTAAGATGAAAATTGGAACAATAGGAATATGATGAACCATTGTCAGACGAATTTCTTGATGTATATTTATTTACAAAGATAATAATGGCTATGAAATCGATAGAAAAGTCATGGATTACTGACTACATGACTTATATTACTACATAAGAGATTCATTTTTAGTGTAATAAGAAACAAAAACAATAGTTCCTTCACAAAGTTAAATGGTATATGGACATTAATGGAAATATTTACAAGCTATGTGATGATGGGCTACTTAGATGATGTGTTCCATAAGAAAGCCAACAGAGAATTCTACAAGATGTGCATGAGGGACCATGTGGTGGTTATCATGCAGGATGCATAATAGCAATGAAGTTGATGCTGACATGCTACTTCTAGACTACTAATTTCAGGGATGCATGTAAATTCACTCAATTTTGTGAAAGATGTTAATGTGATGGAGGAATAATGGCCAAAAATAAAGGGTCATACCAATGAATTCAGCTATTTGAACCATTTTACAATTAAGGAATTGATGTTATGGGGACCATCATACTAATGTACAATGGAAAATCATATATTATAGTGATAGTTAATTATTCCTTGAAGTGAATAGAAGTAGCTACAATCAAAGATTACACAACCAAAATAGCTGCTAAATTATTTCAACAACATGTGGTAATTAGATTTGGAGTATCACACATGCTTATATCTAACAATAGAACATATTTTACAAGAGCTACATTTAAGAAGATAATTCAACAACTTAGGGTAAAACAAAACTTAACCATGCTATAACATCCACAAGAAAATGGTCAAGCATAAGTAACTAATTGAGAAAGCACAAGAATATTAACTAGAATTATTAGTTGATTTAGAAATGATTAGAGCACTAAGCTAAATGATGCTCTATGGGCATATAGATTGACATGGAAACATTTAATAGGATACTCACACAATGAACTAGTCTATGAAAAACTTCCTACATTACCAATCTAAGCAAAGCTACAAACCTTATCTACTGCTAGTAAACTTAACTTAGACCTAATCCTAGCTTAAAAGGATATCTCATGAATCTTAACCTTTTAGAGGAAAATAGACTTGTAGCTTTAATGAACAATTAAGTACATAAGAAATGTTTCAAACGTAGGCATGATACATGAATATGAAAAGTGTTAATACAACTAGATGATAATGTCCTATATTACAATCCCAATCATGTGTCACAAAAGACTAAGTTCAAAACCTTATGAAAAGTACCCTATATCATTCATATAAGATACCAATCAGAAGCCCTGCAAATCCATCATCCAACCAGCCCACACATGCTTATCCTAGTCAATATTCAACAAATCAAACCATTCTATGAATATCCTATGTCCTCTATAGACTATACCCTATCTACCAAACTATCATCAACCCATTCCATCTTCTGATTAACTATTTTCAATAATAGTTGTGAGGGTGTCTAGTGTGACACTTAAGTACTAAAACTTTTTCTTTTCTTATTTTCCACATTCCTTAACATCTTTTCTATTCTTTTATATTTTTCTCATTTCTTAATCATTTTTCATTTTTTGATATCTTTGAAATTCTTTTTACATTTCTTCATTCTTATAATTTTTACCATGCTTGTTATTTTTTCTATAGTTTTTTGTCATCTTATTGTACATATTTTTGTTGATTTTTCTAATAAAGTGCAAAGGAATAAAGTAAGATGTAGTCCCAATAATGAGTTTTTCTATGTTATCAAATAATGGAACAACTAATTCTATATATAGTAATACCACACCATCCATCCACTCACTTCTAGTAATAAGAGGTTCTTACCATGACCATAGTGATATTATTTTCATAATAAAACTAATCTATATTTTTGATCATTATGGCTAGATAGAAAAGTGAATAACCAAGTGGGAATGACAAGAGTGTGACATGAAGAGGATTCGTGGATTCTCTAGGGATACTACTGTAAGTCTTATTCTTTCATCAAACATATTATGTATTTGAGTTCTAATGAAAAATGGAAGAGTGTCTAAAATAAGTGCTACCTTACCATGTCACAAGAAAGACATGTTACCAATGCCTAAAGCTAGTCCTCTGGTAAGGTTGATAGAGTAAAAATGCACTAAAGGAACAAAATAAAAATTTATAGGGGCCCCACTAGAAAGACATGTTATCCATGTATGAAGATAGGAAACTTCTCAGAAATCTTACACATAAAAATGTGCAATTAATAAACTACTTTCTTGACTTTCATTCCCAAGTTATAATGCTTCTTGTAGCAGTGGTAGGATTATGGTTACTAGTCTTGGAATGATACAATGCAATGTCACTTGTAAGTGGTATGGACTTGCTTTGGATCTTGGATACAAAGGCTAATGATTACTTTAACCATATATCACATAAGAATTTATTATGCCTAAGGTATAGCACCTCACTTTTCCATTTCTATAATCCTTTCTAATCATGTTTCATCTCACTAATATATATAATCATAATTCAATGGTTTTTTATAATATAGTATAATTTTTCCATTCTAGTAATACTAACATGTGTATTTTGCAAGACAAATATGTTCTACATTAAACTTCTTAAGTACCTACGGATGCTCGTAGGTATGGTTATATAAGGGTACTAAGGGTTGTGGCCTACATTCGAGAGGATCCAGTTGTATAACTCTTCTACCTCATATTTGATGACCAATTCCAAATTATATTGTGCCTCCTAGACACTTTAAATATAAATGTTTAGTTTCCTAGATTCTCATATCTAATCATACTTTTGGCAATTATTACTATCATCTTTTCTGCATCTAATTGATCTTATTTGACAAAGATCCCTTCTTTATGATCTTTTCTTACAAAATTTTCATAATTTGATCATCATCTGTGATCAAAGACTATTTCTAAAACTTCTACAGCTTCCAAACTATCCATTTGACTTAATGTTTTCATCAAAAATTTATCAAAAATCAAAATTTTTTAATGGTGACATCGTAGCTACACTATATTAGGCCCTACGATCTCGCAACTACAATGTCATATTTATGATGTGACAAAAACAAAAATCTATATGTATGGGTTGGGAGTTAGAAACTTTTTCATTTCCACATTTTAAAGAAATTGAAGTTCATACTATTTTTCTGAGCCTTGGATGCCAAAACTTTCTAGCTTCCTAACTTCCTCACCATCACTCCAATTTGAGTGATTTTTTAATCCTTGTAATCATGTAGTAACCAACTTAGTCTTGGGGAAGAGTGTTACACAAAAAAACATGAAATTGAGCCAAAGTTTTATAACATGAAAAGTGAGTTTTAAGGGTAAGCATAAGAGTAAATAAGAATATTTTAAACAAATAACTAAATAAAAGCTAATGAATTTAATTGATTCTTCTAGCTAACTAGCTAGTAACATAATAAACAAGGAAAGGGTAACTATGAGAAGTATTAACAATCAAAAGAAGAATTAAAAAGGATTTCTTGTTGAATTTTTCTAACTGTACAATCATATTAAGAACCATAAATAATAATAAAGACAAAATTTTAAACAAAATCCAAGCATCTTAGAAATAAATATGAACTGCTAGAGACATATTTAAATCCTAGCATAAGATTAAGTAAATCTTTGATGATTTAAGATGGCTTCCAAAAGATCCATAGTAGAAGGACCATCATAGCATGAAAGTAAAAGTTCATGAGGTCAAGGCAAATGACAAGCTAAAGAACAAATTCTAAAAGTGAAGTAGGAGGCACCCTTGCTATAGAAAAATACATGTAGAACAAGTCTAAAGCACCACCAGCTCATGAGCAAGAATAGCATCTCACGCTATCGAAAGAATGCCTTCAAGGTATTCAACAAAAACCCATCATATCCATAGTAATTTTGTGACTAAATTTTGGACCATCCATGGATTTTTCTCCTAAGAGCATCAAAACCAAACTTTAAGCCTCTTCTTTATGATCAACTCTCTCATGTAATGTTGAATGGTACCTAGGAGAAGTGTATCAATTTTGCAAAAATAAATAAGGTGATGCTACTATTAAGGTTAAATTATTCTTATTTCCTTACTCCATTGAAACCATTTCCAAGATACTTAATATTCCAAATGTCAAAGAAAACATAGCCTCGGTCTCTATGAGATCTAACACAAATGCAAAGAACTTATGGCTACAAAGACCATATGAAAAATAAGATAGGAGTATAGTGATTTGACTGCTAAGAAAAAGTTATATTTCAAAATTATAACCTACAATCTTTTTCACATCAAAAGGCTAAACAAAATTTCCACCTCTACTACAAGAGAAGTGTCATTCTCATAGGAAAATTAATGCCAATATAGCTCATTTTTATAACACCAAAATAGAGTATTAAGGGTAAGCATAAGAGTAAATAACAATATTTTAAACAAATAACTAATTAAAAGCTAATGAATTTAATTGATTCTTCTAGCTAACTAGCCAGTAACACAATAAACAAGGAAAGAGTAACTGTGAGAAGTCTTAACAATTAAAAGAATAATTAAAAATCGTTTCTTGTTGAATTCTTCTAACTCTACAATCATAATAAGAGCCATAAATAATAATAAAGATAAAATTTTTTAAAAAAATCCAAGCATCTTAGAAAGAAATGTGAAATACTATAGACATATTTAAATCTTAGCGTAAGATTAAGTAAATCTTTGATGATTGAATATGGCTCCCAAAAGATCCATAGTAGAAGGACCATCACAACATGAAAGTAAAAGATCATGAGCTCAAGGTAGAGGACAAGCTGAAGAACAAATGCTAGAAGTGAAGTAGGAGGCCTAATCCTTTAGCATTTACCAACAAACCCATACTATAGAATAATACATATAGACCAAGGCTAAAGTAACACTAGCTCATGAGAAAGAATAGCATCTCACATTGTCATAAAAATTCCTCCAAGCTATCCAATATAAATCCATCATATTCATAGTAATTGTGGGATTGAATTTTGGACTATTCATGAAGTTTTCTCCTAAGAGCATCAAAACCAAACTCTAAGCCTCTTTTTTATGATCAACTCTCTCATGTAATGGTGAATTGTACCTAGGAGAAGAGTATCAATTTTGGAAAAATAAATAAGATTATGCTACTATTAAGTTGAAGGAGTCTTAGTGCCTTACTCCATTGAAACCATTTCCAAGGTACTTAATATTCCAAACGTTAGAGTAAACATAGCCTCAATCTCTATGAGATTCGACACAGATGCAAAGAACTTATGGTTGCAAAGAGAATATGAAAATGAAGAAAAAGAGTATAGTAAATTAATTACTAAGAAAAAGATATATTTCAAGATTAGAACCTACCATCTTTTTCCCATCAAAAGGCTTAATAGAATTTCCACCTATGCTACAAGAGGAACTGTCATTCTCATAGGAAAATTCAATGCCAATATAGCTCATTTATTCTTCTTAGAAATTTAGAAAACATTTAAAGAGAAGAAGGTAAGGAAAATCACACTACCATTCCCTTGCCTCATTAGGAAGTTGTGCAAGTAGACAAGAATTCTCAAGTACATGAATGATGTTCTAAGAAAAGCCTAGAATGCATCCTATGTAGAAATGTCTAAACTAGTGCCACCAAAGAAGGATCAACTAGAAAATCTAGTAGACATTGAGGGAGCAATAAGATTCAAACTAGCAAGTAACATTCCAGTAACTAGAAAATAAGAACATGAAAGACCTAGTGGATCAACTCTTCCTAGTGATAGACTTAGATAGAGTTCTCCACTTACACAATAAGATTACCAGCCTTCCATGAGCCACTTACAACATATCACAAAACTAATTAGTTGGGGAACCAAAGAAGGTTCCGCATTGTACCAAGTTAGGGATAACTTTGTAAGGCCTACTATATCAACAAGACCTACTATTGGGTAGCTATCTCTATAGATAGGAAAGGATGATGATTGGACATAAAAAATTTTAAGGAACCCTGCATCCTTTCAAGTCATGACAGAAACTGGGAAAGGAGCCATAGTGGTGATAATGCAATACCAAGATGCAGTAGAAGTAGCAAAAGGAAACACTGATGATATTAAAGAATCCTTTGATGTTCCCATTATGGCACCAATGGATATTACTAGAACTCAAGATGTTGGAATGCTAGCTAGTATGACCATGATCCCACTAGAACATGAAGATGTACTTGATCAATTGCTACAAATAGGATAAGTAATGCAAAATCACTTTGATATTCTTAGTCATATCACTACAATTCATTTTAATTTAATTACGACAAAGGGGAAGCTATTCATGGCAAAGATAAGAAAAAAGCATGCAAAAAACAAATTGTAGAGGTTACAAGCTAAGTTAGTAGCTTTGAAAGTAAAAAGAAAAGACCCTACATAGTACATAGCACTAGATTAGTTAGAACAATTTAGAATAGAATAGGTAAGGGATCTCATAGAACAAAACATTAAAGTAGAAATGGATAAAAAGAAGGCTGTGTGGAATACATTAGTGGTGAAGCAAAAACATATTCTCATGTCAAAGCCATCACTACCTTAGAAGTAAATAAGAAACTTATTGTAGATAATACAAGCTTGGTAGACATTAAAAAGAAAAAAAATCTTCTTAAGAAAACCATTCATCAACTATGAAAATAATTCATCAAAGTCAACCAAGACATGAATAAGTTAGCCAGAGAAAACCAAATCCTATCTATGAAAGAAGTTCATGTCATTAGACAAAAATTAGGAATTGAGATAAGTGTGTGCTAGAATGAGATTAAGAAATTTCAAAGGCTCAAAGAACACTTCAGAGACCAAGTTGACATGTATAAACAAATTAAAGAAAAAGACATCGAAATGTCCAAATCCAAAATTAGTTCAATCACAACACAGATACCATATTGGTTACTAATTCTAGATAGCCTTGCAAATGTCCACCAAGTTGAAGTAAAGAATAAAGATTGCAGATAGAAGATCTCAAGGAATACATGCGATTAGCAAACCTATGATATGCTAATCTAGCCATGTAAATAGTAGATATACCAAGAAATAAACTAGAACAACAATTAGCTATAGTCTATGCCATGTATGAGAAGAAGTTTGTCGCTTGGAAGGATGCACAAAAAAAAATCATATTATAAACTCTAAACTGAAAATCATAAAAGCCAGCTACCAAGATCAAAGGATGTATCAGCAAACTCATTCTACCAAATGATTGATTACCAAGAATTGAGAAAGATGGCTAGGACATTTGAAGAAGAGAGAAGGTAGTTTGCGACTTTGTACATGAAAGCCAACAAGATTTTACCATAGCTACCATGCCCATGGAAGGTACTAATGCCATCAAACATCATAGAATTCACATGGATGATGCATGATCCTAGGTCATAGAAAGAGAATCTTTAGGCACTTCTTAACTATTACTAATTTAAAAAGACTGATGATAAGGGAAAGAATTCGATGGAAGAGCCTTCACCTCTAGGAACTTAAAGATTTCATTGAGCTCTTTCATTCTACTTTGTTCTATTTTGTTTATTTTCAATTATGTCCATCATGCTATGCATGAAGATTTTGTAAAAACACCACTCAAACCACAATGCAGCATTCAAATTCATGTATATAGGTAGTCAAGATAAATTTAATTACACCTTCTACTTTTTAAAGGAATTTTATCCTTTTTTTGTTTTAACTCAAGGATGAGTTTTTAATTAGTCATGGGGGTATGATAAAACCTATTTTTGATAAGCCACAACATCATATCTACAATATCACATCTATAATATCATATCTATGACATTGCAACCTTGCATACATCATTGTTGATGTGATGTATTTTTTCCTAGTCATCCCTATAAATACTAACACTTAGTTGCACTGAAAAAAAGAACTTTGATTAGAATCTTAGTGAGACTCTTATAATTTATTTTCGTAGTTTAAACTTAGATATAGAGGGAATTCTTACAATGTGGTGTTAAGTAGTTGAATGAAATCTTTACTTGAATGATTTGTACTTAAGCACAATTCATGCATGATAATAAAGATCAAGATTTCTTTTCATCATTGTAGCATCCACTTAGTTTATTTGTTTTTACATAGCTAGTTTCTTTAGTTAGTTTAATTTTCATTTCTTTCATAAACTTACTTTTGTATAACTCTTTGCATTTCTTAAGCACTTTACTTTTCCATGTTCATTAATAAGGTAGAATGAGTACAATAGGTTTCAAGTGTATAAGTATAATTGTTTGGTAATCCTAGTAGTGTTATTGTTTGGTTCACCTAGTAGCATAACACTTGGTAATACAATAATAGTTACATGAATCAAAGACATGTACAATAAGCCAAGAATGATTGCTTATCATCATTTTTGTAGCTAAAAACCTCGGCTACTGGAGGAATTTGGAAGTTTCTAATGCATGCAGTTTGTAATCTTGGATCTCTAGGGCCTTCACAAAAAATGATATCCTTGGTGTCTTGGATGGTCTAGTAGATCACCCAGGGACTTACTGAATGCAAATGGGGATAATGAAAATACAAGTGCACAGTACCAATCTAAAAGAGAAATTTCACCAAAATGAAACAAATAAACAAACTTGCATACAAATGAAACTATAAACTTTATTCTAAAAAAAATAAATGGAGTATTGAAAATGTATACAAGATAGCTTGTTGTAGCAATGGGGTTCACTTCAATAGGGGTTCAAGAACTATTGAAGCTTCTGTGATCAACTCTATAATCTGGAGGTCCTACCACTCTCAATGTTTTCGAACCTTGGCTACTCTCAAATCAAATCTGCTACATTGTTGACACAGGGTGGTGAGAAATGTGAGGGATTTGGCTTACCAGAGTGAACAATGCTAGGAGTTTTGGTTTCCTAGGTGCTTAGCATTAAAGCCAAAAATAGCACAAATCTCAAGGGGTAATAGGCTATGGGCGAAAGGATGGCTATGGGGGTGCCATGTTGGAGTGCTTCAAGAAGCTACATTTTTGCTTAGTAGAAAGAGCTTTCAAATTCTAAAAGATGTAAACTTTCCAAATTCCAAAAGGGCTAGAAATTTTTAATGGTGTACATAGTTATTTTTTATAGGTCTTGGGCCATAAATCTTACTACAAATTTTTGTAAATTGTTGATAAATTGGCTACAAATTTCTACTATGCTTAGGTGAGGTAGGTGGCTAAATCAAGGGTAGTTACCATATATGGTAAGTGTCATATCCCCATGGCCATTCCATTTACTAAAATTAGTAAATGGGAATTTTATCCATGATAGCTTTGTCCACCCACATTGGGCCTTCCAACTATAACATTAACATGTAGGATCCTTGCTAAACTTATTGCTATCTTGAGATCTTAATCATGAAGTATCAATGTTGGGGTCATGAAGTATCCACACTAGGGGAGTTGATGTATCAATGCTGGGGGGTAAGGGTTATACCCCCCAAATTGGGCATGAGTGATGCTAGACCCCTTCACACTAAGAATAGGTGAGTTTTACCCTCATGTAGGTGTCTTCAACGTAGAAAATCATATACCTCCAATAAAACCCATCAAAATACTAATTTTGGCATCCCAAAGGCATTTTTAACCCCATAAGCCTAAATATAGACATTACATGACTCTTTTCACTTGGGGGATGAGGCTTTGATCACTTATGAAGCATTTTTTGATCCCAAAAGTATAAAGTATGTGAGATTGCATCCGATGGACTACAATCTTCACATTTACAAAGAAGTCTTGCCTTAGGTTTCATGGGATGGGGTTATGAAGGTTACAACATGTAAATTTGGTAGTGTTTCATTTGCCTCTCTTGCTTAGTATCTAGAGGATTAACCTAAGAGTCACTAACAAGGAATACCAAACACAACTACAAGGTCATCACCAATGTTTCCTCTTCATGCTTAATTCAATTTTGTCAAGCCACACCAAAGAGTGCTTGTAATGATGGGATAAGGATATGATGAGATGATGGTAGTGAGGTCATAGGAAATTAGTTGTGAGGGATAACTATGCATTCCATAGTTGACATCATTGCTATGTCACCAACATGCTAGTCTATCAAAGGTTTTAGCACTTCATGTTTTGAAGTGTTGGTTTACTTAGCAAATGTGTTTGAGGAACCATCATCTCACTCCAAGGTTTCTTCAACCACTAGGCTCCTCCCCTAACATGTTTGGAGTCATCTATTTGGACTTTTGGTCTTCATAGCTTATTTGACTTCTTGGCAATTTGCTTCTCCATTTTTTTATGGGGTGAAGCCTTCATTGGGTTTCTTTGCCAAAGCTGATTATGACATGGTCTTCCTACTCGATGAGATGTGTTACACCCAGTAGAATTAATGGTTTTTCCATCAAGTGAGATATGTTATGCTCAATGAATTTAATGGTTTTACCATTGGATGAGATGTATTACATTCAATGGACTTGATGTGGAGCATGACAAAGGGATTTCATAAGGTCATAATGCATGAATGTCAAAGATAGGTCAACATTGTTGTTTAGGGTAAGGAAGGCTATAATAAGGTTACAGGGTTGGGTTGAAGAATAGGATAATGAGAATGATGTAGAATAAACACTCTTGACACAACAAGATAAACTTAGAAAATCTTGTACATTGAGGTCACACAGTGACTTATTACCATGATGAGTTACACCTCCATGATGAATTTAGGTTTCATCCTACAAGCACAACTTAGAGCAAACAAGAAAACCACACAAAGAAAAGAATGTTTTTATGTTACAATGCATACGGCCACATAGAATGATGAATGAAATCAAGATACCCCAATCACCAATGTTGCTAGTTTAAGGCCTTAGTAGTCCATGATGCCAATTTAAGGCCTTGGTAGGTTGTGTTTCCAATTTATGTCCTTAGCAAACCATGGTGCCAATTTAAGGCCCTGGCAAGATATGGTTTCACCAATTTTAGACCCTGGTAAGACATCTTATTAATTTAAGGTCTTGGTAGGCTATCAATGTTTGTTTTTGGCTATTGGTTCTAGTAGTCTACATGTAGTAATTCTTTCTAGAGGTATGATTAATAAGATTGTCCATCTCATTTCCATCAATGTCTGCGATCCTGAATGCTCCATTACCATAGGGTCTAGTGATCAAGAAGGGCCCTTCCTAGTTCGTTGAGAATTTTTCCACATGCACATGTATGATCTTAAGGACTAGATCATCCTCCTTGATCTTATGCTTGATCAAGTTATGTTTGTGCTACTATTTCTACCTCTCTTGATGTTACTCAATGTGAGAAAGCTTTCACACTTGTTGCTTCTCAATCGAGTCTAGGTCCATAGTCTACAACTCCTTGAATTATTCATCATTCATGAAGTTGAATAAGGCTACTTAGAGTAATAGCACCTACAATTCAAAAGGTAAAAAAACTTCAAAACCATAAAGTAGGCTATAAGAAGTCACAATAGTTGCCATACAATAGGTCGTTCTATAGGCCCAAAGTACATGGACAAACCACTCATGCCACTTGTCTTTGCTATCATTTAACATCGTTTTGAGAAAGTTGATGATGGAATTATTTCTTACATCTACTTGTCCATTGGCTTTAGGGTAATATGATGATGAGAAAGAGTGCTTAATGCCCAAGTTGTGATAGAATTTCTTCATTTCTTAGCTACTAAACTATATTCCATTATTTGTAACTATGGTCATAGGTATACCAAAACAAGCTATAATGTTGTCAAGTATGAATTTATAGACTTTATTAGATGTAGTCTTCCTTAGAGGAATAACTTCAATCCACTTTGTAAAGTATTCAATTGCAATAATAATGAAGCTACTCCTTGTGAAGGACTTAGGTGTTATCAGTGCAATGATATCCAACCCCCACTATTGGAATGACCAAGCTATCTAAGTAGTGTTAAACTCAGTTGGTAGTATGTGTATGAGATTAATATGCCATCAGCATGTGTCACAAGTTTTGACCTTCTGCATGTAGTCATTTTTCACATAGGACTAGTAATAGCCTAACTATCTAATCTTAGAGGCCATAGCTCTAGGTCTTATATGTACCCCACAAACATCCTCATGAACTTGCTTTAGGATTGTTTAGGCTTTGATTTTACCTAAGCATACTCATAATATGCCATCATAGGACCATTAACATAATGTGTTATTGCATACAATGACATACATTTTTGAACATTTATGTACAACGTCCTTTTGAGTAGTAGTCAAGCCTTATGAAGATTTACCATGCATAAGGTAAAACTTAATATCTTCATACCACTCCCTTGCAAGAGCAATATGAATCACAACCACAAAAGTATCCTCATTGCTCTACATGATGGAAACAACAAAGTTCATAGTCAAAGTGGGAAACCTAGTAAACACATTTGGCATCACACTAAGGGCTAGCATTGCAATTTTTTTAGCTATACCATTTTCGTTTTAGGATATATGTTGGATGTCAACTTCTATAAATTGTTGTAACAATTACTTTTCTAAGTTTCATTAAGACTTTAAATGTTTGGCTTTACATGCATATGCCTTAGTTACTTGGTTAACCACAAGTTGAAAGTTTCCTTTGATCATTAAGCACTTCATTCCTAGGTCATGAGCTACCATCATCCCTTTGATCAAACCTTCATACTTCACTATATTATTGAAGCATGGAAACTGAAAACAATAGATGAAGGGTCAGATTTTACTAGATGGGAATGTTATGATGGAAACAACATTATCCCCATGGGTAGTTGAAGCTCCTTCAAAGTGCATGACTACCTAATAACCCTTGGGTACTTGGCTAATAATAGTAATGTGTTCATTAGGAAACTCAAGATCTATCATTGCATGGTCGTCAATAGGAAAAACAGTAAATTGCATGACTATAGTTTGAACCTTCATTGAGGACTAGGAAATGTAATGAAGGTTAAACTCTACAGTTATGGCTTTCTATCAAGCTGTATGGCTACTCTTGTAGATATTGTTCATTATGACTCTAAGTATGTTGTCTTTGCAAATGACATTGACCTAGCTTGTGAAAAGGTAGTTTCTCCACTACTTCAATGAGAAGACTAGTGCTAGTGCTAGAAAATACTTCTATACTTTAGTGTATCATGTCTCATAGGCAGCTAATGAATGGCTAAGGTAGTATACTAGCATTTTTGCTCCATCATCATCTTTCTAATAGAGTACAGAGATAAAGGATGTGCTAGAGATAACTAGATGTGAGATGGTTTACCCTCTTGTGGAGGATAGACTATTATAGTTGTGTCAACTCTTGCTTAAGGTTTTTAAAGACATCTTAGCATTGAGCCATTCACTCATAGTGAACTCCTTTCTTAAGAAAGTGTTGCATGGATCGTAACTTATCCATAACCCTAGTGATGAACCGATGAATAAATTATAATCTACCTTGCAATCCTTGAAGCTCCTTAAGGTTAGTAGGCACTTCTTATTTAGATATGACCTTAACCTTATGAAGGTTTACATGTATCCCTACCTTAGACACTACAAAGCCAAATATCTTACTAATATTCATACCAAAAACATACTTATTGGGATTAAGCCTAAGCCCATACTTAAGGCATCATTTAAGTACAAGGTCTAGGTCATGTGTATGGTCATTGGTCACTTTGGACTTAACAACTATATCATCTACATAATCATTGAGCAAAGCTAACATGTAATCACTAAAGATATATATCATGGCTTGTTGGTAGATCACTCCTATGTTCTTAAGGCTAAAGGACATCATGGTATAGTAAAAGGTATCCCAAGGGGTCATGAAGGTTATGTTGAGTTGATGTTCTAGGTTGATCCTAATTTGGTTATATCCCAAGAATCCATCCTTAAAGGAAAATAAGGCATGCCTAGCCATGGTATTGATAAGTTGGTCAATATTAGGCAAAGGAAAGTCATCCTTGATGATTTCCTTATTCAAATCTTAGAAATCAATGCAAATGTAAACACTCCCATTTTTCTTAGGGACTACCACTATATTGAATACCCATTCTGCATAGTCAATATCCCTAATGAAGTCAGCTTAGTATAATTTTGTGATCTCATCCCAAACTACCAAGGCCAAATCAGGTCTAATTTTGTGAACATTTTACTTGACTAGTCTTATTGATAATCCAGTATGATGTTGTGTTGCACTAAGCATGGATCTAGGCCTAGCATATATTCATATGACCAAGTGAATGCCTTAATGTTTTCTTGTAGGATCTTGGTGATGTCTTGAGCCTATTGAGGCTCTAATGAGGAGCTTAGTTTTATGGTTTTCTCCTCTCCACTATGTTTCATGATAGGAAATGCAATGAGAGAGTCTTCAATGATGTCATCAACCTCTACATCAAGTGTTTTAACTAGGTTTTTAGGCCATTCTAGAGGTTTCTCTATCAAGGCTATGTGATAAGAAAGACTCTTAGGCTTAAGATCAAGGTAATCAGGTTTGATACACCATTCTACATCACTATAAGGTCCACTTAGGCTTAAAGAAAACCTGATCTACTCCCAAGTACTCATAAATCAATCTTGGATATCAACCATAAGCACATTAAGTGGCACTTGGATAAAGATGAGTAAATAATATAAAAATGCTATAAAATTATGTAATTCCATGGTATAAAATGCAAACAAAAGATGAACACAGTCGTATAAGGCTATAAGAGATAGAAATAGATTAAAAAAAAATGAAATGAAGGATAAGAAAAGGTTAAGAAAAGACTAAATAAAGCTAAAACAAGGTGAAGCATAACAAGGTAAAACAAGGTCAACAAAGGCCACAAGCTTGCCTATTTAAGGCCTTGGCAGGCCATGATGCTAGTTTAAAGCCATAGTGGGCCATGGTCACATGGTGCCAAATGATGGTTAACAAAGGTTAAACCCCACCATTCAATACTAATAATGTAGAGAATAAAGACAAACACATTGAGATAGAAGTAGCATTGAGGTGAAACAAGGTGAACGATGTAAAAATGGTCAAAAAAACTCGTAATATGATAAAATAAGGTCACGTAAGGCAAAGTGGGACACATATGGTGAATCTTGATCATAATATGGTCAAAAATGATTATAGTTTACCAATTTTATACCTTAGAGAGCCATGGTTTTATACTACAAGGGTCATAGTTGAGTTTAGGCATCAATCAAGGTTGTGTTGAGGCTATTTGAGCTAAAAAAGAAAGGTTTTTAGGTTATCCACACTCAACCCATGTTGGATTTATGCTAGCTAGTGTGGATAGGATGGTCCTTAGTGTGGATGGGAGATCTAAATAGTTTCCCAAGATCTTTTTGGATAGTTTTCAACTCCTAATGGCTCACATGTCTAGCATATGGATTGGGAAAGTAATAGGCTATTTTTATCATTAGTTTCAAACTTTGGTAACCCTATTAGGGCTTGAAAGTGTTATCCATGTTGGATCCATGTTGGGAAGCATGGCCCTAGCATGGATACTAATGAAAATGGATTATATTATATCCAAAAAATAAAAATTTGGATTCCAAGGCCTTTCTAAGGTAGCATAGGACTAGATCTATCAAGATTGGTTAATTTGAAGGTTGAAAATGGCCAAAAAGCATGTCTTCAAGTTATATCCCCTTGTATACATGCTAGCCAACGTGGATGGAAGGGGGTTTAGTGTGAATGATCTAGATCTAGACTATAATGAGGTCAAACACGTTTAAATTTATAGCCAAAACCAAGTTTTTGTAGTTGTATACTCCCAAACTAAGTTTTGAGGTCATTTCAAAGGGGTTTTGGACATTAGATAAAATTGGAACTAGTATCCATGCTTGATCCACATTGGCTAGTATGGATACAACATAGAAGAATGAAGGTGCTCTTACTTTTTTGGTCCCAAGATGCTTTTGAAAGTAGACCAACTAAGTTTTTAGGCTCCAGAGGCTATAACCCCCACTTTCTAGGGTTTTTGATCAAATATAGCTAACTTTGAAGGCTATTAGAGGTCATGAATAGTTATTCCTCCATCATCCATGTTTAGTAGCATTGATCCAATGTGGATGAGGGGGCTTGGTATGTTTCATGGCCAAAAGCAAGGTTAAGCAAGTGAAAACTCAAGGCTATGAGATTATAGGCTTTGCTAGTGTAGGTTTTTGATCTCTGTGGATGTCACTCTACTATTGAAAGTGGAAAGGAAGCTCATTCACACTAAATCCATTCTAGGTAGCATGGATCAAGCCTCCCCTAGCATGGATAGATCAACAATGTTAGATCTAGGATAGTTTTGTTGCAAATCGACCATGCATGTTAGCTCCCAAGTTTGCCAATCTCAAGGGCTAGGGTTTGAGGTCAAAATTTAGTAGTTTTGAGGGCTTCTAAGTGGTTTTGGAGGTTACCCCCTTGGATCCAATATGGAGGATCTAAGGGAATCATCCTTTGGCTATTTTTGATAAGTTTTTATCATGCATGCATGACTCCAAGGTTGTTGGTGTCAATGGTTGATTTCTAGGATTAAAATTTGGTAGTTTTAAGGGTTTTGGATGCTTTTCTCAATCTTATCCCTCTAGATCCATGCTAGCCAACATAGATCCATAATGAAGGATTTAAGGAGATTCATTTCTTATAGTTCTTGATCTTTTTGTAAATTCTAAGGGCTCTGGGATGTGCCAACAGGGTTCTAAGATGCATGCAAGGCCATTTGGTGTCATTTTGAGGTGTTTATGAGCCTCCCATGGATCTTCCCCTTAGTATCCAGGTTGGATCTACATAGGCTAGCATGGATGAGCGGGGTTACTAGTGTGTAAGAAAGCATGATCATGAAATAGAGTGTGTTTTGTTAGGTTTCGACTACTAGAGTCTCCGAGAAGGTAAGGAAGTCATCACATATCAATTTCAACGTAGATTGTGAAATTGTTTTGCTATATCCCTCTTATCCACACTAGATCCATGCTACAAAACATGGATAAGATCCCTCTCAACATGGATAGATCAAAGATATCAGATCTAGATACATTTGATAGTAAATTAACCATCCATGTCAACTCTTAGGGTTGTTGGTGTTAATAGTCAAGATATAGTGTCAAAATCCACTAGTTTGAAGGCTCCTTGGTGTTGATAGATTTTTAATTTTTTTTGGTCAATTTTGAGATATCCAAAGGTATTGGAAGGCTCCAGCAGGGTTGTAAGGTCACTAGGGTATATTTTAAGTTATTTTTACCTACAAAATGAGTTTTTTGGCATATGCCTAGGGGATGCATGCTAGATCTACACTAGGCAACATGGATGAAGGGTTTGCCAACATGGAAAAGTTTTCATATGCAAAACAGTAGCTCAAATCTTGGCAACTATTGAGTACCAAAGACTATGGAAGGGTATCTAGGCTATTGGAGTGCATTTTATGGTTGTTTAAGATTATGGTAAATGATTTTTTACATATCCTTAGGGCATCCATGTTGGAAAACATGGATGGGAGGTTCACCAACATGGAGATGGTGTATAAATGCAAAAATGAAGTTATTTTTGGCCAATCTATGCTACTAGAAGCTAATAACGAGTGTTAGAGTCAAAATATGATAATTGGGTGGTTAATTTTGGTAAGTTAAGGTCACCCCCATCCATCCATGCTAGGTAGCATGGATGGAGTCTTTCTCAATGTTGATCAACCAAAGCTAAACATTTTGAGAACTTTCATCTAGATTTGACAAGGTTTCTAGTCTTCTGGGGCTGACTAGAAGGGTTTAAGGATATGTGGATCCTACCCCAAGGTCAGATTAGGGCTTGGTGATCACTGAATGATGATTATGGATGCTACCCCCCTTAGTCAATACTAGATCCATGTTGGGTAATTTTTTCTAGCATGGATGCCCAAAGTGGCAAGCTTTGCTAAGGTTTTTCGACTTTTCAGGGTCTAGGGTTCATGCATGTCAATGGAGACTACCTAAAATGACAAGGGGATTAGGTTTTATGGTTGTGGAGGGTAGGAGGAATGCATCCATGCTAGATCCATGTTGCCCAGCATGGATCACAAGGGGGGATAAGGTTGAAAAATGATTTAATGGGTTTTAATGGATCAAAACCTCATCATAGGAGAGTTTTCCAAGTGTAAAACCCATCAAACTAGGGAGGCAACTAGTGGGGCCCACCAAAAACTTTAAAATTTTGATTTTGGACGTTCACTCTTACCTTCCTAAAATGGAGATACTTTAACCCTTTTTCACTTCTAGTTCACTATGAGTTCTAGTCCTCAAAATTGGCAACGAGGGCATGGGAGAAGGAATTTAGATTTAGAACTAGGTTTTATGTTAAATTTTTGGAAAAATTCATCACAAAAATTTCATTTCAGCACATAGAACATTTGAGTAGAGCCTTGGTAGAGAGTTTTTTTGTAAGACCTTAGCATGGTTGCTATAGATCTCCTTCTTAGGTAGCATTGAAGCTTTCATCCTTTCAGTTTCCAAGATTTCCCAACATTGATACTACAATCATGAAGAAAATATGTGACAAGAGTAAGAATCTAGTGATTAAAGAGGTGGATGTAGTAGCCTAGGGCATCTTTGAATTTCCCTGGCCTATTTTTATTCAAAGTTCTCTATTGCAACTCCAAAGTAGGCCATTCTGAGCTTTTTCTTCTTTGTTTTCATAGGCAATTTTTTTTTTGATTTCCTAGTTTAGAATAGAGGCATTTTCTCAGATATACATTAGGGTTTTTGTTAAAATAGAAATTTGAGGAAATAAAACCTCTTATGTTGCTACTCTCTATGTAGATCTAAGGTTATTTGGTTGTTTAGGCTTGGTTTTATGTAGATGTTTTATATGTGTTTTTTACCAATTTTGGTAAAAGAGAAAGTGTATTTGTGTATTTTTTTTATTAATAAATCTGTTGTAAATTGTTAAAATCTCAAGTTTTGTATTTGTAGATTACTTTTTTTATTTCTATATGATTGTTTTTTTAATTTGGAATTGTGATGAATGAGTTTCGAGCATTTTTACGATGTCATGCAATTGTAGTTTGTGCCAAGTTTTTCATATTTTTGATAATGTTTATGAATATTTTCCAAAGAAATGGCAAGGGCATTGGCTATTTTCTTGTTATGGTTACATAGATTTTGGTTTAAGCTTTCGAACAGTGGTGGAAACACTCTGTTTGGAGCTAAAATGGATTTTAGATGAATTTTATATGAAATGTACAATGAAAAGCATTTTTATAGTGATGGCTAGGTTACTACTCAATTTTCTACAATTTCTATTAAAACGGTTGTTAATTTTGGTTGTATTAGCTATAAATTTTATGATTTCAAGATTTAAATGGTGGTGGAATCACTAAAATCAAACCTAAAATGAATTTTTAATTAACTTTTTCCTATAGTCACATGGATTAGGGCTTTTTCATTAATGGCTAGATACCTATTTGGTTTTCTTTCTTTTTTATTAAAATCTCTAAGAATTTTTAGAGTTTCTAATGATGTCTATGTAGCTTAGGATTTAAATATTCCAATGGTGGTGAAATTACTAAATTTAGAGCTAAATCTCATTTTTAATAAATTTTCCTCTACAATGATGCACATAGAGGTTTTTTAGTTGTAATGATTTACTCCTTGGAGGTGGTCAGTGTGGACATGTTTGAATGATTTCTCTTGTCAATGGCCCACACCCTTGGGAATGACTAAGGATGTTTAAGAGAGGTTTAAAATCAATTAAACATGTTTATAAAAGTTTTGGTATTTTTAGTAATGTTTCTCCCTATGGCCATTTTCTAGGTTTTAAAGGGGCTTTGTGTCAATGTTGTTTCAGACCAAGGCATATTTTGGTTTGTGAATGTTAGAAGGATTTGGCTATGATGTTGTAAGGGTTATAAAGGTTGCAACACTTGTTATGAGGTTGTTATAAAGTTTTATTTATTTTCTTGACAATGTAAATGTGGTTTTAATTGGTTTTATGTTGTTTTCCCATGCAAGGCCCTTCTGAAGTCCATCCTCATAGTGGTGGACTTGATGGATATTTTATGTTGCCTCAACTACCCAAAGCCCAACATCCCCCTCCCAAATCCAATTCTTCAGAGGGCCCACTATGGTTCTAATTGAGGGAAAGGAAATTCCTTACCTATATTCTACAAAACTTTAGTATGATGATGTAATCACACTTAGTTATAGATACAACTGGGGTCATAGCGAAGATACTAATGTATCGGGCATCTAGTTTGATTGTCAAGTTCATAACTAATGATTTAGCCACTCGGATGTTAGGGAAGGAAATGGACACAAGGGACATTATCAATACATGATACCTTTCAAAGATCTAGAGCATGCTAGAGTCCCATCAATATAATGGTGACAATACTTTGATGATGGTACATAAAGTCAACACATTATTCTAGAACCCCTAACACCATGTATTATCTACTAAGGTAAGCATAGTTATTATAATTTTTTGATGTTTTTGGCTTTATTATTGAAGTCATCTTTACTAGCTTGATAGTTTTATAAACTTCTTGTAGGTATAGTGTCAATGATCAAGGCTTGATTACATATGATCAAAACTTGACAGTGGCTCAAACAACCTTAAATGTATTTACCAAAGGCCACAAGATCAGAACTATTGTCTATATTTAGTTAAGAGGGGATTTTGATAAATTCACTAATGAATTCAACCCTTTCTACAAGAATTGTGTGGCCAATGAGATAGCACACAACTGGTGGATGGACCCCAAGAACACTACAGATAAGACCATTATTATTGGGACCTTTACATAAGGCTCACCAAGCAAGAAATAGAAATGTAGGAACAAGGATTATAATGCCTAATTTTTTCATGGCTAATAAGGTTTTAAATGTTCTACAGTTTAAACATATTTTAGATGTGTCTATGTCAATACTAACTGTTTATTGTTGCCTTGTAGGACCTTCCACTTCTTCAAATGTCACCTTATCCATTTCAGGATTCCCTAAGAATAACCTCATCCTAAACTTTGGTGAGGTGGGATTGATCCAAAAGTGGTTGAGGGGATAGAAACCTAGGCACATCCAAGAAAACATTAAGCATGTGAATTTACTTAATTTTTTCATGAAACCTATCACTTCCATCCTCAATCTAGAGATGTTGAACATTTTTAACTCCTTTGACACAAGAGCCAATAATTTTAGTACTATAGTTTGAGGTGTGCCAGTCAACATACCTATTGATGAGACCATCTTTTGTGTTGTTTGGTGTTTCCACTAATGGGACAAAAGTTTCCACAAAACTAGTGAAGGAAAAAAGCCATCATGAAAAGGTTTTGAAATGACTTGGTGCTAGTAAGGATCACTTTGGGCTTGCCTTGGATAGCTTCATGAATTCTAAAGCAAAGACATATTATCCTTTGCTTAAATCCCATGCCTTTCCTAAACTATTGTCACAAAAGATGGTGATCAACATCACATAGGGATGGACCTTTAAGAAGGTCCCAATGAAGGGTACCAGGTTTAACTTAGTTGCTTCCCTAGCTAATGGGCTTCAAGAAGAGATTCTAAAACTTCATAAAGATACCTCTAACATAATACACATGCATTATGAATTTTTATAGGTTATTTGAAGAGGTTCATAGAGTTCTTGGTGGTGTGGAGGAATGGGTGATGTGGGGCTCAAGACCTTAACCAGCTTTCTAGGCCTTTCTTGAAGGACACTTATCCCACCATGTAGGCCTAGAACCCACCAAATGAGATGGGTGACTCGTTGTCTATTACCACCAAGGAACTTGGTGGTAGGTAGTGTGGATCCCCTAATAGCACAAGAAAAGAGCCTCTCAAAGTGCTTGTCGATGTCAGGAGAGCTCAAGAGTTACATTTTAAGGTTGATGGGGCACCCATGGCCAAGCTCAAGTGGCCTATAGAAGAACCACCACTAGTGACAAAGTAGCCCATCACGAAGAAGCCCAAGTTGAGGCTTAACAGGTCACATCATGCAACTGCCAATAAGTTTTACTATGTTTTAGTATTTAGTTATGCTATGTTCTATGGATATGTTATTCTTTCATGTGGTAACTTGTTTTATGTCTTATGGTTATAGATAAGTGTCAAGATATGGCATTCCAAGTTGACACTGAGGAGGAAGAACAAAAACATGTAGTTGTAGCAATGGAGGAGGCATAGAGGCATGCCACTATTGTAGTTGTGAAGGAACAAAAGCATGCAAAGGAGGGACTCTTATAGCAACATAAGGCTAAATCTAGATGACCTTGATACCTTGTTTGGTGAGCCATTACTAGGTGCATCCCCCATCATTGTCCCAAAGGAAAAAGCCAGGGAGCTAGGTATGCATATCCCTTTGTGCTACTCCTTATATCCTATGGTTTTAAGTTTGGTTTTCATTCTAGCTATGTAATAATTGTTATGTTTGTAGTAGTTCCTACACCACCAGAAATGCTTCCTTTCCTACATTTCATGTGAAAACATCGGTAGAGGTCCTAGACAAGCTAGAGTTCATGTATGAGATGGCGAAGGACATCATCAACCAGTTGTAACAAGTTTCACCTAAGATCAATAGGAACTATGTTTTATTCACATTAGTTATTTTAATATGAGTTGTATTTATGTTATGGTTATCTTAGATTGTATATGGTACTTATGGTTATATTTGTGATTATGCATTGTTTATAGTTCCATTACTAGTGTGGGACCCTAGTTGAGACATGGAGTTCAACTCCCTACCAAAGCTTCTCTCTAATGTCTAGAATGTACCCTTGGAGTTGTATGAAACTATTACTAATCTTGCAAATTTGTGTTCAAAAACTTCATGGGAGTTTCAAAGGTTCAATGAATTCATATGGGACCAAGTTATGGCCTTGAGTGAGGAGATCCAATGGTAGGTTGAGACTATCAAGGATCTCTAGGATTACAAGGCCTTTGCAGAAGCCTAAGTGGCTAACTTAGAGAACTTGAAAACCAAAGAGATCATGTGGGCCCACTACTAGAATGTTATCCATAACAAGGTGATGCTCTCATGGGAGATGGCAGAGTAGCAAATGTAGATGGATCTCATCTCCCAAAAATCCCAAGACTAGAAATACTATAACACATGGGTCCTAAAGTGGGGTAAGACACAAAAGGACCACAAAATATAGTACAAGGCTGATTGGGAGGCATACCTAAAGTGGCTCAAGGAGGAGTCAATAGAATGGTGCAAGAGAAAGCTATTCATCCAAAGGATTTAGGTAGAGAGTAATTACCAACTCTTTAAAATCATTCTCATAATGACTGAAACTCCTAATCTTTAGATCACCATGGCTGTAGGTGAAAATTCTATAGCTATAGTTACTAGGGAAATAGCTACTTAGACTAGAGTGGACCCAACAAACATCCTCATAGGCATTAATTTTGCGAATGTTGACTGGGCCAACATGATAGAAGACTAGATTCTCCATCACTTGAAGACTACTATTCAACATCTTCCCTAGGATTTTATCAAGTTGGATTCCCAATAGGTTTGATGTATTTATACTTCTATTTTAATTTTGATCTTGTCAAGTTATAACTTTTGTTGTTGGTTACTAATTGGGTTTATGTTGTTGTGTTTTAGGCATTAGGAGACATCGATGACCCTAGCAATGATGGTGGGGATGGTCCACCACTTCCTTCTCCAAATGTCCCTTAGCATCCTCAATTTTCCCATCTTAACTTGCTTATTGTTCGGTACATGATGTGTACATTTTTGTTGATGTTGATGGCTATTCTTAGCCAACACTTTGTTATAGATGATTACTATTTATTATTATTTGAACACTTTGTCACACAGTGTGGCTATGAATATTCATTTATAAACATTTTAAGTTTTAATTTTTAGTTTTTAGTTTTTGACTATATATTGTTCTAGTGTTACAAATTTATCAAAGCTTTGTAGTTTTACAGTTTTAATGTTATAAACATTGTAAATGGCTATTAATAAGATGAATTTTTGTTAGCTACAATATCACATATCTAATATTGAAGCATCAGCTATGACAATGAATATCCAATATTGTGGGATGCATGCCTACCTATAAATATAGCACTTAGGTGCATGATCCAAATAACTTTCATTCCAATCTTAGGCAGACTCTTGCAATTTGTTTTCAGACTTTTTATCATAGAGTAAATTTTTGCAATGTGTGATTGAGCAGTTGTATAGAATCTTTATTTGAGTGAATTGTACTTGGGCATAGTTCATGTCTAGAAATAAAGATTGAGGTTTCTTTTTATCATTGTAGAATCCACTTAGTTTTACCATTTTACTTAGCATAGTTTTACTATTTTCATAATTTAATCATTTACATTTTCAAGTATTTTACATTCTTGTTCATTAGTAAAGTTAAATGAGTATGACTAGTTTCGAGCATTTAAGTGTAATCATTTGGTACTCCTAGTAGTGTTATAGCTTGGTTTGCCTAGTAGCGTAACACTTGGTAACCCAGTAATGATTACATGAGCCTTAGATGTGTATAGTAAGCTAGGACTATATGCTCATAACTCTATGATAGAGTAGATTTACATTGCCATCATTACTTGGATTTAGATTTCTATTCTCAACTTCCATCATGTTCACAAGTAGAAGTATTAAAGGCCAAATAACATCAATTATCATATGTCACACTTTGGACTAAACCATATGTGACAAAGCTACCACAAGTCTAAGTGGGAAGACAACATCCTTCAATCAATACTTAATAATTTGGATGACACAACTAGTCCCATCCATGAAATTCAATTAGATCATACATGAATTCTTGTGATTCATATAGTTGGACTTAGGGATACCCACCACTCATCATTGGCATCATTGTTGGGGATGATGCTAGTTATCTAGATTAATTATATTATACATGATCATTTTAAATGTATTAATGATCTATCTTTTAGAAAACATTCATGTTTTAAGTCACACACATTTTCAAAAAAAACTATGTCTTCTTCACATAGGGCCAATAATGTAGCATATGATGAAAACACTAGTAGGAAAAATGATACGATCTATACTAAAGAAAACTAAAGTAAACAACCACAAGCAATGGTTTCCTATGCTCATTTAGACCCTTAGTACACACAAAGACTACATTTAACTAATGTAGACAATCCTAGAGGAGATGGAGGAAGTTCTAGAACAAGGAATGTGTCAAGGCCTAGGACCTCCTCCAAACCTAGAAGAGATAAATCAAAGAACTAAAGAAGGAAATATAAGAGCCATGGCAATTCTTCCAGATCACCATCTTCCTCTTCCTCTTCGATGTCTAGTTCTAATGAAGATGAATGTAGGTATAAAAATAGAGATATACTAAGGGGTCAACACAAAGATAGAAATAAAAATAAACAAGATCATTATAATAAGCATAGAAAATATCATCATAATCAGACAAATAGAAATAGAAATCGTTACCACAACATGTCTAATGATGATGAACCCTTCTTGGCTACTAGGAGCAAAACGCTAATAACGGACATAGTTAGAATACCCCACAGGCATCAAAGGGAAATTCACATTAAAATACATGATATGAATAACATCTCTAAATTTGTAGGAGGTTGTAACTCTGATCCAAAACATCACTTACAAGCCTTCCATGATGCCTGCGTCTTACAAAATATCAAGAGTGAATGGTAAAAGCTTAACCTCTTTCCTAGGAAACTAGTTAATGAAGCTAAAAGTTGGTATAGATCATTGGAACCAAATTCAATCCATCAATGGTACACAATGCTAGAAATCTTTAATGAGAAATACCAAACCTATGTAAGAGTGTCCAACCTAATAAAACCAAACCAATGATGGAGGCAAGAAAAACATGAATTCTTGGATGTAGCATTATATGGATATTATTCACTACTACATAGATGTCCAAGCCATGATTTCTCTCAAAAAGAGTAGCTTTCCCACATCATAGATGGGCTTCATAACCAAATGAGAGAGACCCTTGGGATTTATGCCCAAGGTTAATTATCTAAATTAAAATTCCATCAAATACAAAGGCTAGTTGAATAGGTTGCAAAAGAAAAAGGAGAGCCATGTAAACAAGAGAATGTACAGAATATAACTAGGATCCAAGTCTTCAAAATAAGGGGATCCATATTTATGATGAGGAAAAAGAAGTAGATCTTGATGAGGTGATTTCAAAAAAAACCTTTCCAATACAAAATTCTATCACTTAGGTTGAGGCAAGGACAAATGAGATGTCAGAGTTGATAAATCAAAAAGTTACAACTTACGTAAAAACTTTAGAGGAGAGCGCAATGTAAAAAGGATCAAGTGAGAAAAAAAAGTAGAGGAAAATGAACAAAGCAATAGGCAGCAACATGTATTAACAAAAATGGAAAACTGTAGTAGAAGAGGCTATAGACTCAACCACAGAAGAGGATGATGGATGCGACATCTACCAATATGACAAAGCAAAGGACTATTACTCACTTATGTTAAATCTACAAGAGTTTGAGGCTTTGACTATGAATCCAAAGTTCATAAAAAAGAAAATGCCTAGTAAATTACCTTACCCACAAGGTAATTATAGACAATCCTACCAACAACCATACTATTTCAATGGGATTTCAAATTAGCCTCAATACTATTATCAGCCACAATGGAAAAATCCACAGTAATGGTGGATTCCATCAACAAACCTTGAATGACTACTATCACTCTAAATGATTCCATCAATAGCCTTTTATTCTAAATGATTCTACTTCCTTTACCTTGAATGACTACTATCACTCTCCTGAATATCATCAACACACAACATCTCCTATGGGATCACCATCTCAAAACTCTTATCCTTCGTGACATCCTCAATATTCTCATACTTCCCTCTACCATATGTCACCACCAAAAACACAAGCAGGATTGGCACCATAACATCAATAGAAGAATGTCACTTGTGCTACAAACATACATGTAAATGATAATGCTAAAACCTCAACAACCATCTCAAAAATGTCCTTTCTTTAGGGTAGTTTTCACACATGAGTACAAAACTTGTAGACCTACTTGCTCATCAAAACTAGTACAAGGCTAGCTAGGTGCAACACCCTTCCTCCCCAAAATAATGTCTTCCAATCCTACACAAGGCCAATACCCATTTCCACTCTAATATAAAACATAACAGATAAACCTATCATTATGGAGGGATAGGCAATTCCATGCATTACTACTAAAAAAGAAGGGTATAGTTGTGGACTGACCTTCCAGAATGTCAACACAATCATTACACCAATCCAAAACAAATGTGAAAAATAAGTGTATGCACAAGAGAGAGTAGGAAGCACTAAATTAAGAGACATCCAATGGTGGACAACTGAAAACTTTCAATGATCCAAAACATTCATGGAATAATATGAATCACTTATTAATTCACCTTCTAAGAAAATGACCCCAACTAAGAACTTACAAATGGAACTAGTATACCACAATCATACATAGAAAAAAAGAGGAACGAAGGACTTAGATGATAAAAATTCAATTACCATCACAATTATATGGGATGATAACAAAAAAACTAAATCTCTAAGGATGGTAAGTACGAAACCTCAAGTGTATGATCCAGGGGAACTAAGGTGCACTTTAAGAAAAAATGCCCACGAGTTCAGTCATGGGGGAGATGTTTATCTTGATCCAGGAATTAATAAGTGTTTTTTAATTTTTTTTCTTACAATTCTTTTTAATTTCACATTTCTTGATATACCTTTTCACATTTCTTAATACATTTTTCCATTCTTTTATACTTTTCAATTTCTTAATAATTTCTTAATTCTTTAAAATTTTTCTATCCTTTGATGATTTTTTATTCTTTTAACATTTTTCATTCTTTTCATCTTTTTCCTTTCTTACTATCTTTTTCATGCTTTGTTTTCATTTTCTTTGTACATATTTTTGATTATTAATAAGACACACCAAGAATAAGGTAAGATGTAGTGTAATAAGGTGAAGATTTCTCTATGTCATCAAGTGATAAGGGACTAAATATTCATACAATGAAATCATAGAATTCATCCATCCATTCCATTAATAAGAGATTCTCACCATGGCCATGATGATATTCTTTCCATCATAAAACTAAAAATAAACTTATGATCATTATCCCTAGATGGAAAAGTAAAGAACCAAGTGGGAATGTCAAGGGTGTGACATTAAAGGGATTTTTGGATTCTCTTGGATTACTGGTATGAGTTCTATTCTGTTGCTTAGGTTGTATTATACCCTTATAGATATAATGAAAAATGGAAGTAAGAGTACAATAAGTGCTACCTTACCATGCCACTGGAAAGACACGTTATCCATGCCTAAAGGTAGTCCTCTGGTAAGGCTAACATAGTTAAAAAAATAAAATAAATGCACAAAATAAATTTCTAGGGCTACCACTAGAAAGACAAGTTACCCATGCTTGAAGTTAGGTAGCTTTCCAAGAATCTAAATAATAATAATAATAAATATTGTAATGAATAAAATCCTCCATTAGACAATATGCCAAGTGGTAATGCTCCTTGCAATAGTGGTGGTCTTATGGTTGTAACTCTTATGGATGAAATAATGCAATGTCACTGGAATGTGGTTTGGACTTAGTTTTCAGCTTGGAAAGAAGGGCTAATGATTACTTTAATCACTAACAACACATAAAGACTCATTATTCCTATGGTAAGATACCTCGCATCTTGATTTTATCAATCCTTTCTAGAGTCCTCTCACCTCACTAGATAGTTAATCATAACTTGTGATTTTATCTAATATAGTGTTACTTTCCCAATATGATGATACTAGCATGTGTGTTTTTCTATATAGGTATGTCATACATTCAACTCCTTGAGTGCCTAAGAACACTATTAGGCATGGTTATAGAAGGGCACTAAGGACTAAAGCCTACATTGGGAAGGACCCACTTGTATAACTGTTGTATCTTATACCTAGTGATCAATTCACATAACTTCATCCTTGCACTTGAAATTTCCAAAATTCTTAAATCTTTGTGATCCTAGAGTGCTCAACTTAGTCATGGGGGGAAGGGGTATGCATTGCACTATATAAGCAAACAAAAATTTGAAAATTTGAGCCAAAAATTCTTAACACCTGGAAGATACTATAAAGGGTAAGTACAATAGATAATAAGAATATTAAAGTTAAATAATCAAACTAATGGTAGAAAGATTTAAATAATACTTTTAATAGACCATATCAACTATTTTGGGCCATAATAAGCAAGGGAAATGATATAAGGTCACAAGTAACTAAAAGCTGTAACACTTAAGGGGTTCCTTTTTTTACAAATTTTTCTAACTCTACAATGATAATATGATAAGAACTTCATCTAACCAAGGGTATGAGGAAGGTAGAAAACTAGTAAAACTTTATAGGAACATGATAATAATTTCAAAATCTTGTGAATTGTAGATGGCCTTAAGGAAAATCATAGAAGGAGGACCTTTCCAACTTGGGAGCAAGAGATCAAAAGGCCACAGGAGAGGCCAAGTGGGACAACAAGCTTCTTAAGTGGGATAGATAAATTTGCTACAAAAGATGTAAAGATGCAACTTCAAGCACATCCTTTATGGCCTACATTACCCAACAATGAATAATGATACCTATGAGAAATGTACCAATTCTGGCAAATAAATAGGTTGATGCAATAATTAAAACTAAGGAAGTCTCTATGTCATACTTAGTAAAGAGAGAGCATATGGAAAAGAAGAAAAGGATAAAAGAGAAGAAAACTTAGGCACTCTTGAACAAATATCAATCCTAGATTCCTAAAAACAAAGGGAAGAAGCTAATAAAAGAGCCACCACTACCTAAAATACAAACTACATCAAACCACTTAAATTTTTATTTTTATTTTCTCATGTAATTATGTAAATTTCTATAAAACAGCACTACAACATTCAAGAGTCATGTATATAGTTAATCAATCATGTAAATATACCTCCCAATTTTGTAACAAAAGCTATCTTGATTTTTGTTTTAACTCAAGGACAAGTTTTTAGTTAGCCATACAAGTATGATAAGATGAATTTTTGTCAGCTACGATATTAGGTATCCAATATCGAATCTACCATATCACATATCTAATATTGAAGCACAAGCTACAACATCGGATTTCTATTATCAAGGGATGTGTGCCTACCTATTAATATAGTTCTTCGGTGCATGATCTAAATAACTTTCATTCCAACCTTAGGTAGACAAATGCCTATAGTTTTATTCTTATAATTTATTTTTATAGTTTTAGTGATAGAGTAAATGCCTATAGTGTGGTGTTGAGTAGTTGTATAGAATCTTTATTTGAGTGCAGTGTACTTGGAAATAATTCATGTTTGGAAATAAATATCAAGATTACTTTTCATCATTGCAACATCTACTTAGTTTTACCATTTTACTTAACATAGTTTTTACTATTTTCTTAGTTGAATCATTTACATTTCCAAGAGCTTTACTTTCTTGTTCATTAGTAAAATGGAATGAATATGACTAGTTTTGAGAGTTTAAGTATAATCATTTGGTAATCTTAGTAGTTTTATAGCTTGGTTCGCCTAGTAGCATAATGCTTAGTAACCCAATAATGGTTACATGAGCCCAAGATGTGTATGGTAAGCTAAGACTAGAAACTTATCACTCAAGGCTACAATAGATTTACATTACCATCATTACATAGATTTAGATTTCTATTCTCCACTCTCATCATGTTTACAAATATGAGTATTAAAGGACAAACAACATCAATTATCATATTCCTCACTTTGGAGTAAACCATACATGATAAAGCTACCACTAGTCCAAGTGGGAAGATAGCATCCTATGTTCAATGCTTAACAATATAGATGCCACAACTAGTCCCATCCATGGAATTCAACCAGACCATGCTTGAATGCTTATGTTTCATATGGTTGGGCATAGGGGTACCCATTTCTATCAGCTATGTTGACTAAAATGGCTAAATGATGTGATTCTAGGATAAAACATAAATAGGATAAAAAGATGCTTGTCAGTTTTAGGTTGTAGCAAGAACAAGTTGTTTAACTAGTTTGCCATTATTAGGTCATGGTGGACCCTACATTCTTGCTAGTTTTAGGTCATGGCAAGACTAGGTTGCAAGAAAATATATTTTTGTTTATTTTTTGTTTTAATATTTTTATGGATTTTTCACATTTTATATCACAATGAGAGAAAGAAATAAAATGCCTTAATAAAAATTCAAATGAAAGATAAATTTTGAAACTATATAAAAAAAACAAGATGATGTAAAAGGAAAAAAAATATAGACTAACATGTTATAAGTACAAATGGCTATAAGGCCATAAGGTCATCGAGTAGAAGGGTTAGAAGTGCACATTACTTGTGTAAATGCTTCCTAATCTTTGAGAGATTAGGAAATATGTATGGAATGTTCTGCACAAGCTTATACTGTCCATCTCCTTTTCTAATGATATTAAAGGGGAGCTCTCCACACAATATGTCATCTAGGTCATCATTTTTTTCTTTGGCTTTCTCAGCTCCCTTGGGTTCCTCAACTTTATATCTGGGAGTTTCTTTTTGAAACTCCACTTCAAGCCTGTGTTTGATGTCTACATTGTTCATTGCTAGGGGAATTGTGTTATCACTATGAATGATGATTTAAACTCCCTTATAAGGAAAGTATATTTCTTGATGGATTGACAAGATACAACACGTAATTATGCCAACCAAGGCCTACCTAGGATGAGGTTGAATCCTAGTGTTTCGTTTAGAGCTAAGAAATCTATAGTTGTAGGGAGCTGATCCCCTACCACAAAGTCTAAAGAGATGGATCCCTTAATAGCAACCCATTATCTATTAAAGGATTTAAGAACCAATGTCTTTGTGTGTTGAATTTTCTTCGTTAAGCCTAGATGTTCAACTATGGTGCATGGGATGACATTTGTTGTAGCCCCATCATCTACATGCACCTGATGCACCTTGTACTACCTAACCCATATTGTAATGAAGAGAGAAGCCATAGTTACCTCACCATTTTGGGGACTAGCTTTGATTTCACTATTGCAAAGCACTAGCAATGTTGACTTCATCTACCTACAGGAAGAGGGCACCATCATTGCATGGATGGATTCATCATTAGTGGGGATGTCCTCACTAATAAGGATAAAAGTCAACATTTTGACTAGTGCTTCATGATATGTAGCAAAAGTCATGATCAAGTCATATAGGCTCAAGGTTATGTTTTTCTATTAAAGAGACTATTTAACTTTCTCCATCATACTCAGGAAGTTTTGGTCATTGGTCATGGGCTTGTCACCTTAATTGTGCTTAACTTTCTGCATGTGCCCCAAAATGTGTACCTCATTTTTAGGTGGTGGTTGTGGCCTTTCCTCTCTCTTTTTGCCTTGCATCTTAGGATCCTTCTATGGTTTTCTTGTGAAAGTAGTGTGAGTTGATTAGGTCATGGGAATAGATGATATAGAAGTGGGATTCAGTGGGCCCACCTCATTCTGTGCCTTAACTTGCTTATCTTTCTTATAATTAGGATTCTTCTTAAGCTTCTTCCTATACTTAGCTGAGGCTTTTTGGTTGTCATTTGTTCACTATGAGAAAGACACTATGGCATTAGCCATCATGGGAGGCCATTATGTTTTTGTAGGGGTTGGTTGGCTTATGATTGGTTTGGGCACCTTGATGACAAAAGGCTTCCTGAGAGGCATAGGTGGTGGCATCCTTACAATGAAAAGGGATCTTAAACTAGTGGAAGCTAAAGAGCTCCTTTCATTATTTCGATCAATGTTAAATGCTGATAAAATGTGTGAGCATTAATTGGCA
This sequence comes from Gnetum montanum, assembly GCA_015680685.1. Taxonomy (NCBI): domain Eukaryota; kingdom Viridiplantae; phylum Streptophyta; class Gnetopsida; order Gnetales; family Gnetaceae; genus Gnetum; species Gnetum montanum. The sequence continues at coordinate 290,897 of MNCI01012079.1, forward strand.
TTCAATGGGTTCTTGTATACATGAATAGACTATTTTTGGGATTAGATGGGGTTAGATGCATCAAGGATCAACTTGTCGCTATCTATCATCTTTTTTAGGTCATCCTTCAGTGTGAGGAAGAAGTCAATGCCATGACCAAGCAATTGAGGGTTGTGGAAAAAGTGGTCAAGCTTGAAATACTTAGGTGACTAGGGGTCACCCATGGTTGCTCAAGTAGGATCCTTGGCTATCTTACATAGCATTTCATGCTTATTATGAGTAGCTTCAAACATATACTTGTATTGGATCCTTCCACTCTTCAAGAGTTGATCTAGAATTTCAGATAACTTTAAAGGAAAACTAGTATATTTTATCATTTCCTTCTGCTCAAAGCTAGGACTAGGAGTAGTCAATGTAGTTTCTTCAAAGGTTGATGGTTGGATGTCATGGTTGTTAGTAGGGATCCTAGATTGATTTTTTCTCAGCGCCTTGTTAGTCTTTTTGGCTTTCTTAGCTACTGTGGCCATAGCTACATTGTTTTTCTTACCTCTTATTTTCCATCTACATGTGTTAATTCTTGTATGTCACATAACCAAGGTTGTGACTAGCTTCTATAGCATCCTCTATGTTTTTAGTCTAGGAGAACGCTTGACTATGTGACCATGGATCAAGGTAGTACAACTTAGACTTGATAAAATCATAAACCATCCCCTTGTATATAGCTAAAATATGGGTTTCAACTATAGGCTTTGGTATCTCATTTAGCAAACTACTTCATTATCGGATGAACTTCTATATCAATTAAAGTAATCCCTGCTTAACCTTCATTAGCTAGTTAAGTGTGGTGTTGTGCTTGAAGTTGTACTTGGAATGGTTAACAAATTGGGATATCAAGTCTTCAAGAGAGGATATAGATCCTCTATGTAAGACATGATACCAGTCAAGCATGTTCCTTATCAGGGACATAGGGAAGATTCTCATTATGGTGTGTGGCCATGATTACAACAACAAGCACTCAAATCAAAAGGTTATAAGTTGAGCATTGGGATTACCTTATCCATTGTACTTGCTAAATTGAGGGATAGGTACAATAGGAGAAAGTGTCAAGGGTGGGATCACAAGACTGATAGGATAATTCTTGTAGAAGTTCATAATTTTGAAGCTTTAAGATGTATAGGCTTTTAGCCTTTTCAACTTCTTTATCAGGTCTTGGATTATTTGGAAGGCATGATCTAGGCCCTATGATCCCCCTATTAGCTATGAGGTTTGTACAAAAGGTTGTGGCATTTTTTGAGAGGCTTGTATCCTAATTATCAGTTGTAGAATGAAGGGGATAGGTTACATTATTGTTGTGGTCGGTGGGCCAAACAAGCAGAAAGATGTTTGTGCTAGTGTCTGGGGCATAAATTGAACAAGAAGGGTATGTGACCCTTGGGTTGCTTGGGGTTCCATGGTGGGTTTCACCTAATTGGTAAATGGAATGGTGGTGATGAAAACCACCACAGAATTTTGTACATACTATGGCTAGGTGGTAAATGGCATAGAGAAATGAAACATGGTTGGATGTGACACTAATTATTTTTGGTATACAGTGATGATTAATGTATGAGGGGGTAGAGGAGGGGGTAGAGGATGATGGCATCTAGCCCATGAAGGAGTCAAAGGAAGTAGAGGAAGGCACTATGGCCTTAAGGGTTATTTGTTGAAAAAACCCACCTAGGATGTTTTTAGGCTCAAATTCTTCCTTGAATTCATCCTCCTCTTCCTACTACTCCTCCAAAATATGATTTTCATTCTCTTCATCCATCTCAAATATTTAAGATAGGGTTATGACATAGATGTTCATTAGGAATATCTTGTCATACATGGAAGGAATGTATTCCTTCCCATCTTGGTGTATGAGATCATACTCTCTTTTGGCTTTTGCTTTTGCATGTGGAATTAGCATGGCAGCCTAGATTTTGGCACAAATTTAGTTATAGTGATCTTCATTTATGACTAAGAGTTTAGGACATCAACCCCTAAGACTCAAGGACTACCTACACTTAATCACAGTAAGATCTTTAGGGTGTATAGCTTCATGGCATGTTGGTCAGATCCATTATTAGTGAATATGAAATGTAACTTAGTTGACTACTAAAAAGACATGGTAAAAAGAAGAAGCTAAAAATGGCTAAAAAAGGTCATAAAAGGTTAAATAAAGTGAAAATTCCAACAAGTGGAATTTAAAAATAGTTGAAAAAAGTAAAAATGACTAAAAATTGATTACTTACTATAAATAGTAAGTGGCTACCAAAAGGGGTATATCCTTTTATTAAAAATAAAAAACAAGTGGTATTGCACTCCACCCATTCCTAGCTTCCAAACTACACCTATGTTGTGGAGTAGTAGGAGGAAAAGAAGGAGGGTAATATGGAAGATCTTACACCTTTTTGTTCAATGTTGGTGTTGGTGGGAGGGGTTGAAACCCAAAGTGAAAACTTTGACTTTCCATAAAAAATGGCCTTGGAAAGTTATGAATTTTCACAACAAGGGGGCATTGGGATTTGGGTGTTAAATGCACTAGTGCTAGAAAAACTAAGAAAATTTTAATAGTAAGAGGGGTATTATATCCATGCTAGCCTTAGGTTTTAAAATTCATAGTAGGTGTTGTAAAAATCTAAAATCCAAACACCTGCAACTTCCACATTGAGGCTTTTGTTGTATGGGTAAGAATGGTAGCATTGATTGATGAGAAAAGTTCAAAAAAATTTCTATAAAAATAAAATAATTTTAAGAAAAAGTAACATTGGAAATGGGTTAAATAGATTTTTATGCAAAAATTGGGTGGAGGCTCTCCTTCTAATGCTAGAAAAACTATTGCAATCGAAAACCTTCACTACTAGAGGAACCGAGAAGTTTCTAGTGTAGTAATTATTAACCTTACATCTCAAGGGCCTCTATGAAAAATGAGATCCTTGGTACCCTAGATGGTCTAGTAGATCACCCAAGGACTTATGGAATGCAAACAATAGTAACAAAGATAAAAAGAAATAATACCAATCTAGAAGAGAAATTGCACCAAAATGAAATAAACAAGAAAACTTGCATACAAATGAAACTATAAACTTTATTTCAAAAAAAATAAAGGAAGTATAAAATTTTTTTACAAGATAGCTTATTGCAATAGCAGGGCTCACTTGAGTGGGGGTTCAGGGTCCATTGAAGCTTCTACAATCAACTCCACGATCCAAAGGTCCTACCACTCCCAATGCATTCAAACCTTCATTGCTCTCAAACCAAAGTTTCTACGATTTTGACATAGGGGGTGAGAAATGTAAGGGATTTAACTTTAAAAAGTGAGCAACACTAGAAGTTTGGGATTTCTAGGTACTTAATGTTGATGACAAAAGTAGCACAAATCTCAAAGGGGATAATAGGCTATGGGGGTTCCACAATGGGATGCTTTAAGAAGCTACATTTTTGCTAGTTTCAAGAGCTATTGGATGCTTAAAGATGCAAAGTATGCAAATTCCAAAAAGAGTGGAAGCATTTAATGGTGTAGGAACTTAACTTCTATAGGTCGTGGGCCATCAATCTTGCTACAAATTGACTACAAATTATTGAAAAATTGGTTGCAAATATATGCTATGCTCAGGTGAGGTGGCTATTCAAATTATCCATGGCCATTCCATTTACTAAAAATAGTAAATGGGAATTTTATCCAAGCTACTTTTGTCCACCCATGTGGGGCCTTCCAACTGTAATGTTGACATGGAGAATCCTCATTGAAGTTGGTGCTATGTTGAGATATTGGTCATGAAGTATCAATGTTGGGGGCATGAAGTATCCACACAGGGGTGGGGGCATGTGGGTTTGATGTATCAACACTAGGGGGTAAGGGTTATACCCTCAATGCTAGGCATGAGTGATGCCAGATCCCTCCATGATGGGGGTAGGTGAGTTTTACCCCCATGTAGGTGTCTTCAATGTAGAAAATGCTATACCCCCATAAAACCCATTAAAATGCCAATTTTGGCCCCCCAAAAGGCATTTTTAACCCCCCCCCCCCCCCTCCCTCCTTCCCACAAGCCCAAATATATACATTACATGACTCTTTTCACTTGTGGAATGAGGCTTTGACCATGTATGAGGTATTTTTTAGTTCCAAAAGTATAAAGTATGTGAGATTACATCCCATGGGCTAAAATATTCACATTTAGAAAGAAGTGTTGCCTCAGGTCTCATGGGATGGGGTTTAAAAGATTACGACATGAAAATTTGGTGGTGTTTCAATCATAGGATAAAATACATTTACATTCCTATTATCACTTAGACTTAGATTTTTTTATCACTTTCATTATGTTTACACTTAGGAGTAATATGAACCAATAACATTAAGATATCATATGTCTCACTTAGAGTTAAACCATATACTTACACTTCATTAACTCAAAGTGGAAGACAATGGTCAAGAACTTATTATCAATTTCTAGCATACTTACATTGGCCATTCATAAATTATGGTCCGATCACATGTGAATTCTCATGACTTGTATGATAAAGTGTTGGAGTACCTAGACACTCATCAATCTCCTTATCAGTTGTTCTAGAATAGGTAGCTTTATCCCATGTATCATTCCCCATGTTGGAGAGAGTTGGTCATAGAGAAAACCCCTACAACTACATCCTAATCTCTTCTAGCACAAACTCTAAGAATGACCTAGAGTGGAATTCCTATAGGATGAAGCTTTGGATCTTCCTGATTTAGATCATCTCTAGGTAGGCTTTAATAAGCATGACCTCTAAGTTAGATATTGATCTTGGTATCTCATCCTGCCTAGATTGGGTCATTTTTGCAATAGGAATTTGCCTAATAGATTCCACCTTAGGCTTCTCCTTTAGTGGCCTGGTAGCATTTGTAGCTTCAGGTGCCTACTCTTGGGATGCTTGTGGTTGGTCCACTCCTCCCTAGGGCCACATCTTCCTAGGCTATGATGGTCCTCCCACTTGCAATTCTCTTTTGTATGTCATATGTGATCACAAACATAATCTAGATTATCCCTTAGTATTAACCTTTGTTCCTTTTAAATATCTTTTCCATTAGGCTATTAAGTTCTTATTTAATGATCAGAAGCTTATGATATGATTTTATTGCTATTTTATTTTCATTTTACAAAAGTTTTCTTATTAATATTGATTCTTGTGATTATAAATTTAATATTATTTTAATATCTTATTCATGGGAAGTTAGAAAATTTTCAATAATTTTTCTATGAATAAGGTTTGAGGCCCCCATGATGTAAAGTGTACCTTTGGTATCATGATAATTAAAAAATGGGCATAATCAAGTAAGTAGTTTGAACGTTATGGTGCTTGTAAGGTTCTTTGAACTTCAAAAATCTTCAAAAACTCTTCTAGAATTTGGAACAAATGGTAAAAAATTTCCTAATGGTTACATGTATATATACTATTTTTCACATGTATCAACAAGGTTGCATTGATAGGGATGTGTTGACATAACTATTCTTAGTGATATTACATGTAGTGACTAAAACATTTGGTCACTAGAAAATCAAAAATCCCAATGCAACAACTTTAACCTTGAATTTCCAAGGCCTCCAAAAAATGGAATCTGAGGTACCTTGGATGGTCTAATGAATCACCCAGGCACATACAAAATACAAAATGGGAATAAAAAAATGAAAAGATATAGATATGAATGTAAATAATTTCATACATGAAATGAATAAATTTAACTTACACACAAAATATAAACTTTAGTTTATTTAAAATAAATGGAATACAAAAAATGTGTACAAGATTTCTTGATGGAGCAAGGGGTTTCACTTTGATGGGGGCTTAGAATCTATTACTCCATGATCTGAATGCTCCACAACTCAAAAAAATGTGAAACCTTGTTGCAAACTTCACCAAATTTGCAACATTAGTGTTATAGGGGGTGTAACAATGGCTATGAGGGATTCCACATTGAGAGGATTTGTGAGGCTACATTTTTGCAAGGTTGAAAGAGCTCTCAAAATGCAAAAATTACCAATGGGGGGGAACTATCAAAAGTGTGAAACTTGAAAATGGTACTGGAATTTTGGTTTTGTAGGTTTTGAATCATGAATGGGGCTACAAATTTGTTGAAATTCAATTGTAATTTGGCTGCAAATTTCTACCATGTATAAGTAATATGGGTGTCCAAATTTAGGGATTACCATATATACTAAGTGCTAAACCCCCATGGCCATTCCATTTACTATAAATAGTAACAAGGGTACACTATCTATGTTGGAGGAAAATCTTGAACCTAGGCCTTCAACCTTCTATGCTAGCATGCAGGATCAATGTTAAAGTCAATGGAGGATTGAAATTTGGTCATTGTTGCTTCTACACTGGGCACATGTAGTTTCTATGCTAAGCATGAAATCTCTATGCTCAGGGTGTAGTCTCCACATTGAGGGTGAGGATTCCATGCAAAGCATAGATGCCACCATACCCTTCCATGTGGAGGTCTATCTTTCCATGCTAAGGGTAAGTGATCCATACCACTCAACACTAAGGGTAGGTGAGATCTACACCTTGTAGGTGTTTCTAGTGTCGAAAAGTGTATAAGCCTGCCCTCCTCACCATAAAAATCATCAAATTACCATTTTTGGCATCCCAAAATGTATTTTTAACACCCTCCAAAGCCTAAATATAGCTACTATGTCACTATTTTTCACTTGGGGGGTGAGGCCTTGACGACTTATAAGGCATTTTTCAATCCCGAAAGTAGGAAATATGTGAGGTTACCCCTCATGGGTTAAAATCTTCACATTTATAATGAAATTTCACCTTGGGTTTTATGAGGTGAAAGCTATATGATAAAAAATGATTACAACATGCAAATTTGGTGGTGTTTCAATGGCCCCTTTTGTTGGTGTCTGGAGGATTGACCTGAGAGGCACTGACAAAGAATAAAAAACACCACTGTAGGTCCACCATTGATGTTCACTCCCTATGCTTGATCCAACCATGTTGAACCATGCCAAAGAGTGCTTGTGATGAGGAACAAGGCTATGATGAGGAAATGATTTTAAGGTCACAGTGAAATGGTTATGAGGGCTAACAATGCATTTCGAATGTTGACATCATGGCTATTTCATTGAAATACTAATCTATTGGCGGATTTGACACTTCAAGTCTTGAATTGTTGGTCACTTGGAAAATTCTTTTAAGGACCAAATCACTTAGCTCTAAGGTTTATTTGACCATTGGACTTTCAAGCTTCACTAGTCATCTTGCTTCTTGGTAGTTTGTTTTTGCGTTTTGTTTTGTAAGGTGAAACCTTCATTAGGTTTCTTTGTCAAGGTTGATTTAATATGGTTTTCCCATTAAGTGAGTTATGTTATAGTCAATGGACTTGGTTTTCTAATCAAAACAAGATGTGTTACGCTCAAGGAACTTAATTTCCATTGAATGAGCTATGTTACATTCAAGTGGACTTGAGGATGGAGTAGGATGATGAGATGTCATAATTCCATAGTGCACATGTGGAAAACATAGGTCAAAATTGTCTTTCAAGGTATGGAAGGTCATGATCAAGCTATGGGGTTGGGCTTAAGGAGTGGTGCTAGAGGGAGGGCAATGATACAAGCACTCTTAACATAGTAATAAAAACTCATCAAATTGTGCATATCAAGGTTGCATGATGACTTTTTGTCATAATGAATTGCACCCTTATGATGATCCTAGGCTTCCTCCTACAAGCACAACTCCACGAGGACAAGAAAACCAAGTAAATAGAGCTTATTATAGCATTGCAACACATACAAGCCACATAGAATGATAAAACCAAGCCACCTAGGTCACCAATGTTGCTAGTTTAATGTCGTAGCGGGCCATGGTACTAGTTTAAGGCCCTAGTAGGCCATGGTACTTGTTTAAGGTAATAGAAGATCATATTACCAATTTAAGGCCTCAATAGGCCATACAAGGATGTCACACAGGCTCATTGGTTGTAGACCTTTGAAACCATCAACATCAATCATTCATTGCAACCTATCAATAATTGGAAATAATAATATAAGCAAACATGTGAGTGTTAGATGAAATTAAGGCTATGTAATAGCTTTAATGTTTCATAATACGGGCTTTATGAGGTCATGAGTAGGCTTAACTCCTAGTGAGAAACTTGGTTTCATTTGTTTTCTCTTCACCATCTTGGTCTTAGATGGGAATTTCAACTAACAAACCCTCCATGATGTTTATAGTTTCAAGGTGAATGGTTATTAGTCTATTTCAAGGTGTTATTTTCATATGATGCAATGGCTTCAAAGCTCAATGTTTGAATATTTAAGGTCAACTTGGTTTGACAACATCACAAGAGGGATATACTTAGGCTTTAAGGATAGTTGAGTTTGCTTCCTCATCCTTCTAGCTTAATCCTATGTGATAACATAAGCACATCAAGTGATAATATTATAATAAAATGACCAAAATTGATAAAACCAATAAAAATAATGATAATAACAATGCAAAACACTATGCTAATAATGCATAAATAAGAAAAGATGTTGAAATAAAGGTCATATAAGCATCCAAGTAATTTCAACAAAGGCTATAAGGTAATACAAAGTAATGGAGGGTCAAACATGGTTATACTTGATTATACTTTTTCTAGATTAAGGCCTTGGCAAGCCATAGTGTTAGTTTTTGGCCTTAGTAGGCAATAAGATTTCCATGGTGAGCCATGAGGCTAGTTTAGAGTCTTAGTGGACTACAATGCTAGTTTAAGGTCATAGCAAGCCATGGTCAAATGGTGCCAAATGGTGGTTAGGAAAGGCCAAACTCCACCACCCAACACTAATCCAAGGCCAAACAAAAGTTAACAAGGTTATAATAAAGAAAATGAAGTTATATGAGGGCCACGTAATGGGCAGGTAGGTCAAAAACATAAAATAAGATCAAAAACAAATAAACACTCTATGAGATAAGGTCAAATCCATTAAAATGATATATATGTGATAAAAATTCACTAATACTAGTAAAAAAAGGTTAGATTTTGCCAATTTTAGGCCTTATCAAAACATGGTATGATGCTATAGGGTTTCCAAGTAAGTTTAGGAAATAACAGAGTTTGCTTCTGGGTCATTTAGATTGAAAAAGCAAGGCTTTTAAGGCTTCCATGCTGAACCCCCTTATTTCAATGATAGCCAGCATGGAAGCGATGACCCCTAGCATGGATAGAACATCCAAAACATTTCCTAGGATCTTTTTATTTAATTTTTTACTTTTAATAACTTTCATGTTAATGTAATTAACTAGGGAATGGAATGGGCTAGTTTGAGCATGAGTTTCAACCCCTAGGGACTCCTTTTGAAGCTTGAAAATGCCTCACATGCTGAGTCCACATTGGGCAAGGTGGCCCCAACATGAAAACTAATGGAATGAGTTTCATCTCATCTAGAGGATCAAAATTGAGATCCTAGGGTCTTCCCAAAGTAGCTTAGGGCTAGATCTATCAAAATTGATCACTTTGAATGTTGAAAAAGGCCAAAACATAGGTTTTGAAGCATTACCTCCTTTTTCCATGATCCCCAACATGAATCGGAGGGGTCTTAGTGTGAAGGATCTAAATATATGCTAAATTAGGATCAAACTATGTTACATGGGTAGTCAGGACCAAGATCTAGTAGTTGTGCATCCCCTAGATGCATTCTTGATCCATTTCAAAGGGTTTTAAGTACTAAATCAAGTTAAGATAGCTTCTTCCCTTTTTTTCATGATAAGCATGATGGCCTCAGCATGGAAGAATGGGGGTGTCCTTGTTCTTAATTATTATGATGGCATGGGAACACATCGACTAGGTTTCTAGGCTTCTAGTGCTATAGACCATAATTTCCCATGTTTTTGGCTAATTTTGATCATGTTTGGAGGCTATATGAGTGCATACAAAGTCATACCCTCCTATATCCATGTTGGGGGAGTTACTACAAGATGGAAGATGGGAGTGGGTGAGATTTAGGGACTACAATGAGGTCAAATGAGCATGAACTTGAGGCTATGAGATCTTAGGCTTCTCCAATGTAGGTTTTTAGTCTCTGGAAGTGTTAACTTGCTAAAAATAGTGTAAAGGTGGGTTTTCCAAGCTATTTCCATGCTATCTATTATGGAAGAGGCCCTCCCCAATGTTGATGGATCAAGAATCTTAGATCTAGGTCATGTTTTACCATAATCAACCATGCATGTCAACTCCCAAAGTCATTGGGGTCAAGCGCTATGGTTTAAGGTCAAACTTTGGTAGTTTTACATGTTCCTAAGTGGTTTTGATTTTACCCCATTTTTTCACACTAGGGACACCATGCTTAATGTGGATCTAGCTAGCAAGGTTAGGGGAAATTTTTTTTGGCTATTTGTAATTAGTTTTGAAGATTTTGAGGGCTCTAGGGGTTGTAAACAAGGTCTTAGTGTGCATACAATGCTATCTGGTGTCAATTTGAGATGTCTATGGATCATTTGTGAGTCACCTTTTAGTCCCCACATTGGATCCATGATGACCAACATGGAAGAGATGAATTCCAATACGGAAGAGCTAAGGGACCCTATTTTTTAGTATTTTCTAGCAATTTGGCCATGCATATGGATCTCTAGGGTTGTCAATGTTGATTGTTGAAGGCTAGAGTCAAATTTTGATCATTTTAAGGGTTGGAAGATGACTGCAGATCTGCACCCTATTAATGTAGATCTACACTCAAACATTGTAGATCTACGCTTTGCTCTCTCAGATCTATGCTCTATGATTACAGATCTGCACCCTGTGACTGCAGATCTACGCTCAAACATTGCAGATCTATGCTTTACTCTCTTAGATCTATGCTCTGTGACTGCAGATATGCACCCTATGACTACAAATCTATGCTCAAACATTGTAGATCTGTGTGTTTCTCTCTTAGATCTACACTCTGTGATTGTAGATCTGCCCCTGTGACTGCAAATCTACACTCAAACATTGCAGATCTGCATTTTTCTCTCTCAGATCTGCCCTCTGTGACTGCAGATCTACGCCCTGTGACTGCAGATCTATGCCTTATGACTATAGATTTGCGTCCTATGACTACAGATCTAGGAGAAAAATGGCCCTCCTTCTAGCGTCATTTTCTATACCATCTGAAATCATCAGTGCAAGGCTGGAATGAAACAAACACCAGGAGATCCTTGGAAGAAATACAGAAGATCCTACCTTCGCTTGAGGGCATCCTGAAATGGATGAAGGCAGAGTGCCTCAAATGGTTTGCCCGCCGATCAAACGAGGACTTCCCCAACGTATGCACTTTGCAATGCATTGGGTTATATGTAAACGATGCACATTAAACGTAAACCATAATCGTAAACAGGCACAATAACGTAAACTGGAATGTAAAAGTAAACTAAAAAAACAAAGAAAACTGTAGTAAATCTAGGCAAAATGTAAACTGTTTTGTATTGAAAAAATGATTACAGTGTTCACCGGTCAAAACGTAGTTGTGGATTGATCAGAAGGCAGACGTTTAGCCTCAGTGGGTGATGAAGGGTGCTAGAAGATGTAGGTTTTGGGTTGTAAGGAAATGCAGCATCCAAGTCTAATGCCCAACGTACAGAGGTTGATTCCCAGATATCCTAAGTGTCCTAGATTCCAGTTTTTGTGTCTGTTTGTAAAAATTTCCAACCTCTATCTAGTGAAAAATCGAGATTTTTATAAGATCTTGGACGTTAGATTTAGATCTAGAAGGAGATGAGTGGCTGTGAGGTGAGAAAAATTCAGATTGGAAGATAGGTGGTTTATTGACCGAGTGCAGGATACATTACAACTGTATAGCGTGTAGCGTACATGCTGGCATATGAACGCCCGGTGTATAGGCTTGGAATGATCAAAAAACTTAAACTTTACAAAGGAATTTGTATGTTACAGCAAGAACGATGTCTATGGCTTCTAGATCCATGCTCTGGCCTACTTTTCTTGGCCTCAGCGTATCTTAAAATGCTCTGGCATGTGTTGGCATCTGCGTGCAGCGTTCAACGTACAAGATTGGGCATCAACCTCAATGTACAGACTCAGCATCAACCTCATCGTACACCTCAGCATCAACCTCAGCATACAGACTCAACATCAACCTTAGCGTACAGACTCAGCATCAACCTCAGCATCAACGTCAGCGTACACCTCAGCATCAACCTTAGCATATAGACTCAACATCAACCTCAACATACACCTTAGGAACTACCATGTTGGATGTTTGACTCTATACACTAGTGCTTGTTCCTTGATGCCTGAGCACTGCTGATCCTCCATGGTGTCTAGATGCCAATTTTGACTTCATTTTGATGTAGTTTTGGGCTTGTTTTAGTGGTGTACGCTAGGCTATATGCTGGCAACCGTACAGCATGGTGTACCCAGTGTACACATATAAAAATGCATCATTTCAAGGTCAAAACTTGATTGTCAGGTGCCTATGATGATGCCTAATATTTTCCCTACCTCCAGAAGTCAATTTCAGGTGAAAATCTTACTCTTTTGTGCCTGTTTTGGGCCATTTTTGGTGGTGTACGCTGGGCTATACACTGACAAGCGTACAGCAAGATGTACTCAGGGTACACACATAAAAATGCATCATTTAGGGCCAAAAATTTGATTTTCAGGAGGCTGAGAGCTATTGGGGACCTTGGGGAAGGTCATGGGTCTAGCATGTTTTGACTCATGTTTGGGGCCCAAAAGTTGCCATACGCTGGTCTATACGCTGGCCAGTGTACAGCCTAGTGTGAACAAAGTATACTTGCTCAAACCCAAGTATTTTGAATCCAAAACATGAAATTCATGATTTTGGATTCTGATGTAGTCACCTATGGGTCTCAAGGAACTCTTGCCTATTCAATTATGCTCTGATTGATGCTATTTTTGAGGCTTTCAAGCTTGGTCATTCTGGAGACCAACATGACTTAGCTCAATTTCTGTCTACAAGTGTTAGCCAAAATTTTTGTGGTGTTTCATTGGCCCCTCTTTATTGATGCTTGTAGGAATCAACCCAAGAGGCATCGACAAAGAAGTAAAAAACACGACAAGAAAATTGGTAGCAAGCATTGTCCTTTGGCACTTGGCCAGATGTCATCGCACCGTGTTCTGAAGTACCTGGGATTGGAAAATGAAGTTTTGAGATGATGTCTAGGGGAGATGTTTGCAACTATGGGATTTGGAATTGGTCACGGGATTGTGCTGGTGTGGGAGAGGAGTTTTCATCTTGTGAAAAAAGTTCATGTTTTTCCTTGTCGATGGCCAATATTTGGCAGACTTGGAATCAAGGCATGAGGAGTACGTCCTTTGGAGGAATGAGACTCTTGTATCATGTTTGAGAGAACTCGTTGTCACAACCAAAGCCACACGATGAGGTGATGTGTTCTTTGGAGAAATAGGACCCTTGAGGAGTGTCTAAGGAAATCCATTTTCTGATAGCCAAAGCCACACAGTGAGGTGAAACATGATGGTGTGAGACATGAACGATTATTTCCAAGACAACTACCTTTCCACCTAAGGCTTGTATGGGAAGTGCCAAGGGTCTTGTGTTTCATTTTGCTCTTTGTTCTTTGATCTTTTCTTTTTCTTTTTTTTTCCTTTTTTTTTCTTTTTTTTTTATTTTTTTTCTTTTTTTTTGGAAAGATCTTTCTTTCAATTTTTTACTCATGCTCATGTGTCATGTTGTGTGTTGCGATTGCTTGAGAGTGTTGCAGCATGCAACAGTGTGCTCAAAGTTTTGGGGTGTATTGGGTGTATCTGGGAACTATAACCTGGTAAGAAGGGGAATGAGAGTGTTGGGGAAATGGAGAATGCATCGGGAACTGGGAATGTACTTTTGAATAGATTGATTAACCTGGTTGCATGCATCAGAAACAGTGTGGCACCTTGTCACCGTGATGAAGTGTATCTTTGTACAAGCACCACTGGGTGTCATTCTGCAAACACAACTCCAAGAAGAAAAGAAAACCACAAGTGAATGAGTTAGCGAACACTTTAGACATGAATGTGGACGATGCAAATGGAGGCACCATGTGAAACTTAAGGCAAACAAAATGAGCAACAATAGTGTTGTCAGAGCTGATGTGATGAATGATGTAGTAGGCGTTGATGAAGAAGTGTCATGAATTACAGTAATAGATGAATGTGCCAGAGATGATCTTGCCAATTTATAGTCTTAGCAAACTGTCATGGGTTAGTTTTACATCATAACCCATTGGACATTGTCAGTTTATCATCGTAGTGGACAGTGCGATGCTAGTTTATTGTTATGGAAGACTATGAAGAGGCAAGCTAGTTTATAGTCTTAGTGGACTCTGGTGAACAAAACTCTAGCAATTTAATATCATACTGGATGCTCTGTGGTATTGGTTTTAGGTCATGATGCCAGGACAACTTTGTGGTGTTAGTTTTGAATCATAACCTAGGACATTCTCTGTGGTGTTAGTTTTGAGTCATAACCCAGGACATTCTGTGGTATCATTTTACCATCATGATGCCAGGATGAAAGTGTGCATTATAAGTGTCATCGGTGATGTCATTTTACCTTCATGATGCCAGGTCAAAGTGTGGTATCAGTTATAGGTCATGATGCCAGGACTGTCAGTGTGGATGCATGCGTGTGCGTCTGTATGATCCTGTAAACAAAAGCTACTAGAGAAAACAATGTTAGATAGCAACTGTAGAAAACATGAACTAAAATACACAAGTAAATAGAAAATAATGTGAAAATGTGGTAGTTTAAGGCCTTTTCGGGCCACGTGCTCTAGTTTATGGCCATCTCGGGCCATGAGATAATGCGTAAGCTAGTACAATACAAATGAACGTGACATATGCACCGTGAAAGAATGTGAAGAGTGTGTGGAGATCTAGCTTGTTTTTGGTGGAAAGGGCATTTGTATCGTGTGGTTGTCTCCTAACCGGATGTGGTTTTGGAAGCATTTTAGGCTTAGGATCAGTTGGGAGGCTTATGGTTTTCGCCACTCATTCAGGCATTTTAGCTCTAAATACTATGTCGGTTGCCACTCTTTTGGGCATTTTGGCTCTAGGTGTTGCGTTTGTTACCATGTGTGTTGCATCAAGAGGCTCCTCTTTCAATACCTGTGACATGTCTATGTTGTGGTCAGCTTGGAAGGGAGTGTTGTCTCCATGTATAATGACTTGTCCACCTTCGTATGGAAGGTGGATTTCTTGATGTATCAGTGAGGAAACGGCTCGTTGTTGCGCTAGCCAAGGTCTGCCAAGAATTTTGTTGATACTGGGCATCTCTTCTATGACAGTGAACTCCACGCTGATGGGGAATTATTCACCTGCCATGAAGGCTAGGTTAATCATGCCTTTGACTGTGACACATGATCCATTGAAGTATTTCAGACAAGTGGTTTCTATTGGCATGATCTCGTCTGCCATGCCTAGTTTGTCAATGATGAAGTATAGAACTATGTTTGTTGTTGTGCCATCATCAATGTGCACTCTATGAATGGTACATTGACCAACATTTATGCTAATCGATAATGGAGCTATTGTGACCTCTCCTCATTCAGGGTTGACTTTAACTGCATCATCGTAGAAGGCTAAGGTGTTTGAACTAAATCCTTGTGATGTGTGTGGTGAAATTGTTGCACGGATGGAGTCCATGTTAGCATGGATGTCCTCTATAAGAGGAATGGATGCTAACATTTGCACTAAGGCTTTGCGATGGGCCGATGATGTCATGACTAGGTCGTATAAGCTCATGGTTGTGTTTTTTTGTTTGAGCATTTGTTTCACCTGGGCCAATGTAGCTACAAAGTCCATGTTATTTGCTATTGTGTTGGTTGCCTCTGTATGGGTCAAGAGCTTGGGCCTGGTTTTTTGGGATTACAGGTAGGGCCCCCAGGGTTTAGTTGTTGCTTACTTGGTGTGGCTTTTGTTTTAGCTGTGGATGTTGTTCGTTGTTCGTTTGTCTTCTTCTACTGTCATTTGGTAGGCTTACCCATGTTGTTGGCAAGGTTGACTCTTGAGGGAAAAGAGGCTAATACATTGCCTACGGTTGGGCTTAGGGTAGGTGAGGGGCCATCGCGTGGTGGCACCTTTATGACAGATGGTAGTTTGGAAGGAGTCGTTGGTGTTTCAATAGCTTGTTGTGGTACCTTGATGATGAAAGGTTTCTTTGCAATTATGGTCAATGCATCATGCCATTTTAACGTCTTAGCAGATGATTGTGGTGGTACTTTGGCCACAAAAGGTTTTACGGGTGCTCGAGGTGGCACTTGGATGATAATGGGAGGTCTCTTGCTCATAGAGGTGGAGGGGATTATTGCCTTGCTGGGAGGCACATGGATCACAAAAGGTTTCCGCATACATTTAGGTTTACTATCTATGATAATGGAGTTTATGACATAGGAGACATCGTCTGTGCTAGGTTGACTCCGGGTGTTGATTTTGAGTTGGCCCCGTTCTATCATTTTCTAAAGATTATCCTGTAAGGCACGACAGTTTTCGGTATTGTGACCAGACATCTGGTGGTAGTGACAGAATTGATCTAATTTGAAGTGTAGTGGGACTGGGGGCTCATTTGGCACTGCTAAGGTGGGGTTCCTTAGTAGCTCACAGTACCTGTCGTGTCGTCGATGGNAGTGGGACTAGGGGCTCATTTGGCACTGCTAAGGTGGGGTTCCTTAGTAGCTCACAGTACCTGTCGTGTCGTCGATGGTCATTCTTTGCTACTTGTCTCTATTGGCTTCTCTCGGTTTTGAGGAGTTGCTCTAGTAGTTGAGAGGGTCGTGTGGGTAGCGGCGTATACTTAGAGTGATCCTTGCTCTGAAAGTTGGACCTTGGGGTGGCCCCTATCTTTGTAGGTGGGTTGGTGCTAGTGTTTATTGTTTTTGTGCTTGCAGCTATAGTTTCCATTGTTGTCTATTGTTTGGCAATGTGTTGGTTCTTGTAAGCCACATAGGTGGGATCATTGCTAGCTTGTGCAACTTGTTCAATGTTCTTGATCTGTGTGAAAGCTTGGCTCAACATTTGAGCACTTAGGTAGTACATTTTTGACTTAACAAAGTCATTCACGGCTCCCTTTAGAATTGTAAGCAAATACATTTTAGGGATGGGCTCATGAAGTTCATTAAGGGCTAAACTCCATCATTGGATGAACTTTTGCACAAGCTTAAGTGGTGCTTGTTTCACCTATATCAGAGTGTCTAGTGTTGCTTTAGGCTTCAGGTTGTACATAAACCTGGTAACGAATTGGTGTAACAGATCCTCAAGAGAGGATATGGAGTTACATGGTAGGGCTTGGTACCAGTCTAAGGCTATGCCTGTTAAGGACATAGTGAACACATGCAAGATTGCGTGGGGCCAAGCTTGAAGAAATAGAGGTTTTGATTAAAACGTAACTAAGTGAGCATTCGGATCTCCCTTCCGGTTGTACTTGGTTAACTAGGGTAGTATGATTCCCTTGGGTAAAGTTAACGGTGGCACTGAAGAGTTAATTGGATCATCGTGTTATAAGTCCAGTACTTTAACTGCTTCGATGTTGGCAGTTTTGAGGTGCTTTACCTCGTCAACTAATGCTTGCATCCATTGTTTTGCTTCTACCCACTCCTGAGCAGTAGGTAGATTAGTTGGTTGGGGAGATTATTGGGTTGTCATTTGTTGCTATGGAGCAACATTTAGAGTTGTGGTTGGGGGGTGTGGCAATCTCTGTTGGGATATTGATGCTTGTGTGCTCATTGATACTTGGTGAGTGGCCGTTTGTCCCATGTGAGGGTGGAATGATGGTTAACATGGGCACGGGGACTAAGGGTGTGGTATGAATCCTCAGTTTTGGATTGTGCCTTGAATTCATCTACATCATGTTGGTTTTGGGGCTCCTCAGTGGGTTGCCATGTGTTTTGGCTCCTTTCCAGAAGGTGCTGAGAGATGAGTCAATGGTGAAATTCTTAGAGTGGGATGATGTCATATACAAAGGGGACGAATTCATGACCCATGTATATGTGCTCGAAGTTTCATTTTTCCTCCTATTCTGTGGTATCAAGGGAAAGGTTCGTCTGAATCTTTAGACAAATAAAGTTGTATTGTTCCTGTGTGAGGATTACAAAGGTGCATGTGTTAGAATTCTGAGATGACTCCATGGTAATGTGCAATGAGGTAGTGTACGGGCTGGCTAACAAGTGTCGAGTGTGTTTTGGGCTAAGTGTGCAACATGTGCAAAAAATTTTCTAAGTGTAAAAACTATAGCATGAGCAAAAACTTTTCTAAGTGTTGTCAACGTATACAGCATAAACGGGAGAAAAATTTCCTAAGTGTTGTCAGTCTATACAATGTAAATGGGAGAAAATTTTTCTAAGTGTTGTCAGCGTATATAGCATAAATAGGAGAAAAATTTTCTAAGTGTCGTCAATGTATATAGTGTAAATGGGAGAAAACTTTTCTAAGTGTTGTTAGTGTATACAGCGTAAACGGGAGAAAATTTTTCTCAGTGTTGTCAGCGTATATAGCGTATAGGTGGTAGCGTATGAGCAGGGGTCATAGTGTACACCAACTGTGTATAGTGTATACAGGTGATAAATAGGATATAATGCAAGTGTAAACGCCAACAGGGGAGGTGAACTAAAGCGTATACTATAGAAATTGAAATTTTGGCCAAAACAAAACAGTAAAAATGCAACGTATATAGGTGAATAGCATATGAACGCTGGATGTGGCACAGATCTGAGAGAGGAAAATGCATATCTGTAATGTTTGAACGTAGATCTACAATCATAGGGTGTAGATCTGTAGTCATAGGATGCAGATCTGCAGTCACAGGGTGCAGATCTGCAATCACAGGGTGTAGATCTGCAGTCACAAAGGGCATATTTGAGAGAGAAAAATGTAGATCTGCAATGTTTGAGTGTAGATCTACAGTCACAGGGTGCAGATCTATAGTCACAAAGTGCAAATCTAAGAGAGAAATTCACATATCTATAATGTTTGAGCATAGATCTACAGTCACAGGGTGTAGATCTTCAGTCACAAAGCACAGATCTGAGAGAGCAAAGCACAGATCTGCAATGTTTGAGCGTAGATTTGCAATCACATAGCATAGATCTGAGAGAGCAAAGTGCAGATCTGCAATGTTTGAGTGTAGATCTGCATTCACATGGTGCAGATCTGCAGTCACAGAGCACAGATCTGAGAGAGCAAAGCACAGATCTATAATGTTTAAGTGTAGATCTAGTGGAACGGGACGTAGATCTATGGTCACTGGGTGTAGATCGACAATCACAAAGGGCATATCTAGGATAGCAAGACATAGATCTAGGAGACAAATGGCCCTCCTTCTAGCACCATTTTCTATACCATCTGAAATCGTCGGTGCAAGACTAGAATGAAACAAACATCGGGAGATCCTCAGAAGAAATACAGAAGATCCTACCTTTGCTTGAGGGCAAGATGGAATGGACGAAGGCAGAGTGCCTCGAATGGTCCATGCACGGATCAAACGAGGACTTCCCCAACGTACGCACTTTGCAATGTGTTGGATTATACGTAAACGATGCACATTAAACGTAAACCATAATCATAAATAGGCACAATAATGTAAACCAGAATATAAACGTAAACTAGAAAAATAAAGAAAACTGCAGTAAATATGGAAAAAATGTAAACTATTTTGTATTGATAAAATGATTACAATGTTCATTGGTCAAAACACAATTGTGGATTGATCACGAGGCAGACGTTTAGCCCCGGTGGGTGATGAAGGGTGTTGGAAGATGTAGGTTTTGGGTTGTAGGGAAATGCAGCATCCAAGTCTGATGCCGAACGTACAGAGGTTGATGCCCAAATCTCCTAAGTTTCCCAGATTTCATTTTTTGTGTCTGTTTGTAAAAATTTCCAACCTCTATCTAGTGAAAAATCAAGGTTTTTATAAGATCTTGGGTGTTAGATTCAGATATGAAAGGAGATGAGTGGCTGTGAGGTGAGAAAAAATTGGATGAGGAGACAGGTGGTGCATTGACCGAGTGTAGGATACATTACAACTATACAGCATGTAGTGTACATGCTAGTGTATGAATGTCCAACATATAGGCTTAGAACACTCAAAAAAATTAAACTTTACAAAATAATTTGTATGTTATAGCAATAATGATATCTCTGGCTTCTGGATCCATGCTTTGGCTTGCTATTTTTGGCCTCAGCATATCTTGAAATGCTCTAGCATGTGTTGGCATCTGTGTGCAATGTTCAACGTACAAGATTTGGCATCAACCTCAGTGTACAGAATTAGCATCAACCTCAACATAGAGATTCAGCATCAACCTCAGCGTACACCTCAGCATACAGACTCAGCATCAACCTCATCATACACCTCATGAACTGCCATGTTGGATGTCTGACTCTGTATGCTGGTGCTTGTTCCTTGATGCCTGAGCACTGCTGATCCTTCAGGGTGTCCGGATGCCAATTTTGACTTCATTTCGATGTAGTTTTGGGCATGTTTTAGTGGTGTACGCTGGGCTATACGCTGGATAGCATACAATAAGGTGTACCCAGCGTACACACATAAAAATGCATCATTTCAAGGTCAAAACTTGATTTTCAGGTGCTTGTGATGATTTCCAACAGTTGCTCTACCTCTAGGAGTCAATTTCAAGTGAAAATATTACCCTTTGGTGCCTATTTTGGGCCATTTTTGGTGGTGTACGTTGGGCTATACGCTGGAAAGTGTACAACAAGATGTACCTAGCATACACACATAAAAATGCATCATTTAGGGCCTAAAATTTAATTTTTAGGAGGCTGAGAGCTACTAGGGACCTTAGGGAAGGTCATGGGGGGTCTAGACGCTCAATTATGGCATGTTTTAACTCATTTTTGGGGCCCAAAAGTTGCCATACGCTGGTCTATACGCTGGCCAGTGTACAGCCTCGTGTGAACAGAGTATACTTGGTCAAACCCAAGTATTTTTAACCCAAAACATGAAATTCATGATGTCAGATCCTGATGTAGTAACCTGTGGATCCCAGGGAACTCTTTCTTGTTCAATTATTCTCCTATTGATGTTATTTTTGAGGCTTTCAAGCTTGGTCATGCTGGGGACAAACATGACTTAGCTCAATTTCTGTCTACAAGTGTTAGCCAAAATTTTTATGGTGTTTCAATGTAATCAAATCCTATTTTTCCATGCTAGGCATGATTTTTCCAACATGAATGAGAGGGAAATGCTAGATCTAGGCTCTTTTGATAGCAAATCAAGCATGCATGTCAGACTTCAGGGTTGCCAATATTAATGGTTTAGATTTGGTGTCAAAATCTACCAATTTGGAGGCTCCTAGGTGCCTCATGCAATCAACCCCTCTTTTCCACACTAGGAATGGTGGCCCCAACATGGATAAAAGGGAGATGATAATTTTTTACCTATTTTAGATAATTTTTAGTCATCTAAAGGATTTGGAAGGTTCTAGAAAGGTTGTAGGTTCACTAGGATAGCTTTGGCTATGAATTGTATTTTATTTTACATACCCCTAAGGTGTCCATGCTAGATGAATGTTGGAAAACATGGATGGGGTGTTCACTAGTGTGTGAAAGGTTTAAAATGCAAAAAATGAGTTATTTTTGACTATCCTAGGTGTTCAGAAGCTACCAAGGGGTATTAAAGTCTAAAAATGTCATGTGGGTGGTTAATTTTAGTAATTTTTAGTTCCCCCCCCCCCCCATCCATCCACACTAGATCCATGTTGGGTAGTAGGGATGGACCTCCCCTTAACATAGATCAATCAAATCTAAATGTTTTGGGCACTTTTGACTAGGTTTGACAAGGTTTCAAGGCTAATGGGGGTGACCAGAGGCGTTTAAGGCTATGTGAAATCACTTTGGGCTTGAAATGGGGCTATGTGGGCACCAGAATGTAAGTATGGATGTTATACACCCATACAAAACGCTAGTTTTAGGTCCTAGTAAGCCATAATGTTGCCAATTTAAGGCCATAGTGAGCCATAGTATCAGTTTTAGGCCTTAGCAAACCATGAGAACATACTTACCTAGCAAGTATAGGCTAGTGTTAAAAGGGTGTATAAGGATAACATAAACCATGAAACATGGTATACAGTTTTGAAGGTAAATAAGCTTCCATTAGTAAAAGAATCGATAACATATCTACAATGCATTTGTTGCTTGTCCTTTGATAAACCAAAGGGTTTGCTTTACACAATCATACTCTCATCATGCTACTTGTTTATAGTGGCAATTGGTAGGAATTTTCATTGATTTCTTAATGCCATAGATTTAGTGATTTTACCCTCATCATTATTATTATTAGTTTTTTTAGTTCTACTCTTGGTATTTATCCTAGTTTGAGTTTCAAGAGTCTCCTCTTGAAACTTCACCTTTGAAACTCAATCAATGTTAACATAGTTAACTAAGGGCAATGAAAAATTGTTCCTATGGATCATAGTTTTTCCATCCTCTTATGGCAAGTGAATCTCCTAATGTATAGAAGATGAACTACTTGAAGCTTTTCTAACCATGGCCTTCTTAGGATCAAGTTAAAGCCATGTGTCTCTTCAACTACTAGGAAGTTAGTAGATGTAGGGAATTTCTCATTAACTACAAAATCTAGAATGATGAAACTTTGCACTACTACTCATGAGCCATTAAATGACTTAAGTGCCAAGGTATTGGTAGCTTGGATGTCCTTGGTTAGGCTTAGTTTGTCAATAATGAAATAGGTTATCACATTCATGGCTACTCCATGAACATGATGAACCTTGTATCAACCAACACATATGATGATAAGGAGAGGAGCATATATCACTTCTCCATTTCAAGAGTCAATTTTTATTTCACTATTACAAAATTTGAGCATGGGTTGATGACCATTTTACCTAAGTAAATCTTGCTCAATGATAGAGTGAATCAACTCTCTATTGGTGGGAATGTCTTTTGGGATAGAGGTTAACACTTCAGCTAGTGTGTCCCTATGTGAAAGAGAGGTCATCACCAAGTCCTACAAGTTTGAAATTGTGTTCTTTTACTGAATGGATTGTTTGGCTTATTACATGGTTTTGAGGAAGCTCTTATCCTTGGCTTGTGATGTTTCAACCTTGGTGGTTCTATCCTCCTATATCCTTCCTAAAGTTGGTGACTTAGGTTTCAATGGATGTTGTGGATCATTGAACTTAGAAGGGGGCGATGAATAAGTTTCCCAAATAAAATCTTAAACAAAAAAATCACAAACATAAATTTACATGCTTTCCCAACTTGGATACTCCACACTCAAAGTGTAGATTGAAAGCACAACTCCAAACTTTATTACTATCAAAATGTGGTTGAAGGATCCACACCTTGTATAGTTGTTAAGCCTCGGTCTATAGTGTTGTTCCATAGCGCAAATCATTCAACCCTAGAAGGTCTTGTCAGGCTTAAAAATGTGATTTCAAGGCTTTTACAACCTTTACAATCTTGATCTCTGCAACAAAGTGTTGTACCACAACACCAACAACTCAATCCCCGAACCCCATAGGAAAATAAGAATAAGAATTACAAGGAATAATTACAACTTAATTTGTTTATCCTTGCATAGTTAGGTAGAGCACACTTTACAATAATAAGGAGCAATAGAGAATTCAAAGATTACAAATGATTGTACAGTGAATACAATAATGCTTGCACATTTTACAATGCATATGAATTCTTCTTATAGCTACCATGTTGCTAAATTCTTCTAGAAACTTGTGCAATAACTAGCTAATGATCACTAATGGTCATGGTAGATGTCTTTCTTATGCCTGAAACATATTTATGAATTTGGCTTCAAATCTGGCAAGGCATTTTTTTTTCCTAAAAAACATCTTTTTAAAGTCCCCATCCTAGAAGACATCTTTGCTCAATGAAAGACATCTTTCTATATTTGGTCTACATTCTGTAAAGATGTCTTTTTCTCATGAAAGATGCCTTTGCCTAGGGAAAGATTTCTTACTATTTCTAAAGATGTCTTTTTAAATTCTCTTTTATTTCATCCCAAATCTGCTAAGATGTCTACTACTTCCTAGAGATGTCTTTTTTCATTTTCTCTCGCATGATGAATGCATCATTTCTTGTCTGCAACCTTAATCTTCTATATGCTTAGATGATGATAACTTTGCTTGTTCAATACTAGGTTGTTGTTCACATTCTTTGGATGTTTGTTTGAAGACATGTGAGTGACCTCCTGCTTTGAGCTCTAGGATAGTTCATTCCTTGTCCTATTTATCTCATCTTTGTTTCTCATGTACATAGTCCTACAAACACAATAACCATACAACCATAAAAAAAACTCTCATCTCCATTTTACTTAATGTTTTGAACACAAAAAAAAACATCAAAAGGTCCACAATATGCTCCTTTTTTATGATGTTCCAAACTTAAGAAAATGAGTTAGCAATCATAGAAATATAACCATACTGTTACGTCTGAAAATGTTGGTGGCTGGAACACCAAGAGGATATTGGGCGTACAGCCTAACCCCAAATCCATGCGAGGGTCATGCTAGAGAAAATGGAAATGGGGTGCCCTAAATGGTCTGGTCAATTACATAGGGACTTATAAGGTGTCAAATAACCTTTTGCGAGTAGTAACTTTGAAATGTAACACGCAATGGTTAAAATGAAAGAAAACGTGGGATGCGCAACAATAGAAATCAAAGCATGTAACTGAGATAGTAGACATAATCAAACACTTGATAATCCAAAGTAAATGTTGTAATAAGACAAAAAGAGAGTTTGAGTAAGAAGATGAACCACCCCAAAAGAAGGGGCATAGCTAATTCACAAAGGTATACATAGTATACAATAGGTGTAGTGGGAGCACAGTCACAGCCTCGATGGTGTTAGGCTATGAAGTATGGTGCTTACTGTGTTGAATTGTGCCTATCGGGTTGGTAGCCACAGTGTACCATGTGATGTTCTATAGGATTGCAATGGGGCTGCAGTGTACCATGTTGTGTAGCTGTGCCTCTCTACCAGTGTGGGGTGCTCTAGGTCTCATTCGCCCATGGAGCTAAGTGCCAAGATGCCAAAGTGCCAAATGGACGTGCCAACTACCTCCTTCATGAAAAATGAAAGTCAACCCCCTTCTTCTACCCTCTTTTCAAAATAGGGCATAGGGGTATTTATACGGCTAAGGTTAGCCCAAAATGTAGATTAGGTGCCACATGGTAGTGTGGTGGGTGGAACCATAAGATGCTGGCTACTACGCTCATCCCATGTTATGTGCGGGNAAACCATAAGATGCTGGCTACTACGCTCATCCCATGTTATGTGCGGGACATAGGACACTATCTACTGCACCCATCCCATGTTACATGTCAGACACAAGATGTCAGTTGCTACTATCTACTACACTTGTCCTATGTTATGCATGGGACATGGGATGCTAGTTGCTACTATCTACTGTGCCCATCCCGTGTCACGCATGGGACATGGAACACTATCTATAGCACTTGTCCATTGTCTACTGCATACTATCAACTATTTACTATGCCCATTCACTATCAACTGCACGTGACAAGGTGCTACGCTGCACTATGCTACACAACGTAACAAGGTGCTATGCTACCTAGCATAATAGTGTGTTATGCTACGCAGCATAATAGTGTGCTACGCTATGCTACATTACGCAGTCTAACAGGATGTAGAAACTGCCATCGTTCTAACACTTAAAAAAATTTTGAAAATTTGGAAATTGGAGCTGAATACACTCAAAACTTGGAAAAGGTATGGGCAAAGTGCCACCATTTTGACAGTTAGCCATATTTACAATCACAATGGTAAGACCAAAAATTTTGTGGTGTTTCAATGGGCCCTCTTTGTTGACATCTGGAAGAGTGGCCCGAGAGATGTTGACAAAGAATTACAAAACACCATAGCAGACATGTCACCAACATCACTCGTCAGTACAAGATCGATTGTTATTTTACGATGCTCAAGAGTGCTATTGGAATAAGGTTATGCTAAGAGATAAGGGGTATAGGCAATGCTAGGGAGATGAACTTTAAATAGTGGAAATAAAATGAAAACAGTGGATCATGATGTAAGATGCAAATTTAGCATAGTTGATAGTGACCATGGAATAAAGTGGCTTGCCCCCAAAAACATTGACCTATCATCAAAATTCTTATGAGAGAGTCAAAGTCAATTTAAGGCTGGGCCAATTATGAAGCTGTAGCATTGTCAATTTTCTTGGGGATGTGCTTTTCGCCATTCTCTCTCCCCTTTTTTTTTAACTTGTGAGGCAAACCTTCCTTGGGTTTGACATAATACTAAATGTTAGCTGCAAGTTGGCCATCAAGAAGATGGGCTTTATTTTGGTGCATTCACATTGCATCTGTAGGACAAGTTTTTTCTCCTTAGGATGAGTTATGTCACATCTATTTAGGGCTTTGACCATCTCACAAAGGCTCCCCATGGGACAAGTTGTGTTACATCCATCATGAGTTTAGTAGTTGATGTGAAGAGAATGCCCTGTGTGTCACAATGCATATGCATTAGAGGGATGTGTAATCATGAGTATGTGGGAGATGAGAGGATTTTGGGATGAAGGAGTGGATGTGCATAGGATGTAACAGGGATGAGGGGGATGTGCACTCTTGAGTGGCTTAACTACTCCAATCATGCACATTAGAGTAATGTGGTAACTTGTTGCTGTGATGAGATGCATATTTGCATGACTGCCTCCAAGGCTTTGACCTAAAAACACAACTCCAAGAAGATAAAAAAACCACAAAATGTGAAATGCAAGTGCAAATTCTAGATGTGAAGATGTTGCAAGTGCTAGATGCAAGGATGTTACGAATGTGTTAAATGTTGTGCCAATTGCAAGTGCTTAGGAAGCCAATGAAAATGCTAGGGCGATGATGTTGCAAGTCCTCTGAAGGCTGCACTAATGGCAAGTGCTTTGAAAGATCAGGAGAATGGTGGGAGGCGATGACACTATGAGTGCCACCAAGGTCGCATTAATGGAAAGTGCTCCAAAATATTAACAACATGCTATTTTAAAGTCCTGGTAGATTGTGAACATAATTTAAGGTCTTAGCAAACCATGATGTGCTAGTTTATAGTCCTAGCAAACTGTTGGATTCTAGTTTAATGTCATAGCAGATAGTGGATATTGTGCTAGTTTAACATCATAACCCAAGGATGAACTGTTGTGCCAGTTTAACATCATGACCAAAGGATGAGCTATTGTGCTAGTTTAACGTCATGACCCAAGCATGAGCTATTGTGCTAGTTTAACGTCATGACCCAAGGATAAGCTATTGTGCCAGCTTAACATCATGACCCAAGGATGAGCTGTTGTGCTAGTTTAATGTCATGACCGAAGGGCGAGCTGTTATGTCAGTTTAACATCATGACCCAAGGACAAGCTGTTGTGCTAGTTTAACGTCATGACCCAAGGATGAGCTGTTGTGCCAGTTTAACGTCATGACTCAAGGACAAGCTATGCTCGTTTATAGTCATAGTAAACTGTCTAAGCCATTTTATAGTCATAGCAAACTGGTGCTTACCTTTCTTATGTAAGGTGTGATGTTGCATGCGTAGTCTTGTTGTGTGCCTGTGAGATCCTATGAAAATCAATTAGAAAGAAAACAACATCAAGAAATACCTATTGTAAATAGAGTTAAAATGTACGAATGAAAGAAAATCAATGTAGAAAGTGATAGTTTTAGGTCGTTCCAGGCCGTAGGCTAGTTTAAGGCCTTTTCGGGCCAAGGGTTAGTTTAAGGCCTTTTTGAGCCATACGTTTTTGTTGTTTTTCAAATGCAAGGCATAAGCTAAGTAGATGAATGTGTAAACAAAGTAGAAATGCATAAACAAAGCAAAGTAGTGTGTAAACCAGGCAAGTAGGTGAAATGTAAATGCATGAACAAATGTAACCCAAGAAAAAACCAAAAATGCATGGCCAATAGAGGTAAGGGATGAGCTATCGGTTAATGTGTTTTTGGTGAAGGAAAAGTCTTGATCACATAGTTGCTTGTACGACCTATTCATGAATTGGGTTAGTATAGCTATGAAGTCTTGGTCATTGGCTATTGTGTTGGCCTTAATTTCCTCCATGTGGCTTGAGAGACAAATATCTAGTGGAGGGGACTTGGGCTTGGTTTGCTTGGCCTAATTGGGGGTAGGGGTCCTAGTGTTCAGTTGTTGTTTGTTAGTTGTGGCCTTTGCTTCGGACATGGGGGTTGCGATGCACTCTTTTATCTTCTTGCATTACAATTTGGTAGGCCTACCTGGATTGCTAGTGGGGTCAACCCTTGAAAGAAGAGGGATAGAGATGTTGCCCACTATTGGGGCCATCACATTTTGGAACCATTATTATAAAGGATGGCTTAGGAGTTGTTGTGTGACCAAATTGTTGTAACACCTTGATGATGAAAGGTTGCTTAGTGGTTGTTGCTGCGTCATGCCAGTTTAACATCTTAGTGGATGATTGGTTTGGAATCTTGACCACAAAGGGTGTTATGGGTGCCTACAATGGCACTTTGATATCAAAAGGAGGCCTCTTTCTTGTGGAGGCTAAGGGGACCTTTGGCTTGTTAGGAGGCACACAGATCACAAAAGGTTGTTGCACAGGTTTGGGCTTGCCACCTATGCTAATGGAATTTATGACATAGGAGGCATCATCTACATTGAATTTCCTCATTGTGTCTAGCACCAATTGGCCCCATTCTATCATTCTCTGTAGGTCATCCTGCAAAGCATGATAGTTGTTAGTACTGTGACTAGCCAATTGGTGGTAATGATAGTATTGGTCCAATTTAAAATGTTGTGTGACTGGGGGCTCGTCTGGTACTACTAATGTGGGGTTTCTTAGTAGTTTGTAGTACCTATCATATTTTTGGCTAGTAATCACCGATACGTGTTTGTGTTGGATTTGCCCAGCTTTCAAGAGTTGCTCCAATAGTTTACAGGGTTTCATCAGTAGTGGTGTATCCCTTGAATGATCCTTGCACTCAAAGTTAGACCTTGGGGTAGCCCCTAGCAATGTAGGTGAATAGGTGCTAAATTTGGTAGTTTTATTAGTTAGGGCCTTGGGTGGCTTAGCTTTCAAGACCTAGTTGGTTGCTTTTTTACTTGTGGCCATTGTTACCACTATTATGTTTTTCTTGCGATCATGTTGGTTTCTATAGGTCACATAGGCTAGGTCTTTGCTATCTTGTGTTGCTTCCTCTATGCTTTTTGCTTGGGCAAAGGCTTGGCTAGGAGACTTTGCGGCTAGATAATATAGTTTGTACTTGATGAAGTCATTCACTACACCTTTGATTATGGCTAGTAGATGTGTCTCTGCTAGGGGTTCATCCATTTCACTCAATGCAGCATTCCGACATTGAAGGAATTTTGGCACAGGCTATAGAGGCCCTTGCTTGACTTCCATGAGTTGATCAAGGGTTGCTTCAGACTTAGGTTGTACCTGAAGTATGTCACAAATAGGCTTATGAGGTCCTCCAAAGATGAGATTGATGCCTTGGGTAGCATGTGATACCAGTTTAAGGCCTTTCCAGTGAGTGACATGGGGAACACACACAAGATGACATGTGACCAAGCTTGAAGGAGTAGGAACTTAGATCAAAATGTGACCAAGTATGCATTAGGATCCCCTTCACCATTGTACTTGGTAAATTGAGGCAGTTGGATCCTAGTTGGAAGAGTTAGAGGTGGTACTGTAGGACTTATGGGATCATCTTGGTAGAAGTCCACCACCTTGATGGTGTCAAAGGAGGTAGCCTTAAGTTGGTTGATCTCCTTTGTCAAGCTTTGGATTAGCTAGAATGCCTAATCTAAGCTTGGGGATGCACTAGCTAGCTGCATTGGCTGGGCTTCGGTTGGTTGCATAGCATAGGGAAAAATTGTTGGTTGTGGAGTTTGTCAATTTAACGTCATAGTAGACGGTTGTTGCTAGTTTAACATTGTAGCAAATGGTTGTTGATGTGTTGGCTGAGCGATGGGTTCAGTGATTGTAGTAGGCCAGACATGAACGGGTTGGATGGACACTGTAGATGCCAACGAGACAAGCAGAACGTAGAATGCCTAAGTTGTCTGGGGTTGGGAGGTGGCCCCTACATGAGAATAGTGTTGGGAAAATGCATTTGTTGCTTACAAGAAAGGCTGAATTGGCATGGTCACCATCTTAGAGAGGATGGATGGACTGAACCGAGGAGGGGTTGTACTAGGAAGCAATTGTTGGAAGATGGTGTACGGGTGGATCTCATGGTTGAAGTAGGCCTCAAACTCATCTTCCTCTTTCTGTGAGGCTTCCTCATAGGTTGTCCTTGCATCATGCTTGTTTGCACGGATGAGCTAGGATAATAGCTAGTGGTAGGACTCTATGAGTGCGATTATGTCAAACAAGGAGGGGTTGTACTCCCGTCTATTTCAATGCACTCATTCATAGTCCTATTTTGCCCCCAAATCAAGGTAAGCCACTGGTAGTCCTACTTGGATTTTGACACAAAAAAAATTGTATTGTTCATGGCTTAGTGTAGCATGATTTGGCTAGATTGTAGTGTCAAATGTGTTATACACCAACATGGAAGGTTGATCTAGATTCATATTCACAGATCGATTGTGAGAGTTGCTGTTTGCAGAAAATGGCTAACTCTGAGAAACAGTAGAAAAATGACTAAGTTTGTCAGTAATAGGAAAATGGGTAAGTATAAAAATATAGAAAAAATGGCTAAGTGTAACAATGCAGAAAAATGATAAGTATGAAAATGTAAAAAATAGCCAACTTTGGTGCTACACTTGCTATGTTGAAGCTTGGTACACTTGCTACACCAGAGCTTGCTATGATCGCTACGCTAGAGCTTGCTACACTATAGCTAAAAACTATGAAGGAACAGGGTATCACAATAGATAGTGTAACACAGTGGATAGTGTAATGTAGTAGACAACATAACATAGTAGCCAATTTAGAAACCACTACGCTGACAATGTCGCTACGCTACACAAGACAGAGGTAGCGTAACGTAGTAGATAATTTTAGGCTTTCATCCTACAGGGTTCCAGAGGAACTGTCATGGCGACCAATCTACACCACCCAATGCATAGAAAACCATAAGGGTGTCATGTATATGCTAGTAGGTTATTGTTAATAGCGTATAGACAGCATGCAGGATTATCTATGGCATGCAGAAAGGACACAGAGAAGGCCCTCCTTCTAGTGCCAAAAACTATTATGTCTGAAAACGTCAGTGGCTGGAATACTAAGAGGTTATCAGGTGTACAACCTAACCCTGAATCCATGCTAGGGCCATGCTAGAGAAAATGGAAATGGGGTGCCCTAAACGGTCTAGTTGATTAGACAAGGACTTATAAGGTATCAAATAACCTTTTGCGATAGTAACTTTGAAACGTAACACATGATGGTTGAAATGAAAGAAAACATCAGATGTGTAATGAATGAAATGTATCAAAGCACCTAACTGAGAAAATAGATATGATCAAACAGTTGATAATGCAACGTAAATGCTGTAATAAGACAAAAAGAGAGTTTGAGTAAGAAGATGCACCATCCCAAAAGAAGGGGCATAGCAAATTCACAAAGGTATACATAGTGTACAATAGGCATAGTGGGAGTGTAGTCGCGGCCCTAATGTTTTCAAGTTGTGAAGTCTGGTACTCATTGTGTTGAATTGTGCCTACAAGGTTGGTAGCCACAGTGTACCATATGATCTTCTACAAGATTGCAATGGGGCTGCAATGTACCATGCGGTGTAGTTGTGCCTCTCTGCTGGTGTGTGGTGCTCTGGGTCTCGTTTTCCCATGAAGTTAAGTGCTAATATGCAAAAGTGCCAAATGGAAGTGCCAAATGCCTCCTTGGTAAAAAATGAAAGCCAACCCCCTTCTCCTCCCCTCTTTTCAAAAGAGGATGCAGGGATATTTATAGGGCTAGGGTTAGCCCAAAATGTGGATTAGGTGCCACATGGCAATGTGGTGGATGGGACCATGGGATGCTAGCTACTACAGTCATCCCATGTTACGTGCAGGACATTGGACGTTGTCTAGTGCACCCATTCCATGTTACACATGGGACATAGGACATTGGTTGCTACTATCTACTACAATCATCCTGCGTTATGTGTGGGACATGGGATGCTGGTTGCTACTATCTACTATGCCCATCCTATGTCACATGTGGGACATGGAACATTGTCTATTGTGCTTGTCCACTATCTATTGCACACTATCCACTATCTACTATGCCTATTCATTATCAACTGCATGTGACAGGGTGCTACGCTGCATAGCATAACAAGGTGCTACGCTGCATAGCATAACAAGGTGCTATGCTATGTAGCATAATAGGGTGCTACGCTATGCAACATAATAGTGTGCTATGCTACACAACGTAACAGGGTGCTACGCTACGTAACCCTATGTAGCATAACAATGCGCTACGCTATGTAGTGTAATAGGATGCTATGATATGCTACGCTACGTAGCATAATAGTGTGTTATGCTATGCAACGTAACAAGGTGCTACACTACGCAGCGTAATAGTGTGCTATGCTACGTAACCTAATAGGGTGTAGAAAGTACCATCATTCTAACACTTAGAAAAATTTCACAAATTTGGCAGTTGGAGCTGACTACACTTGACACTTGGAAATAATATGGGCAAAGTGCCACTATTCTAACACTTAGCCATATTTGTAGTCATAATGCCAAGACCTAAAATTCTGTGGTGTTTCACATACTACTCTCTCCATTTTTGAGTAGTAAATAAAAGCATAAGGTGCACAAACTTGGATAGAAAAGATATAAGAGAGTAATATAATATGGAGAGTCAAGTATCACACATAATCTAATAAAGATATAGGTAGTATGTATTTATTAGGTCCATGAATAGATGCCCCAAATTTTGCAATAATAGAAGAAGCCTTCCAAGTGAAATGCAACCTTGAAGTGAAGCAAAGGCTTAAGCAACCTATCTCTGAAATAATAAGTCATTAGTAGTGCAAGGTGCTTCGAATTTAGATAATATTCATTTTTATATAAAATTAGAAAATGGGCATATATTTATGGTGAGGTAAATAAAGCCATATGACTTCACAATGGATTCCCATAGAGTAATCATGTTATTGCTTACAACATCGTAGGTAATGTACTACATCCTTCACTTAAGGTATGATTGTCAAAATTGAGAACTTCTCTCTTGAGGTCAAAACAAGGAGCTAAAATTAATTCAATAAGAGCCATCAACAGTCAATTTTAAAAATCAAAGCTATGAGTGAGACATGCATATTCCATTTTTTGTTCAAGGCAATGCAAAATCCAAAATCATTGATAATTATAGATTCATACACTTCCTTGAATGTAAATATGATTGCATTAAAATAGTCAAAGATAGAGCATGTAGAGATAGGTGTTTTATCAAGTATCACACAAATAGAAAAGCAAGAATATTACAACTTTTTCCACACATATATCAAGAATGGATCCAAGTTTTTCAACCAATATTTAAGCTTGAAGTGAAGTGTGAACATTGAGGAGCAAGTAATCTATTTTCAAAATAAATTAGTATGGATCTTTCATCTTGGTAAATGCACATATAGCAATCTAAAACTTGAAACCAACCATGCCAAATTCCCAAAATCTACATCTCAAAGAAAATTATTCAACTCAATTAAAATCATAGATACCCAAAAATGATCATGGCCTTTCTCATAATATCAACTACATTCTATATAAATATAGATACTTCATGCTTAATCTTATGATTGAACATAGGATAGGTGGGGTGTCAATTCAAAATCCATGAGGACCAATAGAGATTGATGATAAAGAAAAAAGATAAAAGAAAACTAATCTAATAGATAGCATCATGTAATTCTAGATTCAACCAAAAGAAGTTATCAAAAGAGTATGAAAGTCATGCATGTTTTGATTTTAGTACAAGTCAATACAACAACCACAATCATTTACAAACTATAGATGCTAATAAGGTACTAAGAATTCATATATCATTAAGAATCTTTTAAAGTTTTAATATATAACCATTCAAAGGCTTTCCATAGAAATTAGTACCTCTTGAAGTTCTTTTCTTTTTCATTATGAATTTTGGCTAAAGTCTCCATGGACTCCCCCAACATTAATGGTCCCCAAGGTGATTGAGATGTAGGCTCCCCCTACATATGTGCTATTTATCTTGGGATTTTAAGATCAATGTGAAAAAATCACAAACACACTATAACTATAGATTAACATTAAGCCTAATTAGTGGAGATCTAGATCTTCAACCAACAATATTGATAGAGGTTTGTCTCATCTTATAAATGGAAAAAATCATACTATTAGCATAGAAACATATCATCACAAGAATTTTAAATTGAGCTAGACAAGAAATAAAACCAAGGAAAATTATTACAAGTGCTATTATAAGTCTTCACATGACCAATTAATCGATATAAGAAATGCTCTAGACACTTATTCCACCATATATGATGTATACATAGATCATTTTGTACAATATCCTATTAACTAGGAAGCATAGAGATAGAGACTTACCTTGCTTGCTGATAAATTGAGAAGATTGGTGGAGTTTGAGATGAGGTCCCCTATCATAAAGTACCTCCTCATCCTTAGGTTCTCTTTCATTAGATCTTGTATACGATGTCTCTATTTATAAATGTACCTTGTGATAGAACCCTTGATGACTCCTTGCATTATTTTTAGTACTCCATTTTTCTTCATTCTCACTTATTGGTACTTGCACAATTTTCTTACCAAAGCCTCTTTGAAAAGATGAAGCATTAATCATATTTTGATCATCATAATTAGAAGTTTGAATTAAATCATAATTTTTACATATAAAAATAGCCTCATCCTTATGATCGAAATTATCAAACCTTACTATGCTTGACTTCAAGCTTGAAACGTTTGAATTTTTTGCTGACTTTTGGGAATTTCCTTATCTTAAATCTTGCTTCAATCCTTGTTACATGAGGTTAGTGGTTGAATCTCAAGTTTAATACCTGAGATCTCCTTTTTCATTTCAACATGAATAGCATTTAACTTACAAAGAACTAGTTTCTTTTCCTTCCTAATGAAATGATGTAAGAGAAAATTTTCTTCTTGAATTCACTATATCTCTCGTCACACTTACCATGTTATTCAACCATATATGAAGAAGATTCATCAGTAAGAGACATGCAGATGAGATGAGAATCTTCAAGAGAATTTCATGCTTCTTCTTCACTTTGCTCACCATCATCCCAACTTGTATAAAAGCTAGTCTTTTTAATTCTTCATCATTAGATCTATTCTTTGACTAAAATTTGCTATCATTTGGATCACTAGGACATTTGAAGGTCATATGTCCTCTTACCCCACAAACCCAATACTCTATGGAAGAAAAATCTAGATTAGAAGAATTTCAAAAATTTCTACCTCTTTCTCTACCTTTGAAGAAATTTGATCTTTTTTGTTACTGAGATGTCTATTTGTTTCTTCTTGTAAGCAATTGTTATATCCTCCTTGAGAGAAGAGCAATCTCATCTTCATTTCCCTCATCATGCTCATTGACATCCTTCTCCTTAAAGATAGCTTTTAGGAAAATAGGTTTTCCTTAAATTTCTCTTTCACTTATGAGATTCATTTCATAGGTGATGTGAGCACTTTGAAGTTCTTGAAATCTCAAAGTTGAAAAATCTCTAATTTCCCCCATGGCTATGACTTTAGGCCTGAACTCTAGTTGATGAGTTCTAATCATTTTGATGATGACGTCACTTTTGGACAAGTCTTTTCCTATTCCTCTAATGGCTACAATAAGATCATTAGCCCTAGAAAAATAATCTTTGATTTTCTCACCTTCTTGCATCTTGAGTTTTTCATATTCTCTTTGCAGAACTAATAATTTCAATTTCTTAATGATAAAGGTTCCTTCATAAGTAGCTTCTCAAGTCTGCTAAATTTCTTTGGCCATTTTACATCCTAATACCCTATTTATTTCAGATTTATTCAATGCATAATATAAAAAAAAATTTACCTTTTAATTAGACATGAACTTATCCTTTTCTTCTTATGACCATTTGTTGCAAGGCTTGATGATGTTGGAGGTGTCATCGATGGGTGGAGTGCATCCTTCTAAGATTAACTCATTAACTACAAACTCCATGGATTCAAAGAACCCTTGCATTCGAGCTTTCCAATAGGCATATTTGAATCTATCAAACATGGATGGGTTTGTGTAAGAAGTCCCCTACATTTTTTACTCTTGAAGTAGATGATGAAATAATGGGTACCATGCTATGATATCACTTGTGGATCATTGAACTTAGAAGCGGGATGAATAAGTTTCCCAAATAAAATCTTAAACAAACAAAACATGCACACAAATTTACATGGTTTCCCAACTTGGGTACTCCACACGCAGAGGGTAGATTGCAAGCATACCTCTGAACTTTGTTATTCTCAAAATGTGGCTGAAGGGTTCACATCTTGTATAGTCATCAAGCCTTTCTCTAGAGTGTTGTACCACACCACAAATCACTTAACCTTGCAAGGTCTTGTTAGCTTGAAAATGTGGTTTTAAGGCTTGCACAACCTTTACAATCTTGAGCTCTACACTGGAGTGTCGTACCACAGTATCAATAACTTAATCCCATAGGATCTTGACAATCTCAATCACATCAACCCCATAGGGAAACAAGAACAAGAAATACAATGAATGATTGCAACTCAATTTGCTATTCCTTGCATAGTTAGGTACAACACACTTTATAAAGCCAAAATGATTAGACAATAAGGAGCAATAGAAAATTCAATGATTAAAAATGATTGTACAATGAATACAATAATGCTTGCACATTTTCCAATGCACATGAAGTCTTGTTATAGCTACCATGTTGCTAAATCCTTCTCAAACCTTGTGCAACAACTATGTAGCGGTCACTAATGGTCATGGGAGATGTCTTTATCATGATTGAGATATCTCTCTAAATTTTGCTTCAAATTTGGGAAGACATATTTGTTTCCTAAAAGATTCCTTTCTGAAGTTTCCATCCTAGAAGATGTCTTTGCTCGATAGAACATTTCTTTCTATATTTGATTTGAACTTTGTAAATATGTCTTTGTCTCATGAAAGACATCTTTGGCTGGGGAAAGATGTCTTGCTATTTCTAAGACATCTTTCTAAATTTTCTCTAAGTTCACCCAAAATCTACCAAGACATCTACTACTTCCCAAAGATATCTTTCTTCACTTTCTCTTGCATGATGAATGCATCATTCCTTATTTGCAACTTTAATCTTCCATATGCTTAGATGATTATAACTTTTCTTGTTCAATAACAATTCCTTGTCCATGTTCTTTGGATGTTCATTTGAAAACATATGGGTGACCTCCTCCTTTGAGCTCTAGGATAGTTCATTTCTTGTCCTCTTTAGCTCATCTTGGTTTCCTATGTATGTAGTCCTACAAATACAATAATCATACAACCATACAAAAAAATTTTATCTCCATTGTACTTAATGTTTTGAGCATACCAAAATGCACCAAAAGGTTCACACATTGCCTTAGGCCCCTTGTCCATGGATGTAATTGATCTGAGTGTAGGTCTTAGTTATTTAGCTTCATTGGCTTATTTTTTGATTTGGCTACAAGTTTCTTTCACCATTGTTGTACTGATGGTTTTCTACTAACCTCTAAGCTATGGGCCACTTGGTTATCATAGTCTTACTTGTTGAAGGTTGAGAGACCTAGATAACAAATGGTTTCCTAAGTCTTAGAGGATTAGCAAATCATTGATTATGTTGTGATGTTGAAGCCACTGAAGGAGGGACACATATGATGAAAGGCTCCTTAGGGGCTAGAAAAGATGGTACCCATATAATGAAGGGCTCCCTAGGCTTTATGCTTTGGGATTGTTGTGGTAATTTGATGACAAATAGTTCCCTAGGTGGATTAAATAATTTGTCTTCTATGAATGAGGCTATAGTATAGGAGTTATTATTGGCTCTTGGAGAGTTGGGCTCATTCACTACCAACTCTCCATGCTTTATCATCTTCTAAAGGTCATCCCTTAATTCTAGGAAATAATTGGTATTATGACCTATCATTTGACGATAATGGTAGTACCTATCAAGTCTAAAGTACTTTGGTAACTTGGAATCATCTTTGGTAGATATTGTTGGGTCTCTAGCTATGTCATAAAGATGATCATACCTCTTACAAGCCTCTTCAGATAGTTTCTTATGTTGTATAGGATCATATTTAAGTAGTTGTTCTAAAAGCTTATAGGGCTTCATAGGAAACCTAATGTACATAGGCCTATCCTTCCATCCAAATTTTGGTCTTGATTAATTTTGGGTATAGGAAGTGAATGGTTGGGATGAGTCAAGTGATGTGTGGCATGTTAGTGATTCCCTTCTCTTTCATTGTATTGTTTCTTTTTCCACTATGGCCATGGTTGTATGTTCTTGCCTGGTTTTGTTCCTATCCCTTCTCGCATGTTGATTTTTGTATTCCATGTAGGTCAGGTCGTTGCTTGCCTCACCTTCCTCCTCAATGTTTTTGGTTTATAATAAGGCTTAGCTTAATGATCGGTGCTCTAGATAGTACATCTTTCACTTGATAAAGTCATTTACTACTCCCTTGTAGATGGCCAAGAGGTGAGTTTTAGCAATAAGCTCTAGAATCTCATTAAGTATTGAGTTCCATCTTTGAATGAATCTTTTGACTGATTCAAGTGGCCCTTGCCTCACCTTCATTAGTTGATCTAATGTGGCATCCATCCTTAATATGTATCTAAATTAA
This sequence comes from Gnetum montanum, assembly GCA_015680685.1. Taxonomy (NCBI): domain Eukaryota; kingdom Viridiplantae; phylum Streptophyta; class Gnetopsida; order Gnetales; family Gnetaceae; genus Gnetum; species Gnetum montanum. The sequence continues at coordinate 329,645 of MNCI01012079.1, forward strand.
TTGATAAATTGGTTAATCAAGTTCTCAAGGGAAGAGATGAAACCTCTAAGCAAGGTTTGATGCCAATATAGAGCCTTACCCTTGAGAGACATTGGGAAAATCCATAGTATCGTATGAGGCCAAGTTTGCAAAATGAGACACTTAGACTAGAAGGTTACTAGATCTACATTGGAATACCCTTCACCATTGTATTTGGTGAAGTTTGAAATAGGCAAGCCTATAGGCAAGGTTACTTGAGACAATATAGGGTTTATAGGATCATCTTGATAGAAATCTAGAATCTTGACCTTCTGAGTTATGTTGGCCTTGAGTTTTTGAAGCTCTTTGTTAAGGTCTTAGATCATTTGGAAGGCTTGATCCAAGCCTTGGGGCATCCCCATGGGCTATCATGTTTGCATTGATGGTTGAGAAAGAAGTTGTGAGACTTGTGGTTGAGAGGCTTATGGCCTCATGATAGGCTATGGTATCGAAGGAAGAGGTTGGGCTATGGTGGTCATAGGTGGGATAAACAAGGAGAAATATGTTCATGCTAGAACTTGAGGCATAAAGGGGGAAAATGGGGTATGATATGCCTTTGTTACTTGGGATCACAATGAGGGTCCCATTGGTATGTCAAAGGAAGATGGTGAGGTAGACATCATTATGGTTGGGTGAATGAACTTAGGTTGTGTGACAAAAGGTACTAATGAGAATAAGAAAGTGAATTGGGACATGGGTAGTGTTTGGTGCATGGAGATGATAGGTGTGGATCCAAACATGTTAGGATGGATAGTAGGAGAGTTGGGTCTTAGAACTTGTTTCATTAATGAGGTAAGAGACATGGAGTTGGGGATGGTTGTTTAGAAAGCTAAAGCTTAGAAAAGACTTCCAATGAAGTTGTCTAAGTTTTTTTAGGCTCAAACTCATATTCCTCTCCTTTATGATCCTCTAAATTAATTCGCTCACTAAACTCATCAACCTCTATGATCTGTATGAGCATTTGTGCATAGAAGTCGATGAGGGATATCTAGTCATCGAGGGATGGGATGTATTCTATCCCATCTCTATGTACAATTTTGAATTAACTCTTAGCATCATATTTAGAATGCAATATTAATAGACCAACTTGCATCTTAGCATAGAGGAAGTTGTACAACTTCTCATTGATAACCATGAAATTTAGGTTTTTACCTCTTTGCCTAAGCAATTTACTTTGTTCAATGACTGTAGGGTCTTTTGGATCATAGATACGAACTACATCTTGGTTGGATGTCATGTTTTCTTGGTTGAGGGGCAAGACTATTGATCAAAGGAAAGACATTATTACAATGCTAAAAATGGCTTGAAAAAGATTACAAAGGTTGAAAAAGATAGCAAATTTCAACAAGTAGAATTTAAAAATGGTTAAAAGAAGTAAAAATAGCTGAAGATGGGTTACTTACTATAAATAGGATGTGGAGGGTAAGGAGAGTATACCCCTTTATCAAAAATGAAAAGCTAGAAAGGTAATACCAAACCTCACCCATGCTAGGCTTCCTAATTATACATACACTAGGTGCAGTAGGGGGAAAGGAAAGGGGAATGAGATGGGAAGATCTCACACCTTCCTAGCCAATGTTGGTGAAAGTGGGGAATAGGTTTGGTGATCAAAATAAAAATTATGGATTTCCCACAAATGGTGTTAAATTAAAAAGTATGGGGATTTGGGTGTTAAATCCACCAATGTTGAAAAAACTAATACCAGTTTGGTAGCGACGAGGGTGAATAGGACTATAAAATAAATGCTAGTTTTGGGATTTCACAATAAATGATCTAAAATTTCCAATGTCCAAACATCTACAACACCCACATTGGCTTTTTGGGATAGAGGAGGATGGATTACAACATTTATCTTAGTGTCAATTCAAAGGTTCTTGATGAAAACTCAAAGATCACAACTTATAGGTCAATGTTGGCTATGAAAAAAATAGATTTTAACATAGAAATTGGGTAGAGGCCCTCTATTTAGCACCATAAAACTATAGCAATTGAAAAATTTTATTGTTGAAAAGACAAAAATCGTAGTGCAATAGTTTTAACCCTGAATCCCAAAGGCCTCTAAAAAATGGAATCTGAGATGCCTTTGATGGTCTGATAAATCATCTAAAAACTTAGAAAATGCAAAATGGGAATAACAAAATGAAAAATAAACATATATGAATGTAAATAATGCTAGAAATGAAATAAATAAATGAAACTTGCACACAAACTATAAACTTTATTTCATTTAAAATAAAGGGAGGTACAAAAAAAGTATACAAGATGACTTGATGGAGTTGGGGGTTCACTTTGATGGGGGCTTGGAATCTGTTGCTCCATGGTACAAATGATTTACAACTCCAAAAAATGTGAAACCTTACTGCAAACTTTACCATATCTACAACATTGGTGTTACAAGGGATGTGACAATGGCTATGAGGGATTCCACACTGAGAGGATTTGAGATGCTACATTTTTGCAGGGTTGTAAGAGCTCTAAAAATGCCAAAAGTGCCAAAGGGGAGGAACTACCAAAAGTATGGAACCTGAAAAATGGTTTTGGGGTTTTGGTTTTATAGGTTTTGGGCCATCAATGGGGCTATAAATTGGGTATAATTCAACTATAATTTGGCTGCAAATTTATCCTACGTACAGGTAATATGGGTGGGGTTACCATATATAGTAAGTGACAAACCCCCATGGACATTTTGTTTATTATAAATAATAATGTGGGTACAGCATCTATGCTAATGGTAAATCTTCTATGTTGGGCCATCAACCTTCTACACTAGCATGTAGGATCAACATTTAACTTAATGGAGCATTGAAATTTGGTCTTTGTTGCTTCTACACTAGGGGCATGTAGTTTATATGCTAAGCATGCAATCTCCATGCTAGGGGTGCAGTCTCCATGATGAGGGTGATGCTTTCATGATGAGCATAGATGCCACCATACCCTTCCACGCTGAGGTCTACCCTTCCATGCTAAGCGTAGGTGACCTGCACTCCTCCATGTTGGGAATAGGTGAGATCTACCTCCTTGTAGGTGTTTCTAGTGTAGAAAAGAATATATCCTTCATAAAAAACTATTAAATTATCATTTTTGGCATCCAAAAAGGCATTTTTGACATCCCCCTCCCCCCATCCGAAGCTCAAATATAAATACTATGTTACTTTTTTTCACTTGGGGGATGAGGCCTTCACCACTTATAAGGCATTTTTCAATCCCAAAAGTATGAAATATATGTGGTTTCCCTCATGGATGACAATATTCACATTTACAATGAAATTTTACCTTGGGTTTTATGTGGTAAAGGCTATATGATGAAAAATGGTTACAACATGCAAATTTCGGTGGTTTTTCATTACATACTTGAAAATTAAGGAATTTTGAGTAAGTTTGGAATCAAAATAAGAGTCATATGGAAGCAAAAAATATATATAATAATGGAAACAACATAAAAGAGAGTAGGTTTTGGAAATTTGAAATAATTATAGTGTATTGAATAAGTTCTTTCTAGATATTTTGATGTCAAATAAAGAAAAATTGGATGCTACAATGCTATTGAGGTGATTGATTACACAAGTAGCCCATGGTTAGGAATTTGAACTTAAGGTAGACCAATAGAATGCAAGTGGGTCCTCTCCAAAGTAAGATGATGCCCCTCAATCCTTTGCATACCACAAGGTGCCCATGGTCATTGAGGATGATGAATGATCATTTGAAGTTAAATTCCATGTCCATTTAAGAAATTATATTAGGGTTATGTTGTTTAGAAAAAAAAATTATCAATTGTTCATGGTGTAAGGTAGTGAGGTAATACATCATGGGTTGAGAACATGGTAGAAAGAAAATGATAGATAGGCAATCTACATCCTAGCTACATGAGATCCTTGGTGAATATCATGATTAAGATGATTCACTACTAGTCTAGTCCAAGTCTTGACCAACTTATTTCTATTTACAACAACCTCACATTAACACATTTCTTTTCTTTAACCATCAAGAGTGCATGAAAACCCTTAGAGAATAACCATTACTCCAAGACAAGAAGAAAATAGAAGAAGAAAGTAGGTAGGATCTTAATTATAGGGGTGTCTTTAGGCATGGGTAGTATGTCTATCTAACCCCATAACTAGTGCTTGTAGCCCATTATTATATCTAAGGGATGTTCTTTGAATTCCTAGTATCTTTTTTATTCACAAGAATTACATCATGCAAAGACATGTTTTCCTTTTTATGGTTGATAGTAGAAGTGATGATATACTAATGAAGAATCATAGAACTTAAGAAGGAAGTTGAAAAGGGAACATAACAAATCCCCTTAAGGTCACATCCTTTTCCATTCCCACTTGGTTTTTTCTTAATTTGTTGTGTAACAATATCATTTATTACTTTTATTTATAATGTGGAAGAACCTTAATGCTTCAATGATGCAACGTTTTCATGAAACAAATGGAATGAATGGATGTGGTGAAACCACTACTTGATACCATTAGAAAATTGACAATTTATTAGTAGATAGCATGATTTGAATATAAATTTGGCTTTTTATTTAATCAATCATAATATTGATAGCTACATTGGGTAACTTTCCAAAATTGTTAGTAGCAATGAACAAAATTAGAGATTTCCAACAAAGACTTAATGAAATTAATCAATGAAGAAGGTAAAAACAGTAATAAAATAAAACATATAGAAAAATAAATAAAATATTAAGAAAATGAAAAATATATAAAGAACATTAAAAAACAAAAAGGTGAAAAACTAGTTAGTCTCATCAAGATGTTAGAACGGATGATCATCTCCAACATGACTTAGTTGAAAGAAGAAGATCTAAAAAATAGAGCATGTAATTTCTTGCATAAAGGTGTTAGTGTTGCTAGTTACATGGGGTTCCTAGAATGACTTAAGTTGTTGTATGCTGACTAATAGGTGCTTTTGAGGATTGGTTGAATGGTAAATTTTCATGACCCCAAAAGAAAAAGATGAATGGATGATATAAATTCCTTCCCATAACATTTGGAACTTAGTGCATTGTGACACATGCATGGGATTCCAATAAAAAAAATCTTATCATTAGGTTGGAATGTAACTTTTCTTATTTGTGCAAAAACTTTCCAAGTTGAATAATATGCCCAGAAAAGTGTTGCTAAGTTTGGTATTATATTCTTTCCTATATCTACTAATAATTCATGTTAGAGTTCTATTAATCTACCTATTGGTAACCTTAGCTTAACCATTGGCTTGCGGGTGATAGGGAGTTTTATGTTTATGTTACACCCATAAGCATTTCATCTACTTTCAAAAAATAGACCCTGTGAAATGTGTTATATTATCTAAAATTAGTACTTTAGGAATTCTAAACAAGCTGAGCTACAATGGAAGATGTACAATTAAATATGGCTTCATCTTTAGCTCATTTGGTGCAATAGTCAATAGCAACAATGATATAGGTCTTTCCATTTAACATGGGGATGATGAATCCCATGAAGTCAATTCCCAAAAGGTCAAAAAGCTCTAGTGGTTACATCCACTATTGGATCCCTTCCATTTATACAATCATTTCTCCATCCCGTTGACATCTCTCCCATGAATGGGAGAAATGGTGATCATATTTGAAGATCATTGGCCAAAAGTATCCTATCATGAGGATTTTTGTAGCTATCATCCTTCCTACATAATGTCCTTTGCAAGGATCTTCAAGAGCATCCTGGAGGATTCATAGCTAATCTTCATCAAGAACACACCATCAAACCAAGCCATTAGCATAAACCTTGTAAATGTTTCTTTGGATCTCCATGTAATGATTGACCTAGTAAAGAAGCTATTATTTCTTCTTATTATCCCATTCTACTAGAGTCTTTTATGTTAAAAGATAGAAGAGGAACACATTATAACAATTGGTAACCTTTAGTCCCTGAACTTTGATGGCCTTAGTAAAGAGGATTTTATCTCGAAATTGATTAGGCAATGATTCTTCATCCTCTTTGCTATACCATCTTGATTGAGACAAATGATCAGCAACAACAATCTCAATTTCTTTCCTGTCCATCCTAGTAAGGTTAAATTCCTGTAAAATTACCAACCACCATATAATACTATGACTAAATGTTGGCTTGTTCATTAGGAAATGGATTGCACTATGTTTGGTGTACATAAAAATTTGATATCTAAGCACATAATGCCTAATTTTTTCCAAGGTATACACCACTACCATGAGTTCTTTCTTAGTGATGGTGTAGTTAATTTGTGAACCCATGATGCTTATTCTTGTACAAGGGATGTAATATGGACATTTCTAATCATTCATTTGTGAGCTTTTGCTTTAATTTTTGAAAAGCTTTTTCACATTTATTGGTCCATTTGAAGACTATATCTTTCTTTGTAAGTTCTACTAGTGGTTTGGAAATTTTATGGAAATTCTCTATGAAGCATCTATAGTAACTAGTATGACTAAGAAATGATTTCATGTCTTTTAATATTTGAGATTTCCTAGTTATTCCTTAGATAACCCTTGCTTTTCCACATTTTACCTCAATCTCATTTCCTAAAATCTAGTATCCTAAGATAATATCATCTTATACCATCAAGTGGCTTTTTTGCAAGTTGAGTTGCATGTTCATTTCCACATATTATTTTTACACATGCTTAAGATGGTCCAATGCTTGTTCAAAGTTGGTACCATATGTGGATATGTCATGCATAAAGAGTTTCATACCACTACCAATTTACTACTAAAACATGCTTAGGACCAAGTGTTGGAAAGTTGTAAGACTATTACAAAGGTGAAAGAGCATCTTTTGATATGAAAAGTTCCCCAAGAACTTGTGAAAGTTATTTTGGCATGGTCTTCTAGTTAAATTTGAATTTAATTATAGCCACTATCACCATCCACAAAACTATAGTAACTATGCCCTATAATTGTATCCAAGACCTGGTCCACAAATGGCAATGGAAATTAATCTTTGAATGTTGTCATATTCAATAGTCTAAAATCTATACAGATCCTTCATTTTTCTTCTTTCTTAGCACAATAACAAGTGGGCTCATCCACTCACTATCTATCATAGGATAAATGAATCCTACCTTAAGGAGCTATTCAACTTCATCTTTAACAACTTTCTTAAGCTTTTGATTCAATCTCCTCTATGACTTCCTTCTTAGCTTAATAGTAGGCTTTGTATAGGTCTAGTATTGGAATATATGCAAATCTATTCTAATTAACTCATGATATGACTAAACAAAGGCTATTGAACATTTTCTTACAACCTTTAGTAGCTTTCCTTTTTGTTCATTGGTGAGATTAGCATTAATAATTACTAGCTTACCGTGATAAAGAAGAACATATTCCTAAGTTTTTGTTAATTTTAAGCCCTTTTCATGATATAGGAAAGTCACCATTATAGTTATTCATGTGGAATACTAGGAAATTTACTAGATAAGATCAACAACAAATGGATTTCTTGAGTGGAGGAAGGTTTCAAGTCTTACATATCTCTTGAGAAATTACATTTACTCTAGAACTTGAGTCTAGTAGATCTTTTTAGGAATCGATTCTTACAATTTGTAAATAATTTAAGGGACTCCTATTGTTAGATCTCTTCCTAGAAAGATGTCCTACCTTGATACAACTTGTGATTACATAACTTAACATGACAATATGAATATTTTGGGGCTTTTAGTTTAATGGCTACCTTGGTAGTGACTTTTGAAGCAATTGTTGTAGGGTTATCATCCATGGATTTCTATGAGTTTAGATGGACTATTAGGTCTCAAGAAAGCTATTTTTTGAGGCTTGTGCTTAGAACCACTTAGATTATTATTCAATTGTAAGTTCAAGGCCCTCATTGTATTTCATTTTTGACACTATGATGAAATTTCCCTTTGCATCGATGATGTAGGTGGTAAAGAAGTGGTATTAGAAGGTGCAAGATGAGCTAGTGGATAAGAAGAAGGATAAGTGAAAGGAGATTCAATTTGCAGAGCTAGTCTTCTATAATATTGTAGAGGATAGTAGTGATGGGAGAAGAGAGTGTGGCTTGCATAGCCATGAGTTGATACAAGTTGCTAGACATAATAATCATATGGATTTGATTTTTGGTAAGGATATTGCTATTGTGGTGGTGGAATTCCCCACAATTGTGAGTTTTTTCATTACTAATACTAGTCCTAAGGTTGAGGTGACAATCCACTTGGATAACATTGTTTTTGGTGAAACTATTTTCAATAATTGTCTTGTGGGTAAGGAAATCTCTTGGGTGGTTGCATTTTTATGAATTTTGGATTTAAGACATACATATAGATTCTTGTATATGTGAAAATACAAGGCAACATCCCTTATAATGTTCATATTGATAAATGTTACATTGTTCATCATCTATTTCTAAATCTAGACCCTTACCAACCACTGTAGCCTTATCCTTTTGTTGTTACTAGTCCTTCCCTATATCTTTCCTCCATCTATCTCTATCACTATTCTCATTCTCCATTTTTTCTTCTATAATCTTGAGAGATATTTAGAACTTCTCATCCAAGGAGTCCTATATTTTATCCATATTAGCTAATATTTCTATAACAGATTTCTAGATTGGCAAGGTTTTCCTTTATACCACTTCATCTAGTGATACTTGTTGATCTTTTCATATGTCAAAACCTTAAGAAAAATGGAGAACATAGTTTGTTTTCTTGTATGTTAATCTTGCATGACATGAATAGGAACTCAAGGAAATGAAACATACAAAGAGATGCCAAAATGGAGACTACATAGGCAAGATGAGAACATGGACAAATATGAACAAAAACGAAGGCTACAAGTTAAATGAAGAAGCTTCAAGTTTTGGGACCAAAGAAAATTGATGGAAGGAAGCCTCAAAATATAAGAAAAGAAAGATTGAGGATATTTATACCATTTTTAGGAGCCATCTCCATTATAGAATAGACATCTCCCTAGAGACATCTCCCAAGAGATGCCCTATTCTCCAAGGAGATGTCTCTCCAAAAGTAAGGTAGAACTTAGGTAGACATCCAAACTTCAAAGGAAACTCCTAAGTTATAAGAAGAAGCCAAATTTGTGAGAATGATGATGAGAAGTTAACATCAAAGAAATCATTATTTATTCTATATTGTTTTACTTGTGTACTTCATTATCACATCATTTGCCTAATTGTTTATACTACTGTGCTTCAAAGTACAAGGACCTATAATTTGAGTTACACTAATTTCTTATTTTTTTCTTTCTATTTCTTTATTTCTTTACAAGGTTGATGTGCTTCTTGATAGAAGGAATCCATATTGATCTTGTCAGGATCCTATGAGATTAAGTGCTTTTGCAATGCACAAATACTACGAAGCAGAGCTCAATTTTTGTATAGGTTGTGAGATTCTATAAACCACATTTTGAGCTTGTTGAAACCTTATGAGGTTGAGAGATTTTTGGGTGATGAAACTCTCTGTAGCAGAGCTCAAATATTGTAAAGGTTGTGATGTCCTTTAAACCACATTTTGGAACAAATAAAGTTTAGAGTTATGTAAGGAATCTACCCTCTGAGTGTGGACTACCCAAGTTGGGGAACCATGTAATTTTTGGTGTGTTTTATATGATAGGTTTGACTTCAAATTAGCGAACTTAGTCAATCCCCCTTCTAAGTTCTCAATCCTTAAGTAATATCAAAGCCTAGTACTCTTATGCTAAATATCAACTTTCAAGAGTAAATCATGAAGGGGGCATCCTACACAAAGCCACCAGTGTTCAATGGATTTGATTTTGCTTATTGGAAGGTAAGGATGCAAGGATTCTTCAAGTCATTGGAATTTGGGATTTGGGATTCCATCCTCAAAGGTTACACACCACCTGTTGATAGTGCAACAAAGGACATTAAACCATGAAGCAAGTGGACATCAAAAGAAAGAGATAATTTTATGTTTAATTCCAAACAAAAAAATTGTTTATATTTTGCATTAGATAATTATAAATTTAATAGGATAGCTGGTTGTAGAACTACTAAGGAAATATGGGAAATCTTAGAAGCTTCCTATGAGGGCACATCCATAGTTAAATAGTCAAAACTCTTAGTTTTGCAAAGAAAGTATGAAAAACTTAGAATGAGAGTAGGTGAGAAGATAAAAGATTACTTCTCTAGGAAAAATGGTCTAGTCATATAAATTAGAGGTATAGGCAAGGATTTGCCTAAAATTTATGTGATCATTAAAATGATTAGAACACTACAAATTGAATTCAAACTGAAGGTTACAACTATGGAAGAGATTAGATATTTTTCAGTCTTAAAATTTAAAGGAAGTCCAAAGTGCTCTTATAGCTTATGAAATGAATCTCATAAGTAAAGGAGCAATAAAAGAAGAGTATATTGCCTCGAAATCAACATCTAAAGAGAATGACCTGGATAAGTAAGAAAGGAACAATGAAGAAGAAATTGCACTTCTATTAAGAAGGATTCAAATGCTACTAGTAAAAAGGGGCAAGAGCTTCAATCAACAAGGACCCAACCAATCCAACACCAAAGGTAAGGTTAGAGGTAAGGATTTTTCAAACTCTAATTTTTATTCTTTTTCAATAGAATGTTGGGTATGTGATGGAAGAGGCCATGCAGCCTCTAAATTTCCTAGCAATGGCAAGTTACAATGGAAAGATAGTAATGATATGAATACAAAAAAAGACCAACCTTTACACAAGCTAGGATGATTAAGAACCAAGTGAAGAAGTGGATGATGATATAAATGATTCACATCTCATCTATATGGCCCTTACAGATGATAATGATAGCCTCTCAAATACTGATCAATTTGAAAATGATGAAGAAAGGTATGATCTTTTGTGTAAGGAAATACTATCTTTCCAAAATATTTGTATAAAGTTAGATAAGAAACTAAAAATAAAGGATCAAGATATTTCTACACTAAATATTAAGATTTTAGATCTCACAAAAGAAATCTTAGACCTAAGGACTAAGAATGAAAAACTAACCTTGTCTTTTGAGCAAGTTAAGGAAGAACTTACAAATACGAAACTTATAAATTTAAGGCTAGTAAAATAAAAAGAATCCTTTTGAATAGTTCTTGGACAAGGAAGGAGTCCACAAGATAAAAGTGGACTAGAATGTTGACAACAAGAACAAGTGTTTGCAACAATCTCATCTGAATAAGAGACGACTTCAAAAGTTGAGGCAACAACTAGAACTACAACCGAAGGGTAACTCCAAGGTTTGACAAATTCAACAAAAAGGTTAGGTTTTCTAACTGTAATAGATTTGGACACATGTAATGGAATTTTAATTTCAATTTTTATCATATGAACACCTATATATATCACAAAACTCCTTAGTCTTATCAAAATCTATCTAGAAAGGAAACTATGCAAGGCAACAAGAAAAGGAGAAAAACTCAAGAAAGACAAGGGAGTCAAAAAGGTATGGAAAATCAAAAGGAAAGAGGATGATAGTGAGAGAATTATCTTTAGTAATTTTTTGAAAATGTGCTAGTCCTTAAAAAGTGAATAATTTTGTGTAAGAACCTCAAAAGAGGGGTCTCACTCTCAAGCTTACTAAGTACCTTCATTCTCTTCGACAAAAAGATAGGTTGAGGTAAGTCTTTGATTCATTGTGAATATCTTTTAAGACTATAGCTATTGGCTGAAATCCTTAAGCCTTATCTTGTTAAACCCCATTGTCTTAAGATGTCTCCCCAAAGATGTCTTCCATAAGATGTCTACATAACAAAGAAGATGTCTACCCATAAATATCTACTTCTCAAAGAAGACATCTAGCTATGTTTTTGTTCGATGTCTACTTTGCAAAGGAGACATATACCTATAGTTTTTATGCATGGAAGACATGTTTATCTTTCAAACAAGACATATGTGTTTTTTTAAAAAACACTCATTGGGCATGATTATATAAATCCAAACACTCATTTCTCACTCATTCAAGCATAGACGACCAAGGGAAGAGGACCAAGGCTACACCAACAATAGTGATTTGCCTATTTTTCTCCAAATCCATGACCCAAAAGAAGGTTGGAACATCAAGGTAGCTGGCTAGCAAAGAAGAGTAAGAAGTCAACAAGAGCCTCCTCCAATTCTACAAGCACCTACAATCCATAATTTACATCTATTAGCACCAAACACCAATTTGAGGTAACTTGAACTATCTCTATTATTTCTAAGAATTCTCTTTCTTTCTAGAAGAATCATCAGAAAGAACTGATGGGATTTTTCCAACTGCTAAAAAGGGTTACTTTCCTTTCTATGAAGTTTTGTGTGCCTGATATTCTCATTAGAGAATTTTATAGTAACATTGTGATTACAAATGCTTCTATTGGGGCCTTCATTACCATGGTTGGGGATTTTCTTATTGATGTGTCTCCTCAAGTTGTTAATGCATTTCTTGGAATTTCTAGTACTAATATGTTTAGAGTCACCATTCACTCTATGAGTGACATTTTTACAATTGGTGTAATTCCCATCTCCCAAGATGAATTTTGTGATGATCTATTTGGGAAATTAGTATCTCTTTGAAGTGATAGAATCTATAGAAGTTAGATTACCCTAGATGCTTTCATTCTATCCCTCATTATTTTATATAATATCATTGTAAGAGGTCAAAAATATAATTATTTTCCACCTACCTAAGCATTTATTCTCCATTACTTGCTCATAGGACAACCCTTGGATTTGGATCATACTCTCTGTTAAGACATGTTGGGCTTATTCCAAAGGAGATAATCCTTGGGAAACCTCACCTCTTAAATCTATTAATCTAATAGTGAGGTGTTCCCATTACTAACATGGATTTTCTTAAAGGCAAGAGGGGCCTTAGTGAGTATTTAGAAAAGAGGAGCAACACCCATGTTAATAAAGAAAAACCTAGCACCAGGCCACAAAAGTTCTAAAATATGAGATCTACATCCCCATCTCATGCCTCTCCTCAATTGAGAAGGTCGAAATCAACCAAACACCATGTGTGATCTTCATTGATGAAGCTACTTAGGCCATTTACGCATTCCTTAAGGATGATTAGCACAAACCTCTTACCTCTATAAGAGAATGGATGCAAGTGGAGTACCTCTTCCTCATAACAAGTAGCAATTTGAGGAGATTACCACTCCTTCTATTATAGATAGTGAGGAGGACCTTCCTATCCCACTTGGACATTTATTAGTAGGTGTGCCTTTCCAAGAGTATGATTTAGGAAATTCCTCCAATTCAAATGAGCCTAATGCATCACTAGCATGTGTCTTGGAAGAGCTTCCAGATTCTATGTAGCCTAGACCTAGTTCCCATCATCAAGATACTACTCCTATGTCATTTGAGTATTAGGCTATATAGAGCATCTTTGGGAATTCATCCCAATGGTGTTCTACATATCCTATCATATATTAGAGAAAGATTTCTTCCTTATCTTCTCAGCGAGCTCCATCCTAGCAAGATCCACCAACTTCATCTCAGTTTCAAGTGAAGCTTCATACATGAAGAGCTCTGGTCCAACTACCCTCTTCGAATGGTGACAATGAGTAGCATGTCTCTAGCTCTAATACGAATAAGGATGATCATGATGAGGAGAAATATAGACCTTCTCATGCTGCAACTACTTCTGGTGAAGATTTAGATGATACAACTAAGGTTAGTGGTTAGGATCCTCAAGTGATCCCTCCTCCTTTATGATGTCCAAAAAGGAGGAGAATTTCTTGCCTATAAATATTAATAGATCTTTTTATGTACATGGTTATGGATATATCAACAACTGTATGTATTGAGGATTATTTGAACATGGTTATGTATTATTATTGTGATATTATGGAGACACATTTTTATCCTGGATAGTATCTTGAAGAGATCATGGTATTTATATCCTTTAATCTCAACCCTATGCCTTGAGACCTAGAGCCTTATCCCAATCATAACTTTGGCTACCATGGGAATTTATATGGCTTAAAGTATTTTTATCATTTACTATTATTTAAATTGCATAATTACTCATCCATTTTCTTAAGTTTTAAACATCACCAAAAATGGAGAGATTGTTGATATTTTGGTATGTCAAAACCTTAATAAAAATGAACAAGATAGTTTAATTGTGTGAATGTTAATCTTGCAAGGCATGAATGAGAACTCAAGAGAATGAAATATGCAACAAGATGTCAAAATGGAGACTACATAGGCAAGATAAGAGCATAGACAAATATGAATGGAAATAAAGAGTATGAGTTAAATGAAGAAGCTTCATGGTTTGGGAAGAAAGTGAATTGATGGAAAGAAGCCTTAGAATATAAGGAACCAATAGTTGAGGAGACATCTATAATTTTTAGCAGACATCTTCATTACAAAGTAGATGTCTCCTAAGAGACATCCCATTCTCCAAGGATACATCTCTCAAGGATTGAGGTAGAACTTAGGTAGACTTCCCAACTTCAACGGAGATGTCTACACTAGCCATTAGGTAGCCATTGCACAAATTCTTAGGAGTTTTTAAAAACTTTGAAGTTATAAGAAGAAGCCAAATTCTTAAGAATGATGATGAAAAGTTAGCATTAAAGCAATCATTGTCTATTCTATGCTATTGTACTTGTTTACTTCATTGTCACATCATTTGCATGATTGTTTGTACTACTATGCTTCAATGTACAAGGACCTATAATATGATTTGCACTCATTTCTTATTTTTTCTTTCTCTTTATTTATTGCCCTAGTAGGTTGATGTGCTTCTTGTGATAAGGCATCCATATTGAGCTTGTTAGGATCCTACGATATTGAGTCGATTTGTAGCATCAAAACACTCTAGAGCATAGCTTAATTTTTGTACAAGTTGTGGGATCCTCTAAACCACATTTTGAGCTTGTTGGGACCTTATGATATCTTGAGATTTTGTAATGATGAAACTCTTCATAGTGGAGCTCAAATCTTGTAAAGGTTATGGTGTCCTCTAAATCACATTTTGGAAGAAACAAAGTTCAAAGATATGTAAAGAATCTACCCTCTAATTTTGGACTATCCAAGTTGGGAAACCATATAACTTTTGGTGTGTTTTGTATGATAGGTTTGACTTCAAATTTGGGAACCTATTCAACCCTCCTTTTAAGTTCTTAATTATTAATACTTCCTTCCTAGAATCACAAAAATAAGCACACCTTTTATGAATGGAGGGATATATGTTTTACTCTTCTACACTTTTCCATTTTTACAGTTCCTCCTCTTCGTTGGCCACTTGTTCAATGAGTCTTTAAATCTAATGGACCCTCATTTTTGGTAAGCTCCCTTGGACATAAACCCCAAGAGTTTCTTTAGTTTTTTTTCTAAGTCCATCGATAACATGATAAAGTTATTCTCCTTAAGAAAATGTATTGCTTGAGCATTAGTATAAGAGAGAATAATACTTGTCCAAGGCTACATCTAAGGATTCATGATTACCTTGCTTTAATCCTTGGATTTTTTTTCTTAAATTTAACACCATGGAGTATGTCTAATACTTATCATTGAATAGCTTCAGCATTCTACTCCATCTATGAATGGGTTCCAACACCAACGACTAGTATCAACATTCAGCCTTTTTAATGAGTGCCTTGAAAAATAATTTAAGTTTCTACTACTTGTTTTTAATGTTCCAAAAGGCATAGGCATCATGAAAGTCTTATAGGTGATGTTGTAAATTATAATTTTATCCTCCTTCAAACCTAGGGATATTATTGATATCAAGCCATTTGATTCAACTATCCCTCTAATGCTTAGTAGGGATTTGAACAACTTCTAAAATATTAATCATGCTTCATGTAGCAAGCAATGGTTCATCATAGTCATTTTATTCATGGTTGCCCCTATCATGAGCATGTAGCCTATGATGTAACCTACTATGCCTTCATTCCTGATGATTCTTCTCTTCCTTTTGTAGTTGACTATGCTCTTTTCCTCAATCTCTACAATGGGATATCTAATCATACTTATCCTAGTTCTAGTTGTTCCTCCTTTCATTTATATCATATTCATTATTATTAGAACTTGACAATAAAGTAGATGGATAAGGTGAATGATTAGGAGAATGGTGCTCACTAGCCCTTCTCCTTTGGTCCCTTGATTGTTCTCTTGGTGATCTGGTAGGTGATCTTTTGCTACAAGTTCTCTTGGTTTTGGAACCAATTCTCCCATCATATTGGTTAATTTTCCATACTTGAATGTAATTTATATTGAGTTGTGTCCCTTCCATTAAAGAGAGGAAGGATTTAAAACTAAGATTTCCATAATGGAAGTTCTAGGCCCTCTTGTTGGAACTATGAAACAATGAAGTCAGGATCATTTTTTCTTTTGGGGTTTCATGGTATGCCTTCATGAATTCATCTTTCTTACAGTGGGTCTCCTTTGGCTGATAATTTCTATATATATAATGTGTTTCTTCATACCTAGGCTTACTAGTTTGAGTTCTAGTTTTGTAAGATTTTCCATGAGCATTGTAGGAACAAAACAATTAGAAGACTACAAAATGTTCTCCTTCAAATCTCTTGATCATAGTTCATCTTAATGGAGGATGAAAGTAAATTTCAAATAATAAGTATCCAAATGTGCATAGGGAACCTTTAGTTATTGAGGTCTTTTATTAGCATTCCTTGTTGATTTATCATGTTGCCAAATAGTGTCATTGGTAGGTGGTGAATCATTTGTATGAGAAGAAGACATCTTAGTTTGGTTTGAATAGAGTGTATCTTGGTAAAATAAAATAATATTATTCATATTCTAAAAGATGATGTGTTATCTATTTTCACAATGATTTTGTATGATTTTCCTATCTAATAGTACTTAGCATACTTAGCTAAAATAAAGTCCCCAATAATAGTTCTAATGATGAGCAACAAGTATTTCCTATGCCCAACCATCTGAATCACTAGCTTGTACATGCAATCCAGTTGAATTTCATGGACTCTATTCACCTAAGTGATCTTTGTTCCTAAATAGTGAAATGTAGAATCATTGATAATTTTCTTCCCAACCAATAATTGAAACACCACTATGAAAATTCATGTTGTAATCTATTAGCATTACAACTTTCACTATTAAAATTGAGGTAGGATTCTATTATAAAAATGTGATGTTTCTAGTTCATGGACTATAATCTTGCATATTTTAACTTTTTGAGTCTGAAGAATGCCACATAAACTATTATTTCCTTACTTCCCAAGTGTAAAATGCTATATTAAGTATGTATCTAGGCTTGGAAGGGCTGAAAATACATTGGGATGGCCAAATTTTGGTTTCTCATGGGATTTATGGTGGTCGAAGCCATAAATACTCTAGAACCACCTATAACTAGCATAGGACTTATTAGACTTTCATTTTCATAGCAAGGCTAACATAATTTCTATGAAGCCAGCGTATCTTTCAACAGCCAATGTAGTTTTGGTGAAGCTAGCATATTTTTCAAAGCCAAATTACTTTTTATAGCACTTATCATATTTTTAATGGCCTTGGTACATCAAACTTACCATATATGAAAAAAAAATGCTAGAATGAATGGCCTACCACACCTACAAATTACATCAATATGTCAGCAATCATGGAAAAAAATTTGTAATACCAAGTTAGGCATCAAAAACTTATTTAAACCAAATTAAACCACGTTATAAATAAGTTTTGGCACTTGAACCTTTTGACACTTTTAAGAAATTTTGGCAAATTTAATTCAATTGAGCATAGAGACTCTTAGAGCATTGTAGAGTACCAAAAGGTCTAACCTCACAACAACCATTTTTCAACACCATCAAGCAAATTCAACACTAGAGAAAGAATAAGAAGTTTTTAAAGCAATAACTTAGAGTACCTAGATCATGGAGCTAACTATAGGAAGTACTTTGCTAGTTTCACTAGGACTCCAAGCATCTCCTACATAGCCCCTTGTGCATTTTAATCATAAAAATTGTACTTTCTTAAACTCCTTTTGTATCTATAACTCTTTATTATTTTTAATAAAATTTATAATCCATTCACTTTATGACATTTTATTTTCTTCTTTCTCTTGTTTAGATATGCATTTTACATTAAATTTATTTGCATCATGTTAAAGAGTTTTAAGTCCCTAGGTGATTGAAAAAACCGTCAAGGGCACCTTGGATCCTCTTTCTCAAAGGCTTCTTAGATCCAAGGTTAAACTATCCATTGGAGATCTTCAATTTTCTAGCATCAAATTTATTTGATGCAATAGTTTCTAATGCTAGAAGGAGGGCCTCCACCTAAGTTCTTCTCCTAATCCTATTCTGTCCTATCTAAAATGAATTTTTATAGCTTGAAACTTTTAAAATTGATATTCAAGTCTTGATAAAAATCAATGAAACCACCCATTCTATTGCAGTTATATCTAGCATAGTTTTGCAATTAGTTTGGATGTTGCTATAAATTTTATAGCAATTGCTAGACTTTCAAAATCTAGTGTATTTTTTAGTGCAACCTATAAATGTTTGATGTATAAAATTTGGCCTCTAGGTTTTCCAAAAGCTAGTGTATTTTTCCCACGATCCACTTCCTACCGTGAAAATTTTCTATCAAAATTCGTAGAATAACCCAACACACTTTACATCGCAAAGCCAACATATTTTTCTAAGGATACCCAGTGTATATTTGGAAAAATTACCATTTTGCTTATTACCACATAGAGCCAGCCTATTTTTTTCAAGATACCCAATGTATATTTTGGAAAAATAACACATTTTTTAATTACAAAACAAAGCCAACATAGTTTTTCCATAAGGAGAAACATATTAACAGACTTTCAAACAAGGTAAAAAAAACTTACCTTTTTTGGAATCAATGTATCTCTTACTAGAAATCTAGCATATCTTCTCATTTTAAAGCCAAAACCAATACATTTCCTATAAAAACTAGCATAGCTTTACTAGTGTAGGTTGGGTGCATTGAAAATAGTGCATAGACCAAGAACCAACATTTTTCATTTCACATCATTCTTTCCCAAAAATCAATTATAGTGCAAGTATTTAACCTTTGCACCTCAAGAAATATTAAAATTTAAATTAATTAATTAATTTAAATTTTAACCAATGTAGTGCATAACACTATCACTGCAATCTACACTGCACTTGCAATTGTAGTTTCAATCATTTTTATAACCAAAATCATTCATACATTGGGTAGTTCCACCTATTGGAACTTTCAATTAAAACCAAATTAAATAGCTTCACAATGATTTTTATTAAATTAATAGTGCTTCCTATGAACCTAACCGATATGGCCCCCAACCAAGATGTTGTATGTGTGTACAATCCAAAGGATCCAACTATGGTTAAGCATAGGCAATCGCTTAGGCAAAGAGTAGAAATCCCAGACTCTGTCATTATAAATGAAGACTATTGCAATTTCATTTGCACCAAAATACAAGCTAGTCTACTCATTCCACAAGTGGAAGCTAATTGAAAACTTGAGTTTGAGTTGATCAACAAGGATGGGAAGAAGTACATTCCTTCTCCATATGATAAAATGCAACTAAAAGAAATTCACATACATACTATCTCAAATGCTAGAGATGGATGAATTGAGTGAAGAAGCCAAATCAGAAATTCATCATGAATAACATGATGAATTTGAGGCTAAACCTAAACCTAAGAACTTTATAAAGAGCATTTTCTAATAATTATCTCCCCAAGCCACTGCACTTAGTTCAACCTTTCCTACCTCTTCTATGGGAAAAATTCCTCAACCCTCTTCTCCTCACACTTATCATACTATGTTTGGGTCAACATCCATCATAGCAACTCACTAAGTAAAACTATACCTAAATCAACCTTCCTTTTCTCCTCCATGTCTTTTTCCACACAACCTTGATCTGTAATGCCATTACTTGTCATGTTCACCACAACCCATTCTTTCTCCATGCCAATGGACCCCTCCATGGTACCCCAAGTGACTCAATTGTCACACACCCCATTCACCCACTTTTTTCCTTAAATTCTAGCATAACATCATTTTTTTACCCCTCCTACAATAGTAATTACTCAACCTCTTCCCTACATGCTGCAATCCATCACGAGGCCACAAACCTATTAATTTATACTATAACCATATGCACAAACTCCACAACCTACTAGAGTATCTCAAGGATTAGATTAAGCCTTCCAAATGATCCAAGATGTCATGGAAGAGTTATGTAATCTCAAGGCATCCACTACATAGATAGTTAAAATAATGGACTTTTATTAAGATGATCCTATTAGTCCAATCATCCCACAAGTTACTCTTCCCCTAGACATCCTTATACCATAGTTCATCAAATCAACTATGAGGATGATCCTAATGCAAACCTTACCACCTTTCATTCGAAGTGCTTGTTGCTATAGGCCTGGCCCCACTCAATCCTAAGAATCTTTCCTATGTCTCTTATAGGGAAATCTTTAGACTAGTACCATGTATTACTTGGAATATTTTTTGCATCATTGAAGGACTTGATTTCACATTTTCTAAACCATTTCAAGTATAACTTGAAACCATATACCACCCTAGAATAAATAATAAAAATCAAATAGAGGTCTCTTGAAGTTCATGCAATGATGGAATGCTCTATTCAATGAGATTCCTAAACCTATAGTTGAAGTTCATCTTCTGGCCATATTCAAAGGAATAGTCAATAACTATATTTCTTAAACCTACAATCACTTATTCAATCTTTCTCATAGACTAAGAATATAAAGGATGTTGTTGAGGCTAGCCATGACCCTACCTATGTGGCATATAGAAATCAAAACACATGGAAGGACAAAGAGATTAGGAAAAAAAATCATGAAGCCATGGCCACTATGGCCAAAGAGAACAAGACCACATAGTGGCCAAAAACAAGCCAACCCAAGGTTCTTTCTATAACTAACCAACCTTCGATATTGAGGAAGTCTACATTAAACAACGCAAGGCCTAACTTTGAGAGGAAGGATTAGTCAAAGTACACTAAGTTGCCACTAAAATCATTTGAACTCCTCGACTAGTTGCTTAAGAGTGGCTAAATCCAATATAAGAAAAAGGCTAAAAATTCCCATAAGAGGCATGATCAATTATGTAAAATCACAAAGGATCCCACTCTTACAACCAAGAATGATCCACCTATACCTAAGTATTTCAAACTTGACTATTTCTGCCACTATCATTAGTTAACAAGTCATGATATCAAGTTTTGCCTAGTGCTAAAGGATGACATACAAAAGATTATAGACTGTGGAGAGCTAGTTCTTGATCCCTCAAATCCTATTAGGCCACAAACCTAGTTGATGTAGGTCTACAAATACCCATTGGATACAAAAAAAAGCCCATACATAATAGCGACATTCAACATAACTACCCAAGACCTTCTTGGGAGCTATTCATAATTTAGGTATCTCCTAATAATGAAAGGAGCCCTTCAACTTCATCTATTTCAAAGATTCATTTTGTTGTAAGGGTACCATCACCAATGCCTCCCAAATATCCATTCATCATTAGAGTGCCTTCTCCTATCACAACCAAGCCTACAATCCAAACTGAATAATGTCCTTTCATAGTGGCCAACACAACAAATTATTTGTAGCCCAACAATAATAAATCACTAATCAAACAATGCAAGAAGTCTACACTGAATCCTAAAGCCAAAGATAACAAGAAACCTAAGGCATGGAAGGAAGTATGCCCACCAAATCCCACTACCATTTCATCCATTCCTATGAGATCCAACACTCAAAATGCTTTAACTGATTAACCAAGGAGGACAATGAGCCAAAAGGAAAAGGGAAAGAGGCCAAGATACAAATCCTAAAACAGAAAGTTTGCATCCTTAGGTAAATGGAGGAAGTTAAATTCAACAAGAATGAGAAACCAACAACCAATGACAAAGACTTTCTCAACACCATGAAATAGGTGAAACAATCATTAAAATAAAAGAATACTTCTCTTAGCCTATATGACCTAGTGATGGCTTCTTTCACTCACTATGAAGCCTTAGTTAAAATGTTAACTTCAAATCCCTTCAGTGAGCACATCCCTATTAATGAAGAGTTCATCCATGCAGTGATGGCACCACCTTCTCCTAGGGAAGAAATGAAGTCAACCACACTAGCCTTTCACAAAAATAAAGTTAAAACCAATCCCTAGAATGATAAGATAATGAAGGTTCCTCTCTTCATAACCATAAGAATGAGGCAATACAAGGTGCATAGGGTGCACATTGACAATGGAGCATCCACTAACATTATATCTTATACCATTGTTGAATAGTTGAGACTAATAGAACACATGCAAAATATTTCTACTTCCACTATTAAATCCTTTATGGATCTTAAGTTGTGGTAAAAAGTTCTATCTCCTTGGACTTCATAATGGGGGAAAAATTCCCTATAATAGCCAACTTCTTAGTGGTGGAAGAGATACCAAGATTTAATCTCATGCAAGGGGGGCCTTGGCTAGCTTAATTACAAGATATTTCCTCCTCCATCTACTTAGAAATTTACCTACCTAATGACGAAGGTGAAATAATTATTCATGGTGACAATGTGGTTTCCTTGCTAGTTAACAACATCAATGTAGATCAAGGGTCCAAAGTGGAGTTTTAAAAAGAAATCCCTACTATTAAAAATGAATTCAAGAAGCCTAATGGTGAAAATGAGGCCAAAACTAACAAGAACAAGATCCTAGATGCACCATGGAAAGAGCTCCCCTTCAACATGATTATTAAGGGATATGGGAAGTGCAAAGTTGTAAGACTCTATATCTTTCTTAATCTTTCAAATATTAGGAAATAATTTCATAATTGAGTGTATCCCCTACTCACTTCCCTCTATGTCAATAATAGTGTGATCTATCCTTGTTACTTTTTAAGCCTAGTTTGAACTTTCATTTACATGCATCACTTATCCTTTTCCTTTACCATATTTTACTTTGTTATATCATTATTTGAAACAAAGTTTATAACTTATTTACAACTTTCCATTTGTACATTTCCTTTTAAAACATAAAAAAATCCATAAAAATTTGTAAAATATAAAAACTTACAAAAAATTCACAATGGCCCACTAAGGCCTAAAATTAGCAATCCATGACCACTAAGACCTAAAACTATCAACCCAAGATCCTCTAAGGCCTAAAACGTGCAAACCATAATGCACTAAGACCTAAAACTGGTAACTTGAGGCCTACTAAGGACTAAAGTAGGTAATCCATGGCATGCTAAGGTCAAAAACTAGTAATGCATGGCTTGCCAAGGCCTTAAACTAGCAATGCATTCTTGACCTCTCTATTCCTTCTCTTTATTACAACCATTATACCTTGGTTTACACTTTGTTTACCTAGTTACTTTATGCTTAAAGAGTTAAAAATTCTTGACTTGTAGCCTCATATCTCACCAATGTAGCCTTATTACAAAAGTAAAACATAAAATTCAAAGAAAAGGCATAAAACTAAAAAATGCTAGAACATGTAGGTGAAAGTTTAAAGAATACTTATAACCAAAGTGTTCATAACCCACAGCCATAGTGACATAGTGTGACAAAAGTTTAATCAACAATCACAGATAAAATAAATAAGGATCTAATAGCCATGGCTACACTATGTCACAATAAAATAAGCAAAAATCACCCATCTCAATAGTCTAATAATGGCTAGGAAAAACCAATAAAAAATAATAATAATAAGGACAACATCATGATATCAACACCAAAATCCATAACATTCGAAAGACATGAAAAAAATAATAGGACTAACGCACAACTAGAGGGGGAGGAGGAGCATCATCAACATTATCACCATTAGGACCATTTATTTCACCTAGTACCTACATAAAAATACAACAAAAATAAAACAAAACATAAAACAAAAGAATTAATTAGTAACCTACAAATAAAAATATATATAACCATTAAAACATCATATAACCATAAGAAATATTTAACAACAAATTTTAAACAAAAATGACAAGCATAATGCCAACATTCTCATATAAAAGTAAGAAACTAAATTTACAAGTTACAACTAGGAAAAAATAAGACAAAATCTAACTAAAAATTAAGCAAAAACTAAGTTGCATATTCACAATGATGGTCATCTCATGATTGAAATATGCATAAAATTTATAGAAATTTTATGTCAATAATATTAAAACTATGAGAATGATCTTATACCAAATTTTAATGCAAAATTAACAATATAATAACAACTGTAAAAATTCCAACTTCAATTCAATGAAATTTTGGCTTGAAATCCTAGTTTATGGTGAAACAACTATAGTAAAAATGCAAGGAAAGAAAAATGAAAAAATTTCAAAACAATTTAAGAAGTTTTTGGATACTAGTAAAAAAACATGTAAAATATCATTAGAACCTTGAAATATTAACAATTAAACTTAAAAAAAGTGACCAATGCTGCTTATACTCTTTGGGAGGCTTGTGATTTCAACAACTAAAACTACAACTATATGGGGCAATTTACACAAACAAAAAATGATAAAATTCGAATGAAAATTTTTTTCTTAGACATTTCAAATACATAGATTTTAACAAAAATGTTACATCAACAATGCAATTATAGGCATAGGAAAATTAACACAACAACCTAGGACCACTTTGAAATTTTGCCAAAAATCCTAGTTTGCAGTGAAACAACTTAGTAGAACCTCTGGGAAAATTATAAAAAAATTCCAAAACTAATGTAAAACCATTCTACATTGCCCTAATGATCCCCAAGAGGCTTGTACATTAACACAAAAAATTATTCCAAGTACCTGCCAATTTCAAAGCAGTATAAATAGTCAAAATTTGAAAAATCACTATGCACTAGTCTATGGAAAAATTCATTAAAAATTAACTATATCAATTCGACCATTAAACAATGCATAAAAAATATATGGCCTCAAAAACCAAAAATTCCATACCATTTTCTTAAAAAAAAATAAAAAATGACCTTTCTTTTTAGTAAAAAATAGTGAAAATGCATAGTGTAGGCCAAATAAAAATATTCAAAATTTTGCATAGGTAGGCCCTAAGGCCAAAATAACAATTTGAACACACCATCACAACCTAGAAACAACATATAATCCGTAAAGCTTAAGATTTTCATGACACATGTAGCTTGGACATTGCAAAATGCCTACACAATTGGCTAAAAGTCAATCAAAATGGTTGAAGTAGTGTACTTGGCTATTATGTTGGATGAACCTTCTCCAATGATAGGCCTTGGTAGATGGGAGATCCCTCTAGAAGTAACATCTGCCTCCTCTAGGGCTAGATTCTTGTTGGTAGAACCTTTCCTCTTTAACATCTTGGGTAAAAAAACTCTGAAACCTTCAAATATTCTTCATTTCCTTCTAACTATACTACTCCTCTAGTGAAGGATGGAAAAGATATGCTAGAGTGATGAGATATGGACCAAGAACAATAAAAAGGCCTTAATACCAGGCACTACCAACAAGAACTAGGCTAAGAAAATTTACTCATGTAAAGTGTTAACGTTGGAAGCCTTCTAATACTTATGCGTTCATATCATAAACTTCATATTCCCACAACTCTCACATAACTTCATGTTCACATATGGAAAGTAGAAAAAATGCTAGGATAGTGGGAAAATTAATGCCTAATAAAAATTTAAAATTGAATAGGCCCCACTAGGTGCCCCCTCAAATAAACCAATAAATATCTAATACACTAGGATTCACACCTTCAATCAAGAACTACATTAGGATTAATGCCCAAATAAGCTTTGGAACAAGTTCCAAGCACCAACCATGATAAAAAAACACCTCATAGCCATCAATCATTTTTCCATGGAAGCTAATAAAGCCTTATACCAAAATTGGAAACCAAGCATTTCTACCAAAGGATTCTGAAACACTAAAAGTAACATAAATTCATACCAAATTAAAATATTTTCAAAACGTACATTAGACAAAGGTAAAACTATGCTTGCTAGCATAGTTTTACTAGAGATGAAGATGATTGAGATCAACCAAGCCTTTGATCGATCTTAAAATAACCACATCTAGCCTGAAACCCTAGCTAGAGCCTTCGATAGCTCCATAATCTTCCAAAATTTGATAAAAGTAAGTTCAAATTCATGATTCTTGAAAACATAAAGTAGAGAACTATAAAACTACATTATCTAGTGTATCATTTCAATTATTGGGCTTGAAATGAATTGATAAATCATCAAACAACCTTCAAAGTGATAAACCTTGGTCTCCATGTCTCCTCGAAGTCTCCGGTGACTCCGGAAAGTCAAATAACAAGTCAAAATCCTTCAAAACCTAAAAAATACATTGGATGACTACAAAATACACTGATTTACATATATTTCTAGATATTGTAACTAAAATGAATCAAAAAACCTTCCAAAAACCTCCAAAAGTGAAAACCTTAGCCTTCAAACCTTCTCAGAGTTCTAGCAATCTTGAAAAGCCAAATGATAAAACTACACTAGCCAATGTATCATTTCCATTAAAACCTAATAATAAGCCATCAACATGTCAAATCAACTTCCAAATACACCAATCAAACCCCAAAACCTTGCCAGAGCCTCTAATAACCATCAAACTCTAAAAAATAAGCTTAAAATAGTCAAAATCAATCATTTTCTCTAAAACAATGCTAGAGACATCCAAAAATACACTAGCCAATGTAGTTTTTTAGAAAATTTAATAAAATCAAGGCTCAAATGGGGTGAAATTAATAGCTTTGAACCTATACCATAGCCATAGACACTAGTAGCCTCGAGAACCAAAACAAATCAGTTGATTAACCCTCTAAATTGCCCAAAAATTACGATTTCCTTAAAACCATAGTGGAGTAGACCAAAATTATGCTAGCTATAATTATTTTAATTTCCAAGAAAATATTCATAACTTAACCACCCTCTGAATAGCCTAGAATTTAACTAGGGAAGCCTAGGAAAGCCCAAAACCTTGAATCTTAACTCTAGCTACCATTTGACTTTTATTTGAGAATCAAAATTCCAATTTTCATCAAAGATATGTTGGAGCCATGCAAAACTATACTAGATAGCATATTTTTGAGGTCTTGGGCTTCAAACTAATCTTAAATCAACTCATTTTGGCTTCCAAATGACCATTCAAAAACCCTAACACTCATGTGCTACCTTAGGACGTTTTTGGAGGAAAAATTCCAAGCCTAAGACATAATAAGTTAATCTCTAATGTAAAACTAAGTTGGAGATAGGGAAAACTATGCTGGCTATCATAGTCTTTAGGTTTTGATAACATTTCAGGCCTACGAGAGGTCAAATTGACACCAAAGGTCCACTCCTAGTCCACTCTAATGTCAATTTAGGCTATTAGGACCTCAAAACTAATTCTAATGAACCTTGGAATTTACATTTTCATAAATGATATCCTAGATCCTACCAAAAATATGTTTGCCAACATATTTTTCATGTGTTCTAACATATGTTTTTAAAGGGGCTTCATTTTAACCTTCAAATAATGTCAAAATAACCTTCCCAAGCATTCAAACTCTCCCATCAACCCTAGAGCCTCCCACCGTGGTCTACTAAGGCCTAAAACTAGGAAAATGTGATCATAATTAAACAATATTTCCCATGTTTTATAACAAGATATTCATCTTACTTGGTTTGGCCTTGTTCCATTTTGTTTTAACTTATTTTGACCTTGTTACACATTACTAATCTTCATTATTATATCATTTGGCTATCATTTGGCTTCATTCCAAATTAGTTGGCCTTTGATTCACCTCATTTACCTTACCCTCTCTCCTATGACCTTTGTTAACCATTCATGGACCTTGTTTAACATCATTTGATGGGGCACAACCATCATTAAGTCATCATTAGGCCTTATCTGATTCTCATTTGGCCATCATTTGGCTTCATTACATACTATTTGGCCTTATACTTATCCTATTGACCTTAACTTCTCTCTTATGACCTTCTTTAATCATGATTTGACCTTGTTTTACATCATTGAATGAGGTTCAATCATCATTTGGTCTTCATTTGGTCCCATTCAACCATCATTTGGCCTTATTTTACACTTTTTAGATCTTGCTTCTCCTTACTTTCTTTAACCATATTTGACCTCTCATGTAAGGTGTTTTGATTCATTTATGCATTATTACTAAAGTATTTTACATTACTTTGACATTATTTAATCATTTTATCATGTAGGTGCCACTTAATGTGTTTATGGTTGATATGTAAGATTGAAGTATGAACACCTAGAAGAAATTTAGTTTGCCTTTGAGCCTAAGTGGACCTCATGGTGATGTTAAATGATTCATTGACCTCCATTACTGATATATTAAGCTGAAGAGCCTAGTCAACCACATATCCTCTATAGAAAAGCCACTCAAATGGCCTAAACACCTAGTTCAAACCCTTGACCTTGAGGCTAGCAAGATTATTAAAGACTCTCTAGCTAAGGTTCCTTTCATGACACATAGTGGTAAGGAGAAAATGCTAAAATTAAGTTCCTCATTAGAACCTCAGTAGGCTCAAGGCATCACCAAATTCCTTTAAAAAAACATTAAGATCTTTGCCTAGTCATATGTAGATATGCTAGGTCTCAAGCCACACCTAGTGCAACATAACATCATAATCAATCCTAGTATCAAACTAGTTAAGAAAAAGGTTTACAAGATTACACCATATTTAGCCCTGGCATTCTATGATAAGATCATGAAACTATATCAATCTAGTTTCATTTGAGCTATTGATTACATCGATTGGATGTCCAACATAGTGGTAGTCCCTAAGAAAAATGACGATATGCATATTTGTATTGATTTTTGATATCTAAATAAGGCAACCATTAAAGATGATTTTCCTTTGCCTAGTATAAACCAACTTATCGATACTATAGCTAGACATGCCTTGTTATTCTTCATGGATGAGTTCTTGGAATACAAACAAGTTAGGATTAGCCTAGAGCATCAACTTTGTACAACGTCATGACCTCTTAGGCAATCTTTTTCTACACCATGATGCCTTTTGGTCTAAATAATGAATGTGTAAGTAACCAACAAGCCATGAAGTATATCTTTAGTGATTACATGATAGGGTTACTTAATAACTACATGGACAACATTAAATCCAAAATGGCTATTGACCATGTGCTTATATGATGCCTTAAATACAAACTTAGACTTAACCCTACGAAGTGTGTATTTGGTGTTAAAACTAGTAAGATGCTGGGCTTTGTAGTGTTTGAAGTAGGGATACATGTTGATCCTAATAAGATTAAGAACATATCCAACTTGGCAGCACCAACTAACCTTATGGAGCTTTAGAGAATGCAAGGTAGATTATAGTTTATTCATAGGTTTATGATGAGGCTTATGAATAAGTTACAACCCATGCAACACTTTCTTAAGAAAGGAGTTTTCTATGAGTGGATGGCTTAATGCCAAGAAGCCTTTGAAAAACTTAAGCAAGAATTGGTATAGCTACCCATAGTCTATCTTCCACAAAAGGATAAACCTTTTTACATCTACCTTACTATCTCTAACATGTGCATTTCTTCTCTACTCTATCAAAATGAGACAATGAAGTAGAGTTGTCAATATATTACCTAAGTCATGCATTAATTGCCTATGATACATAATACACCGAAGTTAAGAAGTATGTTCTATCCCTAGTCTTCTCATTAAAAAGTGGAAACACTACCTCTTTAGAAGCCAAGTTAATGTCATATGCAAGAACAATGTACTTAAAGTCATAATCATCAATATCTATGAAAGTAGTTGTATAGCCAATTGAAAGGCCATAATAGCTAAGTTTGACCTCCATTACATTTCACAAGTCTCAACCAAAGGCCAAGATATAGTCACACAATTTACCATTTTCCCAATGGAAGACCATGTAGCCATTGAACCTGAGTTCCTTGATGATCATGTCATCCTCATTAATGAAGTACCTAATCACTATGAGATAATCATGCACTTTGAGAAAGCCTCAACTATCCATGAGGCTAATGTTGCTACGATCTTAACATCACATTCTAGTGTAATCCAATCCTTTTCCTACCATTTTCAATTCCCATGTACCAACAAGGTGGTGGAGTATGAAAAATTGATCAGAGGAATGATGGTAGCTCATGACCAAGGAATAAAATTCTTGATGATTAAAGGTGACTTGTAACTTATGGTTAACCAAGTAATAGAGGTTTATACATGTAAAGCCAAATTCCTATAGCATTACTATGACCTATCTAAGAAAATAATGCAACAATTTATAGATGTTGATATTTACATATATCCTAAACTAAGAACACATTAGCCAATGCCCTTGTGACCTTGACCCTCACTATGATGCCTGATGTGTTTGGAAAGTTATTTTAATTAACTATGAACTATGCTATCCCCATCACATGAAACACTCAAGGCATTCCTATAGCCTTTATTAATACTACTCAAAAAGAGTGCTATGATGATATCAAGTTTTACCTAATGCATGGTAAATCTCCATAGGACCTAACTGCTTCTCAAAAGAACATTGTATGTAAAAGATCAAAACAATATGTCAATATAAGTGATAACACACTATGTTAATGGTCCTATAATGGCATATTGTTAGTGTGCCTAGGTAAAACCAAAGCCCACATAGTCCTTAAGCAAGTCCACAAAGGTGTATATGAAGCACATATAGGACCTAAAGCCATGTTTGCAAAGATTAGATAACTAGGTTATTACTAGCCCTATATGAAAAGTGATTGCATGTAGAAAGTTAAAACTTGTGATATCTATCAATGGCATGGCAACCTAATACATGTGCCACCAACTAAATTACATACTACTCAGATAACTTGGGCATTTCAATAGTGGGAACTAGATATTATTGGATCCATAACACCCAAGTCTTCCATAGGGCATAGCTTTATCATCACTGCAACTAAACATTTTACAAAGTGGGTTGAAGCTATTCCTCTAAGGAAAACAACATCTCAACAAGTCTATAGATTCATACTTGACAACATAGTAGCCCATTTTGGCATACCTTTGATTATAGTAATACATAATAAACCACAATTTAGCAACCAAGAAATGCAAGCCTTTTGTCAAGACCTAGGCATTGAACATTCCTTTCATCACCATATTACCCTCAAGCTAAAGGACAAGCTAAAGCTAGTAATAAAGTCATCGTAAACTTGCTCAAAAAGATGTTGAATAATAGTAGATGCAAGTGGCATGAGCAACTTATCCATGCACTTTCTACCTATAGAACTATCTTTCAAACTACAACTGGTGTCATCCCATATAGCCTCATTTATGGATCTAAAGTTGTTTTCCCTCTTGAATTGCAAGTTCCATCATTGAGAGTGGCTATATCTGACTTCATCAATGATGCGTAGAATAAGGAGCTATGTATCATCAACCTTGATTTGGTAGAAGAGTAGTAAATACAAATACTTTTCCACATTGAACAATATCAAGAGAGGAAAAATAAATAGCATCAAAATAACCTAAATAAGTAAAAGATCAACGAAGGAGACTTGGTCCTTAAGGTCATTTGCAAGTATGTAGATAAGTTCTTAGTTAATTGTGATGGACCTTTCCTAGTCGCCAAAGCCTATTGAAATGGAACCTTCAAAGTGGCAAACATGGCTAGGAATGAATTGGAAAATTCATTTAAAAATTCCTATCTCAAGGCCTACTACATCTAATGTGATCCTCTTTATAGATGAATGAACACTTTACATTGATCGCCTTTACAACTAATAGCAAGTGAGCCTACATGATCTATCTCTCTCTATTTGGCACAATGATTGAACTACAAAAATTTATAAATTTGATGTACATTGCATAGATCCCTCTATGTTTCATTGATAATGACCTATGCTAACCTTCTTTTTTTTTGGTTGTCTCATGTAGCCCTATGCATTATGTTGTAATGACATGTTTTCTTTGTCTTATTTGCTTGTCCTCTTGAAGTTGTGCTTGTAGGATGAGGCTTGAAAGTCATCACAAAGGTGCAACTCATTACGACAGAAAGTTACTATGTGACCTTGATGCATAAGATTTTGTTAGTTTGCCTTGCCTTACTAACAGTGATTATCGCACATCACTTCTATTACCCCTCCTTGATCCACAATCCTATCGCCTCATTACAATCGTAGCAATGATGACTTATGTTTGATATTCATGCATTGTGGCCATGTTAAATCTCATTTAGCATGCTCTACCATTAAGTTTTTTAAATGTAACACATCTCATTTAGTGAGAAAACCAAATTAAATTTGGACTTGGCAATGAAACCCAATAAAAGTTTCACCCCTAAAAAAAGAGGGGAGGAAAATTGCCAAAAATGCTAAAAGGCCAACAAAGCCAAAAATATAGACCAATGGCTCAAAAAAAACAAAGAGAGGAGCCTAATTACCATAGAAACCTTGGTGCATAGTGTTGGTTTCTCAAAAACACTACCAAGTGGCCAACACTTCAAAGCACAAATTGTAAAGACTACATTGATCAACAAGTATGTGACTACCATACCATAACCATGATGTCAACATGTGGAATTCATTGTCAATTCCTTGTGACCATTTCCTTATGATCAAATATAGTCTTTATCTTGTATCATCCCATCATTACCTTGTCTAACCATTACAAGCACTCTTCTACATAGTTTGGCAACTATAGAATCAAGCATAGAGAGGGTACATTGGTAACAAGCC
Organism: Gnetum montanum; assembly: GCA_015680685.1. Lineage (NCBI taxonomy): Eukaryota > Viridiplantae > Streptophyta > Gnetopsida > Gnetales > Gnetaceae > Gnetum > Gnetum montanum. Next base: position 362,287 of record MNCI01012079.1, read on the forward strand.
TATGGTGGTGTTTTGTATTCTTTGTGGATATCTCTTGAGTCAATCCTCAAAACGTCAACAAAGAGGGACCAATGAAATACCAATAAGAAAATTCATGTTGTAATTTATTAGAATTGTAACCTTCACCATTAAACTTGAGGTAGGATTCTATTGTAAAAATATGAGGTTTGTAGTTCATGGAGTACAATCTTGCATACTTAAACTTTTTGAGGCTGAAAAATGCCTCATCAGTTGTTATTGCCTTAGTTCCCAAGTGGAAAAAAATTATATTAGTATGTATCTAGGCTTGGAAGTGCTTAAAATTTCTTGGAGATTGACAAATTTATGTTTTTCATGGGTTTTATGTTGATCAAAGCCACAATAGAAATTGTTGGGCTTTCATTTTCATAGTAAAGATAACATAATTTCCATGAAGCCAACATATCTTTCAAATTATAGCATAGTTTTGGTGAAACTAGCATATTTTTCAAAGCTAGCTTACTTTTTATAGCACTCAATTTATTTTTAATTGCCTTAATGCATCAAACCTACCATAAATGAAAAAATACACTAGAATGGATGGCCTACCACACCTAAAAATTATACTAATCTATCAACAATCATGGTAGAAAATTTGAAACAACAAATTAGACACCAACAACATATTTAAACCAAATTCAACCATGTTATAAAGACTTTTGGCACTTCAACATTTTAACACTTTTGAGACTTTTTGAAAAATTTGCATGTGGCTAAGCATAGAGACTCTTAGAGCATTGCATAGCACTAAAATGTCCAACATCATAGTAATTATTTTTCAACATCATCAAGAAAATTCAACACTAGAGAAAGAACAAGAACCTATTGGAGAAACAACTTAGAGTACCTAGATCACAGAGTTGACTATAGGATGCACCTTGCCAGTTTTACCAAGACTCCAAGAATCTTCTACATAGTCCTTTGTGCATTTTGAACACAAAACTTGTACTTCCTCGAACTCTTATTATATCTACAACTATTTATTATTTTTGCTGAATCATAAATTGGTTGTGTCAAGTACACCCCATTGACTAGGCCCCGTCGATGCATGATTTGATATGTTGATGTGGCCCCATCAATGTAGTGTCTATTTTTGCCTATAAATATGTGCTCACATGCCATGTTTATGATATATCTTTGTCATAGTTGTAGCAAAGCTCTAGTAGTTTTGTCTTTTGGAAGTTAGAATATTTTCTAAGTGCCCACAGTAGGAGTCAAAGAGTGTATAGATCTTTATTCAAGCATTGTTGTACCTAAGCATGACAGTGTGTGCAACAATAAAGATGATCTTTCTAATAAACCTTGTAGTACTTTGAAATACAATTATTATTTATTTATGCATTTAATGTTTTATGCAATTTCCTTTAATTTCTAAAGTAATTAACCTAAAATAAGCTAGATTAAATAGTGATTAATTAAGCACATAAGTATGACCACTTTGAGCATACGCTTGGCCCTTGGTAATCCTAGTAACGCTTAATGTTTGGTAACCTAGTAGCATTAAACATGCTTAAGATGTGTACGGCAAGTGGAAATAGATGTTAGGATTAGTTAGGTGTAGCTAGTTAGATTAAATTAGTAATTTAATTATCTTATTTTATTCATTATTCTTTATCCTTAGGTGACTTAGACATAAAACATAAAAATAATAAAAATCTTATGCCTCAATTGCACTTAACCATACCTGTGCATTTCAAAAGTGTAATTGGGAAGACAAGGATTCCAATAGTTAGTGTTACTTCCTAGAGAGCTATGTGCTTAGAAGGCTATAAGTCCATGGAATTTGACTATATTGCATGTGAATGCTTAATGATTCATATGGTTGGGTGTAGGGGTACTTGTCACTCATCATTGGCACCATTACTAGGGACTTATAGTTTCATACATGCACTCTATAGGACTTAGTGAATATTATTTAGGATCATTGAATCAAACTCTAAGGTTAGAATCATTCAAAAAAAATAAATACACAATAATTAATCAAAACTATACTATAAGAACACTATGAAATTGTTTCAAATAAAAATTTCTTCTTCTTCTTCTTACAGTTATGACAATTCTAAGTCAATAGTACCACAAGAATGTAGAGTGGTGTACACTCATCTTGATGAGTTTGTACCCAATTTTACTAACATCCTCCATCAGGATGAACAAATGTGTTGGTGAGACATCAAGGAGAATGTTGTATCATCACCTGACTGATCTATTCTCAAGATGTTGCTCCAAACCCTTACAAGTTTGGGCATCAAGGAGCTTCATGGAAAGTACATTGTGAAAGATCATGACTTTTGCGACTACCATCCCACTGAGACATAATGCAAACAAGATTAGTAATAGGAAAAGCACTACAAAGACATGAAGGGAAAATGATTCACTAATTCCTTATTATTTCTAGATCAAAAGGATAATGAGGAACCTCTTTTTAAGGGCTCTCAACATGCAAAATCTCCACCTCTTAACTCCAATGAAGGGGAGCCAAACCAAAATCCTAAATTAGTAATCAATAATATGGATTCTAATAATAGTGAGTTCCATAATCATGGGAGCTTTAAGAAAGGGAGTCAAAGTAGGAACTTGGACAAGAATAATGAAAATCACTCTAAGGATCATGGCCATGAAAAATGAAAGGGAAGTGGCAAACACGATAGTGATGGCAGTCCTTATCCCTCTTTGCCCTATTCATCTAAATCAAATTCTTCCTTTGAATCTGAAAAGAACCATAAATGGTGGGACAACAATGATAATTGTAGAGATTTTCATGAAAGAAAGGAGAGTAGAGAACATCATAGGCATCATTGAGATCATGATGATAAACCTCTACTAGCCATTAAGAATATGCTCAATATTGTAGAGGCTATCAGAATTCCTACCAGGCATGTGAAAAATAGTCAAATCAAGAGGCTAGACATGAACAAGATCCCTAGATTTGAGGGGGGATATAACTCAAATCCTCAAATTCTTTTACAAGTATTTCACAATGCTTGTGCCTTATAGAATATTGAAAATGATTAGCAAAATCTAAAGCTATTCCCCTAAACACTCATCAAGGAAGTGGAAAGTTGGAACCAGTCTTTGGAACTAGAATCAATTCATTGATGGAGTACAATGCTAAAACTATTTAATGACAAGTATCAAATGTACTCCCAAGTGTAAAACCTATGAAGGCATATCCAAGGCTGGAAACAAGGAACACATGAACCCTTGGATACCGCTATGGGTAGATATTATTCATTGTTACACCAATGCCTTCACCATGGTTACTCTCAATGAGACAAACTTGATTATATCATAAATGGAATTTACTTGGAAACACAAATAACCCTTGGGATCTATGCCCAAGGAAGACTATTGAAATTAAGAGCCCATCAAATACAAAGGTTGATAGAGTAGGTTCCAAAAGAAGAAGGAGAGTTCAGAAAATGTAAAAGTTTAAAAGAATATAATAGGGATCCTTCCTTCAAAAATAAGGAGGTCCACTTTTGTGATAGTGAGGAGTCACCTCTTAATGAGGTGGTCTAATGGAATATCTTGCGAATCCAAAAATCTATATCTAAAATTTTGGCCAAGATATATAAAAATTTGGATTCATTGGATGAAAAATTCTAAACTTCTCTAAAAATCATAAAAGAATTAAGAGAGCAAAGCAGTTATCATGATTGCAAGAGGTAAAAACAAGCTAAACGTGCCTACCAAAGAGGTAAGGGTAACACTGCTGCAATAGAAGAAGTTATGGAGATTGAATTAGATGATGATGATGGATGTGACATCTACCACAATGAACATCCTAAGGGATGTTGTCCTATTGTGTCACACTTACAAAAATCTAAGGTGTATGCTTTGGATCCATGACTATCAAAAAGGAAAATACCTAGAAGATTACCTTATCCTCAAGGCAATCTCAGGTAGTTTCATTAACAACACCCTTATTATCCAAGTAAATCTTCATCATAATCATATGAGCAATATTAGTAGTGGTAGCAATCATAGTCATGGGGAATGCCACCACCATGAAAACACTACCCTTACAGGTAGCTAGATTCGTATGGGCACTATGTTGAGCAACCCCTATCTCCACTTGACTCTTCTAGTAATGTTTCTCCTTTCCAACATTACTACCACTCTCTAGAATANGGTGATATTCTAGAGAGTGGTAGTAATGTTGGAAAGGAGAAACATGACTAGAAGAGTCAAGTGGAGATAGGGGTTGCTCAACATAGTGCCCATACGAATCTAGCTACCTGTAAGGGTAGTGTTTTCATGGTGGTGGCATTCCCCATGACTATGATTGCTACCACTACTAATATTGCTCATATGATTATGATNTCCAAGTGGTTCAAAACCTAAATCTCACAAATGACCATTCTTTCAACCCAATAGTCCCCCTAAGCCTTCACAAACTTATGTGGCTAGTCACCATGCTCCTTTCTCATCCTTTGCAACTCATCAAATCAAGAGCCCTTCAAACCAAATCCCTTCCACAATCCTCACTGTTATGTTAACTCTTGCCATATTTGACTAGATCCAAGCTGGCAACCTTCCTTGGAAATTAGCCAACCTTGAAAGACAACTTATCTATTTGTAGATTGCTAGTAATGAACTATGCAAAGAACTTCTAGTTTCAGGTTCTGGTGTTAATCTAATTTCTCATGAGATGTATGCTACCTAGAACTTATGGCCTCTTAAGAAAAGAAATATTATATTGGAATTTGTAGACCAGTCCATCACTATTTCATTGAAACTAGTAGAAGATATTATAACCACTATTTGTGGGTGGTCTTATCCTGTCAATTTCCTAGTAATCAAAGTTGAGAACTACAAGGGGGATTTTCCAATCATTATGGGAAGGACACAGCTAAGCACTATTAATCCAAAAATGGGTATCATAAATCTCTCCTTTGAAATATCTAAGGAAAATGCATTCAAAAAGATTGAAAAGAAATGAGTTCCATGCATCATGTATAGTGATACAGGGTGCAACTATCTGTGGAAATTATGAACCATGAAAAGAGCATCCATTTTTGCATGTAGGAAATATGCAAATGAGGCTGATATTCAAATGTGCCTGTACATAGTAGCCACAAAAAAAGAAGACACCTAGTGATTGATAGCTAATTTTAGAAGTAGTACACTTTGCATGAAATCTATTGAGAGCCTAACATATGCCTATGTTGAAGGCATGGATGAACTAGAGCAAGTTCATCACCAACTCTCTAATGATGAAAATGATGACACCTATTGGAAAGAGTTCAAAATTCCTAAAAATTTTAAACAAAAGCCCTTAGATTTGAAAAATCTACATTTTTAATGATGACACTAGCATAGAGTATACATTTTTAATAAATGATAACTCGGTAATCATCAATGTCAATCTTTCTTTTGAATAAAAACAAATGTTATTAAGGATGGTCAACAAATGGCCAACAGCCTTTGCTTGGTCATATCCTAAACTTATAAGGATTGATCCTAGGATATGCTAGCATCGTATCTACATTGATCTAACCATGAAACCAAAGAGGTAGTTGCAGTGGTGGTTGAACCCCAAATTAAAATAAATCATCAAAGAGGAAATCAAATGACTCCTTAAGGTAGGGTTTATCTATCCCATTGGAGATATTGAGTGGGTTAATCCACTTATGATTATGCCAAAGAAAGATTGCAAGTCACAAGTCTACATTGACTTCTAGCTATTGAATATGGAAAAATTCAAAGATCACTTTCCATTGTTATTTGTGAATTAACTATTGGACACTATATGTAGGCATTGCTATTATAGCTTTCCAAATGGTTATAATGGCTATAACTAAATTTGCGTCACTCTAGAGGATAAGGCCAAAACAACATTCATGAGTCCCTAAGGGACCTTTTCATATCAAAAGGTGCCTTTTTGTCTATGTAATGCTTCTGCAACATTCCAACACTTGGTCTTGAGAATTTTTCTGTAACAAATTGGTTGTGGAGTGGAAGCCTTCATGGATGACATCTCCACCTATGGTGCCACATTTGAATAAGCCTTGGACCTCCTTGAGAAAGTGCTTAAAAGGTATGTGGAGATGAATCTTCAACTTAATTGGCAACAAAGCTATCTAATGATCCAAGAGGGCATTGTACTAGGAAAAATAATTTCTCAAGTAGGGATTGAGGTGGATCCTAAAAGGATAAAGATCATCCAAAGAATAACTTTCCAATAGGAAACTATTAAAGATGTTTGGTCATTCCTTGGATACACTAGCTGTAGTGACCAAAAATGTCGGTAGCTAGAAAACATCGAGGGGGTCGACGGGCACGACAGTTTCAATCCCGTACCCACGGGAGGGCCGTGCTGGGTGTGTGCAGATACGGAGCACCCTAAACGGTCTGGTCGATCAGACAAGGACTTAATCGGCATCTATATAGCCTTTTGCAACATATAGTTTTGAAAATAGGAACGAGAATGCGGTGTAATGCTTGAAAGTAAATAAAGAAAAAAAGTAGTGCAAAATGCAACAATAAACAGAAAACAAGGTAAAATACAATTAGAAAAATGCACCACTCCGAAGCTACAATCTTGCTCTGTCATGGTGCATAGGGTCGGTTGCATAGCATGGTGGACTGTAGAGATCCCGAGAAAAACCAAGATGTGTAGAGCAAAACAGGTTGTGCACTTGGGCATGGCCTTAGGCGCTAACAATGTGGGAATTCTACCAAGGTGGTAGAAAGGGAGACAAAACAAAATGCAAGCTGAAAGGGCTAACTGTTTCTACTGTCGAACAGAAAGCTTACAATGCTTGATGTTACAATGTGCATGAAAGAAAACATGAATGCCAGAGTGAATGCTATGGAGAGAAAAGTCACAGAATCAGGGAGAAATCCTCACTTTTGAATGCTGCTTCTTGGAAAAATTTTGAACCCTTTGAATGCTGCCTGCCGGGGTATTTATAGGATCAAGGGCATGCGAAAGGGGCGGTTTGGACGCCACATGCCTTGGGCCCACGTTGACTTGCTGGTGCCACACATGCCATGTATGACTGTTGGACCTATAAGATCATTGAAATGTGAACTTGCTATGCCATAATTGTGAGCCTGCCACATCATAATTGCATTGTCAGCATCTAGAGACGTGTGCCAACGGTCCAATTAGGTGAAGTGAATTGATGTCGCACAACCACCTGCATGCCTTGCTATGCTTTGTAGCATAGCATGCTTTGGTGTAGCATAGCACCTTGTCATGCATTCCACTACATGTGTGTTGCATGCTTGCTACGCCATGTTATGCCACGTAGCGTAGCATAGCATAGCAACTAGCCTTAGTCGTTAAAACTTTGTCAATTTGGAAACTTTGCTTCCACGAGACTTGCAAACTTGCTGATTCTACCCTTTGAGCTACCTTCTGTCTCTTCCGTAGGATTGCTACACCTTGTTGCGCCTTATAGCTCAGTGTAGCATAGTAGTAGACATGGTCTGCCACTTCCTGGCAGAAAGAGACATTGTTGAAGTACTCAAAATTGGGTGTGGAAACTGCCTATGAACCTGTTGCCATGCTACACTGTATCACGTGGCATAGGGTAGCGTAGCACTCCATTCTGCAATCGTCCTCTAAAGCTTGCTATGCTACATAGCGAGGCATAGCATAGCGTAGCAGACTTCGTGACTTAGAAAACTTACCGAACTATTTCATGCATCCAGAATGTTGTTTCCAACTCCATGCACCATTTCTGAGTAGGCTGTTGGCTGGGAAGGCTACTTAGGTGGACAACTAGGATGATCTGTAGAGCCTATTTACACCTAAAGTAGAAAATTTGTCGAAATTGCTAGCCTGAACTCAGAAATTTCTCCTCCCAAAGAACTGTGGTGCTTGCAAAAATTGCAAGACCTGGTGAAGCAAGAATGACTTCGAATTTTTTTTGGATGTTTCATTGGCCCCTCTTTGTCGACGTCTAGAGGACTAGCTTAAGAGACATTGACAAAGAATATGAAATACTACAGTAGGCAAAATAATGATGTTGTCTCTAGGTGAGTGTCGAGATGTTGCTTGGCCATAGTTGAGAGTGTTGCATTGGTTTGACAGGGGTTAAGGCAGAGAGCAAAGATGATGTTTAGCAGAGTCCCTCGTCAAAGTGCTCATGAGAAACTCCTTCATGTTTTCATCTTTTGCTGGCGCTCTTCTTCAACCCCTTGTAGGACAGGTATTTCCTTCACAGGATTAGTTGCGTTACATCCGTGAAGGGTTTTGACCCACCTACAACTACTTTCCGTATGGTGAATTGTGTTACACACGTCATGGAATTTTCACTTTGAAGTAGCTGAGCTAGTCTAGGCAATCTCTTCGCGATGCTATAGCATTTATTGCTCTCACAAGTCATGCCCACAGGGGCAAAGGTCTTGCTAGCTGCTAGCACTGTTTAAGCTATTAGACATCGTTGCTGGTGTACCATGTCCAAAGCAGGAAAGCCAGAAGTAGCCTTGGCAGCATTGGAGTGGAAGAACTGCCCTCGAAGGCACCGAGGGTTGTTGCAAGTGCTGATGCACTGGAATCCCTACCAAGGGCATGCATTCCTAGTTCAACTATGGGATCAGCTACCACATAGCTAAACTTCATGTGAGCTGAGGCATTGTCAGGGGGCTAGAGAGTAATAATATTGTGGCTGGGCCACAATACTGTCGAAACTCCAACTGCGAGAACTAACCCAGGAACTACTATTAGGGTAGGGAAGCATGGCGACGGTATGTTCGGAGGGCCAGTATAATGCCTTACGACATCTTCAGAGTTTCAGCATGCTGCCAAGGGTGGTGGCATTGTGTGTATCCTAGACCGTGTTCTCATTGCATTGTAAACTGCATTTTGGAGCTGCGACGTCCCACCCACACGTCAGCATCATGCATGCTCGTCTAATGCATAATCGACGTAGTTGCATACTAGGGATGTGACGTGAACCCAATTTAAGGTCTTGGTAGACCATGTGCTAGTTTAAGGTCCCAGCGGACCATTGTGCTGGTTTAAGGTCATAGTAGACGATGCTTGTTGCCACTAGTTTATCATCTTTGCCAACGCTGCTCAGTGCGATTGCTAGTTTATCATCGTAGCGGACGGTGCTTGGTGCTGCTAGTTTATCATCTTTGCAGAAGTTGCTCGATGCGATTGCCAGTTTATCGTCGTAGTGGATAGTGCTTGGTGCTACTAGTTTATCATATTTTTTGATGCTACTTGGTGCAATTGCCAGTTTATCATCGTAGCAGATAGTGCTTGATGTTACCATTGTGCTTTAGACGTAGTACGGCTTGAGATACGAGTGATTCACCGGGTTAGCGAACTTATTGTCATCCATGTCTGCCAGCTTGAAGGCTCCATTCCTGAAGGCTTTCGTCACCATGTAAGGACCTTCCTAGTTGGCTGAGAATTTTCTCACATGCTCACAAATGGCCTTGAGGAAGAGGTCTTCCTTCTACATTGGTCGTCGATGTGGATTTACATGGTGCTTCTACTGCTGTTTGCTTTGGTAGTGCTCGATGCGTCTTAGCGTCTGTGCGTGCTCCTCCTCCACTGAGTCAAGGTTGATGGTTCAGGACTCATTGTTCTGGGCTTCACTTAAAACATCCGTGAGGATCATCCAGAGTGATGGTACCTACAACACAAGAGGCAACACAGCTTTAGATCCATAAACAAGACTGTAAGGGGTCTTATTTGTTGTGGTCCTACACATCGTTTGGTAGGCCCACAGGATGTGGAGGATTTGCTCATGCCACTGCCTCTTGCTGTTGTTAAGCATCTTCTTCAACAAGTTGATGATGGACTTATTTGTAGCCTCCACTTGCCTATTCGCCTGCGGATAATAAGGTGAAGAAAATGATTGTTTAATGCCTAGATTGTTACAAAAGGTTATGGTTTCTGTACTATTGAATTATGGCCCATTATCGATCACAATAGTCATTGGTAGCCCAAACCTTGTTACGATGTTTTCAAGGATTAAATGGTAGATTTTCTTAGATGTCATTTTCCTTAGGGGAATAGCTTCCACCCACTTGGTAAAATACTCAGTGGTAGTGATAATGAAGCTATGTCCTGTGGAGGACTTAGGCATGATAAGCCCTATGAGGTCTAATCTCCATTGTTGGAAGGGCCACATAATTTGCGTTCAGTATAGGTATGTAGGTGAGACATGTATGACATTTACATATCTCTAGCACATGTCACATGTCTTGACTTTCAATAGGTAGTCATGCTCCATGTGGAGCCAGTAGTACTCTAGGTGTTTGATTTTTGCAACCATAGCCCTGGGTGCTATGTGTCCACCGCACAACCCCTCATGAACTTCATTAACTACCTCTTGTGCCTACTTGCCACCCATGCATGCCAGCAATATCCCATCATAGCAATGTCTGCATAGGATGTTATTTCCCATGAGCACGTATTGTTGAGCATGCTTACGGATTGCATCTCTTTGGGCATATGTCAATCCACCTAGGGGTTTTCCATGTTGTAGATAAGTTTTAATGTTGGCATACCACTCCTGGGTACCTGCAGCACTGACAGAAGCCATGTGTTCCACCTGAGTAATAGGCTCCGTGCATTCTATAATCAAGGTTGGTAGGTTTTCTAGGGAATGTGATGGAATGTTTAACGCAATGGTAGCTAAGGCATCTACCATGGTGTTCTCATTGCATGGCACATGTTGCACATCTTTGGTTGCAAATTACTTAAGCAGGATTATTGCTACATTGCAGTAGGGTTGCAAGTGCGTAGCTTTGTAGGTGTAGACCTCGGTGATTTGATTCACAACCAGTTGGGAATCTCCCTGGATTGCCAGGTGTTGTATGCGTAGCACTCTGGTAGTTAAGAGGCCTCTAAGTAGCCCCTCGTATTCTGCCATGTTTTTGGTGCAAGGGAATGTAAATCGATAAAAGGATGGATGCATTTCCCCAGAGGGAAATGTGATTATGGTAGCGGCGCTACCTCCTCACGTGGTTGAGGCACCATCAAAATGTAAGGTGGCTTCAAGATGCGACAGGACGATGTTGACATTACTAACATATTCGTCTGGGAATTTAGGGTCTATGGTTGCTTGGTCATCAATTGGCGAGGCCGTGAGTTGGGTTGCTATGGCTTGACCCTTTGTCAACGATTGGCTTACATCGCGTAAATCGAACTCCGTAGTTATTGCCTTCCATTAGGCTATCTTGCTACTTTTGTATAAGTTGTTAGTAATAGCCTGGAGTATATTGCTTTTGAAAATGATGTTGGTTGTACTGTGGAATAGGTAATGCTGTCACTTTTTTAGTGTGAACACTAAGGCCAGGCAATTCCTCTCCACTTCATTGTATTTTTCCTCGTGCGCTATTAGTGTGTGACTTAGATAATACATTGGTATCTTAGAACCATTGTCTTGTTTCTGACATAGCAGTACCGTGACAGATGTGTCAGAGGTGGCGAGGTAGATAAAGATGGGTTTATCCCTTTGTGGCAGATTCACAGTTGGGAGGTGTGAGAGTTCCTTCTTCAGGTCTTCGAAGGCTTGTTAACACTGGGTTGTCCATTCAAAGTTAACCCCCTTCTTCAGAAGATGTTGCATAGGGTGTAACTTATCGATCAACCTTGCTATAAACCTTCAAATGAATTACACTCTACCTTGCAAACCACGTAACTCCTTAAGGTTTGTGGGAGGTGCTAGGTTGACTATGGCCGTAACTTTGTCAGGGTCCACTCGTATTCTGGCCTCCGATATTACGAACCCTAACATGCATCCAGTTTTCACCCCGAAGACACACTTCTTAGGATTGAGGCATAAGTCGTGCATTTGGTAGAATTTGAGGACTACCCCTAGATCGTGTGGGTGATCAACTACCTCCTTAGACTTGATTGCTATATCATCCACGTAGTCATTTAATGTTTACAAGATGTAGTCACTGAAAATGTAAGTCATGGCTCGCTAGTAGGTTGCTCCAGCATTCTTGAGCTCGAAGGGCATCATGGTATAGCAGAAGGTTCCCCATGGAGTCATGAAGGTTGTTGATAACTGGTGCTTTGGATTAATGTGGATTTGGTTGTATCCATAGAAACCATCCATGAAGGATAGTAGAGCATGGCCAACCGTGGTGTCGATGAGCTAATCAATGCTTGGGAGTGGAAAGTTGTCTTTGATCGTTACCTTGTTCAAGTCTCGGAAATCTATACAGATTCGTATTCCTCCCATATTCTTGGAAACCATAACGATGTTGGATACCCACTCTGAATAGTCAATTGCGCGGATGAAACCTGCTTTGTATAGCTTGGTGATTTCATCCCTCACGGCTAGTGCAATTTCTGGCTTAACTTTGCAAGCCTTCTACTTGACTGTCTTCATGTGTGGGTCTAGGACGATGTTAAGCTAAATCAGTCATGGATCCAGGCCCGACATGTCATTGTACGACCATGCGAAGACATTGATGTTGTCTTGTAGAATCTTGGCTACATTTTTGTGCATTTGCATGTCTAGTAGGGATCTGAGTTTCAACGTCTTCACCTCCCTGTTTGACGTGGTCACAGGCATCTCGATGAGAGGGTCCTCGGTTACATCCCCGACCTCTATGTCTAGGGCTTGGACCAGATTCTTGGGCCAATCTGGGGATTCTTCAAAGGTTGCTATAGTGCTAGTTGTGGTCGACCCCTAGTCGATCATGTCGGGGTTCAACTATCTTGCGAGCTTGGCCTATGGCCCTGCTAACATTAAAGGCATGAAAAGGTCGCGATGGGTTTCCATCTTTTGCTCAACCTACCAACATAAAATGAAAGCCTGGTTAAGAGGCATCTATTGATAGAAATTATATGTAACGAAAGTTTGCAAAACAGTGATGAGATGCATCTTGCGGAGCGTGATGATGTAAAGATTGTGAGTTTTCCGATTTAGGGTCATGGCGGACCGCTAAGGCATAAGACTGCAGAGCTCCTAAAGGTGTAAGATTACTGACGTAATGTGTGAAGGTGTGAAACTATTGATATGCAAATGCCAAGCTGCTAGTTTAATGTCATTTTGAACAGCCAAATTGCGACATAAAAAATGTTGACATGCAAAATAATAGTATGCGAAATGGAAAACTTCGAGTATGAGAAGTACCAAATTGTTAATGTGCAAATACGAACTACAGACATGAAAACACAAAATTGCTAGAAATTTCAATGCCACCAATCTGGAAGAAGATATGAAAAACACCCACGTAAGCATGTGGTGTTGTTAGTTTAATGTCATTGCGGACCGCAAATGTAACAGGTCGAAACTACTAGTTTAGGGTCTTTTTGGACCATTAGAGGTGCAACTATGCTAGGATTGCTAGTTTAAGGTCTTTTTGAACCGGTCATATTGCGATTTCTGGGATTGCTAGTTTAAGGTCCTTTTAGACCCTTAATCGAAAAAATATATATTTTTTGTTTTCGGGAAGGCAAGTAGCTAGCTGGAAGTGTGTCATGGCGAGCATGCTATGCTGTACAGCGCGCTCTGCATTAATCGGAGAGAGAGAGAGGAAAGTTTCCCCATCTCAACCTTACGGCCTTAAATAAGGGTTAAACCCTGGAAATTTTCACATTTTCACCGTAAGAGCGCAAAGCCCTCATCAGAGCACAAGGCGATTTCGAAGCGTAAAGCAATTGTGTTAGTCAGCTAGTAAAGTGAGTTTTATAGTGAAAGGTGTAAATCTGCAAGCAGGATAATGGCTCCTAAGACTTATAGCATAGCACGACATGATCAGGTAATACATGTGAAATGTCCTCCCCAAATACATATGGGAGAACAAGGGGTATAGTTCAATGGAGCACGGGACTTCTTGCAATTCCTTCTCAACCACTTCAGTGTGATCGTTTGGTCTTCCCTAGAGGAGGAGGAGGCATCTGGTATAACAGAAGCCCTATTGCCTAGGGAAAGTTGGGGCATTCTGAGGTTTTTTACCAATGGGAAAATCATGAACAAGAAGGGAGAGAGATCCAACCAACGCTCAACAGGACTAAGGCATTTAGACTAGATCTGAGACATGCCCGAATATAGCTACTACCACCATTACAACATATTGTTCCTCGCACACTACATGGCGATGTGCTTTCAGAACCCATAAGGGATTGTCTATTGTGCTGGCAGGTGAGTTTTGCAGCCTTGATTTTCTGTGTTATGCAACGCTGGCCATGTTGGCCAAATGCTAATTGTATATGTTTGTCACCAAGTTCTTTATCAATGATGAAGGGGTCCATGACTGATCGGGTTTGCTGGCCACAACACAGCTAGCCTTACAGGTGTTCTCTTCTGCTAAGAACCTGCAGGCAGGTGTGATCATTCAGTGCAGGGGAGAGTACCATACCTACCCAAGCATATTTTATGTTCCCTATAACCAATGCAAGGAGAAGGGTTGGCTGAATGAGAAGTGGCCAGAACCCTTCAATTCGGTCATGATTGAAGAAGCTATGGTTGAACTCCCGTTGTTCCTATTACCATATAGACCCAGTGGGTCAAACAGTAAGTGTCGCATGCTCAGGTGTTTTTGCAATCCTTGTATTTCTTGCATCGTTATGCTAAGCACGTTTTGTGAAATTTTTGTAGGGATGAAGAAGCCCCAGGAGGTTACAGTGGTAACTGCTGAGACACAGGGGCAAACATCTACTTTAAATATGGCGAAGTAGAAGCGAGCTAGTGCTGGTTAGACTAGAAGGCCTCAGACTCCTTGGTCAAGAACATCCAAAAGGTGGGGCTTATGGATCTATTTGTGGCCCCTAATATGAGCGTTCTTACTACTGAGATTCTTTCCTTGGTCAACTCCTTCTCTAAGATGGTGGGCTATTTTTGCATGTGCGTACGGGACGTGCAGGTGATCATTGAAATTAATGACTAGCTATTTACAGACCTGATTGCTGTTCCTGCCGACGACATCCCCATAGGGTCAAGGCGCAAGAGGGAGTTGACCTTTCAGAAGAAGGATATCGAGGAGTGGTTAGGGCTCATTAAGGAGTGAAAATGGCTCCCATGGATAAGCTTAAGGATGGTCCCACCATGGATATTTACCCGGTCTTCCGTGCCTATGCATTCCCCTAACTACTTACCCAAGGAAAGGTCATGGGGCTTGAGCAGGCCTAGATAATGTAGGAGGTTATGGAATAAGGGGCCCATTACAATTGGGCTAGCTTCCTATGTAAGGGCTTGCAGGTCAAGATTTTGGGACTTTGTAAAAAAACAGAGTCCCGCTCCAACATACACTATGCCTTCTACATAGGCTATCTGAAGCACTTCGTGGAGTTTTTGGTGGTTCAAGAGGATGGAGTCTGGGCTCTGTGAAATCTCAACTAGATCTCCAAGCCATGGATTTGATAGATCTTTTAGACCATGTGAGCCCAAGATCTCCTGGAAGTGGTTAGGGAGTCGTTGTCTATGATGACCAAAGGTCTGGTGGCTCGTAGCGTTCGTAGCCAGGATAGCATGGGAGAGACGCCCCCTGCTATAGCTGGTAACATGATGTGGGGGGAATGTCTCATAGCTGAGACTGTGCCCAAGGAGTTGCAGAGGAAGAGACCTCCCCCAGCCAAGGAAACCCTTCGCATGTAGGAAGAGGAGGGATGAAGACTGTGGCTTAAGCTGCAGAGGATGCAACCCCCCATTGGTAAACGCTTTCATGTAATGCTTACTTTGCGATTGTTTGCTACGCTATGCTGTGATAGGCGATGTAGCGTAGCATAGCATCTGCTTTGAGATAATTTTTTTGGACTGATGCAAACATGCTTTTTTGCTAGCAAAGGAAGAAGAAGAAGAAAAAGAAGGTGATGAAGAAGTGTCGGCCCTTAAGACGAGGGAGACAAATGACGATGTGGAGGCCCTAGTTTCGAAGGAAAGGGTCTTGGTCGGGAATAAGGGAGCTCCTGTCTCTCGGGCAGGGGCTCTTGTCATTAGGGAGCCTCCTCCTACCAACGAAGAGGCATCTCCCTTGAATAAAAAAGACGCTGGTCTCCTAAAAGGAAAGGCACCAACGCATGAGGAAGGGGCTTGTATGGACTTGGCAGGGCCCTCCACCAAAGCTACCACCATCTTCTTGCATTAGTAGGAAGAAAGATCGTAGATAGATGCTGGTGAGTTTGGTGATACATCTGCCTTATTGTAGTCCATTTTGGTCATTGCTGATGTGCTTAGTCATGTAATAGGTGCTACTGCTGATGTCACAGGATCCCCTACGATCCATGCAGAGTCATGGGCCGAGATCCTTGACAAGTTTGCATTCGTGCAGGGACTTGTTGATGACATGATCATATGCCTTCAGTAGGCGGGCCTTGACGTGGGTAAATAGTAATATCAAATGCCCTTATGTTGTTATGCTAAAACCTTTGAGTTCTTTGATTTTTCTATGCTAACACAATTGCTATGCTCTTCATGTTGAGGCAGCCTCTCAGCTCAAATGGGACCCAACATGACCTAGGAAAGTTGGCATCATACCTACACTCTCACCTAACGTGACCGAGGTGTCTCATTGCACATTCGATGAGGCTTATGAGTGTGTCTTGCACTTGGCATGCACCCTGTGGGAGTATAAGCACATTAACGAGGACCTATGGAAATGGGTCTAAAGGATTGAGCAAAGAGAGGCCAACTTGGTCGTTGAGGTAGATGATCTCAAGTCGAGGAACGAGTTCCTCGTATATCATAATCTTGATGTTGAGGATTGGCCCAAGGCTGTAGATGACTACGTCATATCTTGGACTGCCATATGTCAGAACGTTGAATCAACTTACAAGATAGTCGAGTAGCAAATGCAGATGGACCTACTGGCCCATAAGTGTCAAGACATGAAGGATATCAGTGCCAAGGTTTTTGAATGTGGGCAAACCCAGAGAAACCACAAACACATGTACAAACTAGAGAATGAGACCCATCAAAAACTGTACAAAGATGCTGCTATGGAGGCATTCACGAATGAAGAATTCGTGAATGCTATCAATGCTTCTGAGGCCTATGCTAAGTTCAAAGAGCAGGTGAAGGTTATGGAATCTCCTGACTTGAAAGTGGACCTTCCTATAGGAGAGACCGCAACCGCCTCCCTTTCCCCAGGACCTCTAACATGGATGACCGTGGAAAGGGAGAGAGACACTGCTATGAATGCTGAACCTAGTAATAGGCATTGGATGAACATCATGATAGAGGAGGTCTAGCGTTGCCTCAGGCTCATTCTAGACTAGATACCCTTTGAGACTAACGTAGGCCACTCTCAAGTTAGTCGCTTTACTGTGTAGATGCTCATGCTAAGTTATAGTTTACGTTTGTTGCCCTAACTGATTGCTTCATTCCTACGATGCAGGCTTCAGATGAGGGTGTAAGGCCCGTAGAGGGAGGGAATGAAGAACTGGCACTGGTAGAAGGCAACGCAGGGGAGGATGATGCACAAGCAGATGAAGCAGAGGTGAGCAGCGAGGATGATGCAAACAAAGAAAACCCATGACAACATGGGATTTTTTTTTTGAAATTTTTGCGGTTTTGAAATTTTGCAAGCATTGAAATTTTGAAATTTTTGTGAACATTGAAATTTTAAAAATTTTTCAAACATTTCCAACAAGCGAAAGTTTTGAATAAAATGAAACACTTAAAAAAAGAAACTAATTTTGCATTAAATTATGTATCATGTAGAATTTTCATGCTTTCATATGCTAGTTTTAGGCCATTTCGGGCCATTGCTAATTTTAGGCCATTTTGGGCCATTGCATAACATGCCAAAAGGATTATATGTTAACAAATTGAAAAGAAACAATGCTAGTTTTAGGCCATTTCGGGCCATTTCCAAGAGAGATAGTACGTTAACAAAGCAAAAAGTGATGATGCTAGTTTTAGGCCATTTCAGGCCATAGTGTAGCATGCCAGAAGGATGGTAGGTTAACAAAGAAAAAAGGCAATGATGTTAGTTTTAGGACATTTCGGGCCATAGTGTAGCATGCCAAAAAGGCGGCATATTAACAAAGAAAAAAAGCAACGATGCTAGTTTTAGGCCATAGCGTAGCATGCCAAAAAGAAGGCATGTTAATAAAGAAAAAAAGCAACGATGCTAGTTTTAGGCCATTTTGGGCCATAGCGTAGCATGCCAAAAAGAAGGCATGTTAACAAAGAAAAAGGAAACGATGCTAGTTTTAGGCCATTTCGGGCCATAGCGTAGCATGCCAAAAAGATGACATGTTAACAAAGAAAAAGGCAACGATGCTAGTTTTAGGCCATTTTGGGCCATAGTGTAGCATGCCAAAAATACGACATGTTAACAAAGAAAAAGGCAACAATGCTAGTTTTAGGCCATTTCGGGCCATAGCGTAGCATGCCAAAAAGACGACATGTTAACAAAGCAAAAAAGTGGCGAATGTATGAGGGGATGGCAACTGGGCAGGAAGTAGTAGGGTTGCTACGCTATGTGCAACTACCTCTTGACCCGATGTGGGTTGATCGAAACATAATGCCGAGGTGATTCGCCAAGGCCCTCATTCACATCATCACCCTCCACTTGGAAGGGCAACTCAACCCATGCATTTTCGATTTGGGGATCGACTCGCTGGGCTAATCCTTTCATTGGATGGTTAATGCATGTGTGAGTAGGTGCCTCACTCTCAGAGGTTGTGACCTCTGAGCCCTGGTCCATGCCTACGTTATTCATTTCTTGCGTCACTACTTCCTCACCACGGATCACCACCTCCTTACCTGCATATGGTAACTGGATTTCCTGGTGTATAGGCAAGGAGACAGCCCTAAGTTGTGCTAACCATTATCTTCCCAAGATCAAGTTAAACCTGAGCACTTTCTCAACGATGATGAACATTGCATCTGTGGGGAACTGATCCCCTACTACAAAGTCTACGTGAACTGTGCCTTTCACCAGGACGTGTGCCCCATTGAAGAACCTTAGACACGATGTTGTTGTAGATTTCATCTGGTCGACCAATCCCAACGTGTCCACAATAGGGAAGGGAATGATGTTTGTGGCAGCCCCATCATCAACATGTACCCTTTAGATCTGATGTTGGCTAACCCAAATTGTGATGTAGAGAGGTATCCTAGTCACCTGATCTCCTTTGGGATCTTCCCTAATGGTGTCTTCATTGAAAGTCAATAGGGGTGTCGCATACTCCGCTGGCATAGAGGGAAGCATGATGGAATGGATCGCTTCCTCTTCCGCTGGCATGTTCTCGTCAACCAGAATCATCATTAACATGCAGATTAGAACTTCGTGGTCGGGTACAGATGTCATGATGAGGTCGTACAAGCTCAATATAGCATTTTTCTGCTTTGGAGCTTGCTTGACTTGGGTGAGGGCATTAAGAAGGTCTTGGCTACACCCTTGTTTGACATTTTTCTTCTCTTTGATTTGTCCTAGAAGACGAATCTCACAAGGAGAGGTGACTTCGGATCTAGGTTCAGATCCTTATCAGTAGGGTGATGCAGGCTACATAGTCATGTCAACCTTCATCTTTGAAGGTGAAGGTGTAGATGCAAGGGACGAAGACGTGGGCTTGGGGATACCCTTGACGGTATCTCCCTTTGACGTCTCACCCACCAAGTGGACTTATTGCCTTGCAAGGTGAGGAGGCTATTCAACATTTTTACACAAGACTAGGGCCATCGAAGGCATCAGCCCCTTGATGACGAATGGAGCTAGAGGTGTCAACTAATAGGATCGTGTGGCTCTGCTAACAGTTGGCGCAAAGATGGATGCCTATGATGGAAATTTTAGGACGAATGGCTGCTACAAGCATTGGTTAGTCACTCTTGGTGTTGGTGCACTATGGTGAGGCACATAGATCATGAATGCCTACTAAGGTGGCCTAGGATCACTGTCAATGCTGATAGCATTGATGACGTAACCAGCATTTTTGGCATCGATTAATCTTTGGATGTCATCCTGCAACGTTAGACAATAATCCTTGTTGTGACCACACTGTTGGTGGTAGTCACAAAACCTGTCTAGATTGAAACCCCTAGGAACTGGAGGCTAATTGGGTAGAGCCAGAGAGGGATTCCTAAGGAGCTCGCAGTAGTGTTGATGTCTCATGTTTGCTTCTTCTGACATCTACTTATGTTGGATGTATCCCGCTACCAATAGTTTCTTCAGAAGCTCTGAAGGCTTTAAAGGCAACAGGGTGTACTTTGAGCAGTCTTTGCGCTCAAAGTTGGGTTTGATTTATGCAGATGTCTCAGGCGTAGGCGCAGTAGGTTGTGGCATGTGGCCTTATTTGGGCATGGGATTAGCTACAGGTATGGCTGGTTTCTTGTTGTTCTTGCTACTACTACTACTAGGTTTGGGCTTGGCCTCAGTTTCCACAGTGGCCACTGTGGTTGTTGGGGCCTTACCCTTGACTTTCTTTGCGAAGGAGCTTTTGTAAGCGATGTAGGCCGGGTCTTTACTTGCCTCGGCTACATCTTGTATGCTCTTAGTCTAAGCGAAAGCCTGACTAAGAGAGAGAGGAGTGAGGTAGTACTATTTAGACTTGATGAAGTCATTCACTGCGCCATTAAAGATGGCCAGTAGGTGGGCCTCCGCAATGGGTTCACGAATTTCGTTAAGGGTTGTGCTCCAACATTGAATGAACTTTTGGACCGGATCTAGGGTGTCTTGCTTTATGCTCATTAGCTGGTCCAGCATGGTTTTTGGCTTCAAGTTGTACTTGAAGCATGTCACGAACTAGGTCAGCAACTCTTCCAAAGTTGATATGGATGAGCATGGCAATGCACGATACCAATCCATGGCTTTCCTAACTAGGGACATGGCAAAGACGTTAATGATCGTGTGCAGCCATTATTACAATAGAAAAGACTCAGACCTGAAGGTGAAAAGGTGTGCATTAGGATCTCCCTCCCCATCGTACTTTGTGAAGTGCGGTAGAGACATCCCTGGGGGTAGCGTCAAAGTAGGGATTACAGAGTTGACAAGGTCATCTTGGTAAAAGTTCATGACTTGTACCATGTCAGACCTAGCAGCTTTAAGGCATTTTATTTTCTCAATGAGGGTTTGGATGAGCTGAAATGCTTGGTCCAGACCTGGCGGTGTTGTGGATGGATGGGGAGTTGCAGGGGTAGCTCCTACCTGTGGTATGGCGGGGGTGGCACCCTGACCCATTGGTGGTACTGTTGCGGTGACCCCTGCATGCGGTGCTGCTTGTGTTGTCCACCACCCAATAGGTGGTGTTGTTAAGGTGGCGATTGTAGGTTGGGCTCCCAAGTAGATTACTTGTTTCGTCGGCATCGTAGACCATAACTCTGTGTTAGGTTATGCCAATTGTGAGGCTTGGTACATTCGAGAGCATATGTAGTACGACATTTGCGATGCTTGCAGCATGGGTGAAGAAGCAAATGGGGCCCACCATGTGGACGGTTGGGGCCCACCATGTGGATAGGCCGGGGGCCCGCCCTAGTGGGTGGAATGGATGTGAACGTGGGCATAGAAATAGAAGTCGCATATGCTTGTGAAAGAGGCATGGTATGAACATGTGGCAGGGTATCCATGATTGCCATACAATGTGCTACAAGAATAGACTGCTGAACAGTCAACAATGGGATAGTATCTGCAGGCAAAAGAGGGTGTTGGAACCCCACCAGATTGGTGTGGCTACCCATAGTAGTCGCAATCATGCATTGTGGAAGCGTAGATGTAATTACAAAGGGAGCAGTAGGAGACGAAGGCTTGGCCCAAAAGGGCTGGGTAGGAGGGATAGGAACAGGACCGATTGGACCTCCCTTGTTCGATTGGGAATCAAGTTCTTCTTGCCCATCTAGGAATGTGTCATCTTGGTTGGACGTTGTATCCTATTGCTCCCTAAGCCTATCCAACTGGATTAGTTGGTCTAAAAGCCTTTGGTATGCTTGTGTTAAAGGTAAAGAAATGCCGGGAGTAGGAACAAACTCCTTCCCATTGCAATAAGTGAACTCGAAGCTATGTTTATCCTCGAGTTCATTTATGTCCAAGGGTAGATTGGCCTGCACTTTTGCACAAAGGAAACTGTAACACTCGTGCTGCTGGGCCAATCCCTTAGGTCCTCAGTTTTGGATTATGAGACATCGATGTGTTTCTAGAATTGGGTTTAGCGGTTGTTCAGCACCAGTAGTGCCTTGAACTGTGATGGGGTCTTCAATGTTGAATGAAACTTCCACGTTAAAGGCATTGGGAGAAGTAGTTAAAAAAGCCATTTTTAAGCAAGAAGTTATGAAAAAAGCATAAAAGTTATGCAAAAGAGTGCGAATGAACAAGGAAATTAGAAAAAAACAACAAAGAAGGCTTTACATCTTGCCAAATTCTAGAGGAACCGTCAAGGCGACCGATCTGCACCACACAAAGTGTAAACAACCACGAAAGGGTGTCACGTTTATGCTAGTGTGCGATGAGGTACATAGTGCATGCAAGACTACTATAAGATCAATTTAGTTAATTGGCAACCAAGAAGGCTTTATGTCTTGCAGGGTTCCAGAGAAACCATCGAAGCGACTGACCTATACCATGCGAAATGGGGTACAAAATGCACACAATACTACCATAGGATAGGCAAGCTAACTAGCAATGAGAGGCTTTGCATCTCACAAGATCCCAGAGGGATAGTCAAAGTGACCACTCTATACCACGTGAAATGGGATATAGAATGCATGCAAGACTACTGTAAAACATGCTAGTTAGCTAACGATCGAAGGCCTTGTGTTCTGTAGGGTTCTCGAGGAACCGTTGAGGTGACTGATTTGCATCGCACACAGTGCAAACAACTGCAAAAGGGTGTCATGTTTACGCTTGTGCATATCAGGGTGACACGCAAGAAAGGCACCAAAAGTCCCTCCTTCTAGAGCAAGAAAACTGTAGCGACCAAAAATGTCAGCGACTAGAAAACACCAAGGGATCGACGAGCACGATAGTTTTGACCTTGTACCTGTGGGAGGGCCGTGCTGGGTGTGTGCAGATATGGGGCACCTTGAATGGTCTGATCAATTAGACAAGGACTTAATCAATGTCTATATAGCCTTTTGCAACATATAGTTTTGAAAAAAGAAACGAGAATGTGGTGTAATGCTTGAAAGTAGATAAAGCAAAAAAGTAGTGCAAAACACAACAATAAATAGGAAACAAGGTAAAATATAGTTAGAAAAATGCACTGCTCCAAAGCTACAATCTTAATCTGTCAAGGTGGATACGGTTGGTTGCACAGTGTGGTGGAGTGTAGAGATCCCAAGAGCAACCAAGACATGTAGAGCAAAACAGGTTGTGCGCTTGGGCGCGGCCTTGGGCACTAACAACATGGGAATTCTACCAAGCTGGTAGAAAGGGAGACAAAACAAAATGCCAGCTGAAAGGGCTAACTGTTTCTAGTGTCGAATAGAAAGCTTACAATGCTTGATGTTACAATGTGCATGAAAGAAAACACAGATGCCAGAGTGAATGCCAGGGAGAGAAAAGTCAAGGAATCAGGAAGAATTTCTCACTTTTGAATGCTGCTTCTTGGGAAAATTCTGAACCCTTTGAATGCTTCTTGTTAAGGTATTTATAGGATCAAGGTCACACAAAAGGGACAGTTTGGATGCCACATGCCCTGGGCACACGTTGACTTGCTGGCACCACACGTGTCGTGTATGACCGTTCAACCTACAAGATCGTTGTAATGCGAACCTTCTATTCCATAACTGTGAGCCTACCACGTCGTAATTACACCGTTAGAGTCTGGAGACGTGTGCCAATGGTCTAATTAGGTGAAGTGCATTAATGTCGCACAACCACCTGCATGCCTTGTTGTGCTTTGTAGCATAGCAAGCTTTGGCGTAGCGTAGCACCTTGTTATGCATTCTGCTACATGTGTGTTGCATGCTTGCTACGCCATGCTACACTATGTAGTGTAGCATAGCATAGCAACTGGCCTTAGTTGCGAAAACTTTGTCAATTTGCAAACTTTGCTTCCGCGAGACTTGCAAACTTGCTGATTCTACCCTTTGAGCTACCTTCTGTCTCTTCCACAGGATTGCTACACCTCGTTGTGCCTTGTAGCTCAGTGTAGCGTAGCAGCAGACATGGTCCACCGCTTCCTGGTAGAAAGGGACATTGTTAAAGGACTCAAAATTGGGCGTGGGGAGTGGTTGTGAAGCTGTTGCCATGCTACGCTACATCACGTAGTGTAGCGTAGCGTAGCACTCCATTCTGCAATCATCTTCTAAAGATTTCTATGCTACATAGTGAGGCGTAGCATAGTGTAGCAGACTTCGTGACTTAGAAAACTTACCAAACTGTTTCGTGCATCCAAAATGCTGCTGCCAACTCCGTGCACCATTTTTGAGCAGGCTATCGGCTGGGCAAGCTACTTAGGTGGACAGGTAGGATGACCTATAGATCCTATTTACACCTAAAGTAGAAAATTTGCCAAAATGGCTAGCCTAAACTCAGAATGTTCTCCTCCTAAAGAACTGTCATGGTGCTTGCGGGAATTGCAAGACCTGGTGAAGCAAGAATGACTTCAATTTTTTTTTATGTTTCACTAGCTACTACTAGTGGCATTTTATAGAGAATTTCTCTACCATCACAAAACTATTGGTCAAGTTTACAAAGAAAGATTCTCCATTCATCTCGACCAAGAAATGTAAAAATCCCTTGTAGAGCCTCAAGCAGAAGTTCATAGAGACTCCAATTCTACAATCACTTTATTAGTCTAGACTATTTCATATAATGAAAGATGCATCAAATTATTCCTTCGAAGTCATGCTTACGTAGTTGGATGACAAGAAACATTCATATTACATACACTATGCAAGTTGAAGCATTGTTGGTGCATAGCTAAATTACACCACAATGGAGAAAGAACTAATGGTAGTGGTGGATGCTCGAAAGAAGTTCAGGTACTATGTACATGGATACAAAGTGTTTATGCACACTAACCTTAGTACCATTTTCTTCCTCATGAGTAAGCCAATGATGAGTCCCCATGTTATACTATGACTGGTGATCTTGCAAGAATTCAATTTTATACTGGTAGATCGAAAGGGAAGTAAGAATGTGGTCACTGATCACCTATCTTGGTTATGATGGGATAATAAAGAGAAGGAGAGCTTGCTCTTTGACCAATTTCCTGATGAACTTCTCTTTACCAATGTAATAAATGAACAAGTGCTTGATGAACCAAAATGGTATGATGGCATCCTCACTTATCTTCTTACTTAAGAGATGCCATAAGATCTGGACTATAGAAAGAAACATAAGTTTCTTTATTAGATGAAATGCTTCATGGAAATCAATGAACATCTTTATAGGATGTGTGCTAATGGCTTGGTTCATTAGTGTGTACTTGAGACTGATCAACTACACATTCTCTAGGATGCTCATGAGGGTCCTTGTGGGGGTCACTCTACTGGAAGATGCATAGCCATTAATATCTTGATGGTAGGCTATTATTGGCTGCTCATCTTCAGAGATGTCCATGAATTTTTCTAATCTTATGAACACTATCAATGAGATGGTGGGATGACTGCTCAAATGAAGGAACCTCAATAGTGGATCCAACCACTGGAACCCTTCAACATATGGGGCATAGACTTTATGGGTTCCATTACGCTCATGTCAAATGAGAAGGCATACATAATCATTATTATTGATTACTACACAAAATGAGTAGAAGCAGCAATCATCATCAACTATACATCATCCACTATTTCTCAATTTATTCAACAAACCATTGTAAATAGGTTTGGGATGCTATGTGCACTGATTTTTGATAATGGAACCCATTTTATAAGCACCACTTTTTGCAAGCTCATGCAACTCTTGGTGGTTGAACATAAATTAACAGCACCCTACTAACCCCAAGCCAATGGTTAAGTAGAGGTTACTAATAGGGAGATTACAAAGATCTTAATGAGAACTATTATTAAATATAGCAGAAACTAGAGCACAAAACTCAACAATTCCCTTTGGGCCTACCACTCAACATGGAAACTTCCTATAGGATACTCTCCTTATGAGCTAGTGTACTGCAAAATACCAATGCTTCCTATTTAATCTGAGCTCTATATACTTTTAACAGCATGTGACCTAGATCTTAACCTAATTTTAGCACAAGGAGAACAATTGATCAACCTTAATGTGCTAGATGAAAATCCATTAGTGGATCTATCCTTGATTGAAGTGCATAAGGCATTTAGTAAGCAACGACATTACCTAAGAATAAGGAAAGTTAGATTTCAACCTAGAGGTAAGGTTCTCTAATGTAACCCCACACACATACCTCAACAAACTATGTTCCAAATGTTATGGGAAGGGCCTTACATCATTCATGAAACTTTTCCTTCTAGGGCCATGCTAATTTACAAACCTATGAGTCCAAACAACAAGCAATTAGTCAACATACAATAAGTTATACCTTTTCATAAGCCTAAGAAAGTCAATGCAACAAATGCCTCATTGGATGGACAACCATGCTCAATTTTTCAGATCTCCTCCTTACAACTTAGTCATGGGGGAAATGGTCATCCGTGCTAACTATATAAGTGGCTCCTCAACTTTTCTAATTTTTTTTATTTTACATATTTTTTTTCACACTTTTTTATTTTTATATCATTTTTATTTTTACTTTATTAATTTTTCCAATTTTTGTTTGAAAACATCATTCATATGTTTTATTTTTCTTGAATATTTTCCAATTTCTTTTATATTTTCCCTTATTTTGATGTGAATCTTTCTTGTCTTCTAATAAAAGTGCTTTATTGCCAACAAGACACAGTGATGTTGTAACTGGTTACTAATGATGATTTGTACTTAACATTTTTTATTGTTAATGTCTAGTTTCTATTTTTGAATTTTGATGACTAATAACTAAGACAAAGTTTCTTTCTCATGGAATAGGCAATGAGTCCACGTCATCCATCCATTCAAAGGCTCTATGGTTTTCATTATTTTGGAAACATGAGGTCCATTTTCATTAATAAAACTTTAATAAAATTGTGACCTTAGTAGTTTCTAAGTTTGTGAAAGATTCAAAGGTTGGAAAAGGGTGTGACTTCAAGGGGATTCAATACTATTTGTGCCTCTCTACCATCTTCAGTGCAAGTGTGTTTTCATGGGTTTCTTGCCATTCCATGTTGAGCAATAATGGGAAGTTGAATAAGTCTTTGCATGGTGTTCTTCCCATCCAAAAATTTATGAAAAACATAAAATGTTTTAAAAAATAAGAAAAAAAAACATGATGAAAATTTAAAGAACATCCCTTAGATAAAATAACCAAACTACAAGCATTAGTTATGGACTAGAAAGACATGTTACCTATGCCTAAAGGTCCCCTCTAACAAAGGCCCTTTCTCACTTCCTACTTTCTTTTTCTTCTCAAATAAGGAATGGTGGTTATCCATGAGACCATTCTTGTGTCTCAAGGAGGTGGACTAGTCCTAAGGTGATGATGTGAAGTGACTGAAATTTGGTTGTTTTGGTCTAGACTAAGGCTAGACTCTATTGGATCATTTAGCCATGAATTCCACAAGGGACTTCATGTGACCAGGATCAGGAACTCCATTCCACTCTCTCTATCATCTATTAATGATTTCATAACTCACCTCACTACCAGTTGTCCATGATATCATCCAATGTCTTAGTTTGATATGTCAAAATTCTTAATAGGTTCTCTAGGTTTTGTCCTTAACTTTTTGTAACCATTAATCAACTATAGAATCCACGAACTCCTTATTAGAGGTTATGCAAGGTGCTGCTATGGGAAGGACCCACTTACATATTTCATGGTTTGATTAGTTAAGTTTCTTACCCTTGAAACACTACCAAATTTGGACTTCAGCATCTCAGGCACAAAATTTTCCAAGTCCTAAGACTACGCTCTCCACTACCCTAGAGCATAGTTAACTATAGTTAGCACAAAGGGATAATTTTGCAAATTTTTCTAAGTGTCAAGCCAGCCACTATAGAATTTTCTAAGTGCTGAGACTACACTCTCCATTGCCCTAGAGCGTAGTCAAGTGTAGTGAACATAAAAGTTAAGTTTTTGCAGATTTTTCTAAGTGCTGAGACTATGCTCTCCACTGCCCTACAGCATAGTCAGGCATAGTCAGCATGGAGGCCTAGTTTTTGCAAATTTTATCTAAGTGTTCAAACTACACTCTTCACTAGCCTGGAGCATAGTCAAGTGTAGTCAACTAGAAGCTAGTTTCCATAGGTTTTAACAAGTGTTGGGACTATGCTCACCCCTAGCTGGAAGCATAGTTAGCCTCCAGTGGAGAGCGTAGTTAGCACATAGCCATTTTTTGCAAAAAATTTTGTAAGTATGAGAGTACACACTCCCCCAATCTAGAGCATAGTCAAGTTTAGTTAGCTAGAATAGCCTTCAAAGGCCTCCACAATGTAGCACCAACATTCAACTTAGCTCCAATTCACCTTCGGCAAGTGTAGTTAGCAAGATGCATCTCTTTTATACCCCCTTTTGTCCCCAAAATTGTAACTACTCTTAACCCCATGTAAGATAGTGGAGAGCATAGACCCAGATCATAGTCTCCAAATTTGCATTTTTCCAAGTACACTGTGGTCCTCTCGATGCATATACATGCAGTTGGTAGCATAGTCATAGTCTCACAACCTCTTACAGTCTATTAGAGCATAGTAGAGCATAACACCACTAGCCTCATAGGAGAGCGTAGTTGGGTGCAACATAGTCCTAACCATCCCACTACTACATGGTAGTCTCCTTGCATTTCACACTAAACCTAATCCTATAAATACCCTAGCCCTTAATGTTTTCAGGGTTGGAAAATTTGAAGTGCATTGGAAAAATTGGAAGATGGAAAACAAAGCATCGACAAACCAAAGGCATTCTAGCAAACTGAAGAGGCAAAGTTGCATACCACCCAGTCCACTAGACCATCATAGCTTACTAGACACTACGGTGACCAACCTAGTAGGCACAGTTGCCATGATAGAATGTCAGTCTTATAGCCAAACACCCCCAAGACTATGACTAGACTATCCACTATGCCTGTTATACACCACATACCTTCTCACCCCTTTTGGAATTAACTATACTCAACCATATTTGGGGTGGTATTCCATTCTCCCTCTTCATTTCTTTGCATTTTCAGCATTTTACTTGTATTTTTTAGCATTTTTCTTCCATTTTCTACTATTTTAATGCATATCCATGCTTGGGTGACAATCCCCACACATTGGCACCCTCATTTGTTTTTGCCTAAACCCTTAACTATGCTTACCCCTACCAACACCATTTGCACCATTAACATTGCACAAACACTTAGCATCATTTTGCATTATTTTGCATTCACATCATGGCTAACCATGTTGCACCCCGATTACATCTAGTAAAGTCCTTGTTCAATCGATAAGATCATTCAAGATGCCCCATCTCTGCCTCCAGCACACCCTCATGTGGATGTAGGATTACGATTGTATGCTCGTGAACCATTTGTGTACCATCCTCCAATGAGTTACCTCAACAAAGTGACTTAAACAATCAAGTAGATGGAGGGAGGTGGGCCAATATTATTAGCCCAAATAATGCAACTACCCATGAGGTTGAATCCTAATGCTCGAGAGGTGACAGTGTCTCTCTCAAAATAATAGTAATTCTCAAAAATCTCTAGGAACACTGCTACCTTTTCAATGTACTTGGAAGAAGGAAAGGGGGAAACTGTCTTGGTGATGCATCACTAAGGGCAATAGATAATTTAGAAAGTGGTTGCTAATCAAATCATTGAAGAATTAAATGTAGTTGTAGCATCTATTCTAGATGTTACATCCATAGGAACTATTACCAATAGATTAAGTGCAGCCCAATACAAGGAGTTGTTGGACTAACTGGTGGAAACTAGGTAATTAATTCTAAATATATTTTATTTTTTAGATAACATCATTGTAATCCAATTGAAGCTACTTGAAGAAATGGGAAAATGCATCATTTTGGAAAGACAACTTGAAACAACTCAAGCAGAAAACCAACACTTGGCCATGGAGGTTGCAGAATTTAGAGCCTGCCTTGCTAATCCCACACTCCTCAACCTTGCACTAACAAGAGATGAGGTTGTTTAATAGCTTTAATATAGACTAAAATAGATTTAGTTAAGGATGATGATAGTCATCTTTGACTAGTCCATGGTCAAGGCCAAGACGTATTCAGTTTAGAAGAACTTGGTTCAAATGTACCTAGAGAACGAGATGTTGATCATAGAGAACTGATGGGATGCAATATCGCAATCCCTCACGATATCGCGAGGGATGCGATATCACGACGTCCCCCGCAATATCGCTTACGTGATATCACGGTGCACCGTCATATCTATAAATAAGAGGTGGCTCTCCCTTGTTTCTCATCCTAGGCTTAGACCGTAGTGAAACTATGGTAGTTTGATCCCTCCAGAGATAGAATATTTTCCATGTGCCTGTATTAGGAACACCAAAGTGAACAGATCTTTATTCGAGTAGACATTGTACCTGAACACAAGTTTGCATACAGCAATAAAGACGAACTTCTTGGATAAACCTTGTAGTGCATGGAATAGGCTAATTAGGACTTTTATTTATTGTTATTTATTATTTATCATTTACATGATTTATTAGGAATTAAATCCCTCCCAACCCTTCTCTCCTAGTTAAGTGCCTCAGTACAACCGCTTCGAGACGTGTGTTATGCATGGTGATCCCAACAACGACTAGCGTTTGGTAACCACGGTTGCATTGGTTCATGGTGTGAATGATAAGTGGGAATAGATGCTGATGCTAGATTAATTTAGACTTAGTTAGTTAGTTAGATTTAGTCATTAGTCTCTTCAACCCTTCACCTTTCAACATAGGAGATAAAACTGAAAAATACATAAAAATCATATACCTCAGACTTACTTAACCATACACCGTGACAACTACAAGTATGTGTGCGAAGACAACGAAGAATTAACCTTAAGTGTTCCATGAGGAGTGTAGGCACTTAGTTTGTGGGTTTTGACCGAATCACGTGTGTTACGCTCGTATTTGTATGGTTTTGTGTAGGGCTACCTCGCCACTCATCATTGGCACCGTTGCTAGGGACTAAGTGTTTGTGTGCTAAGTAGAAAATAGGAGATCATTCACATCGTTGGGAGCTTAAATGAATCTTAGGGTTAATTAAATAAGAAAAAAATAAAAAAATTTATAACGGTTAATTAGCACACCAAATTAAACTAAGATGTCTTCTTCTCACAAGAGCATTACACCACCTAGGGACAATACTAGAGACAGTCGGTAGTCTAAAACGCATAACCTAAATCAGCCAGTTCCTCAACAATATAGGGTGTAATATACTCATCCTGATGAGTATATACCTAATTTTACTTTTATCTTCCATCAAGATGAATAGATGCGCTAGAGAGATCTACAAGGTAACATAGTGTTACCTCCAGATCGTGTAGTCCCCAACATGCTCCTCCATGATTTGGCACAGATTGACATGACTCAGCTCTATGCTAAATACGTTGTGGAAGATTTTGACATGAGGGATTATCATCCCACAGCTTTACAATGTATGAGGGACTCAAGGTAGGAGAGCCAACATACACTGTTGAAGGGAAAAGAGGTCCCGCACATCCTACGTGAAATAGGAGATGGTGAACCACTGATAACGGGTTCTCTATCGAAATATGTTCCTCTTCCTAATGATAGTGAGGAGGTGGGGTATCAAAACCTACGATCCATAATACACAACCCTAGTTCTAATCCCCATGAACGCCAACTGTTCACTGAGGGAACAACAACACATGACAAGGATGGGCACTTGGATCGTCATCACGATCAGGGCCGAAGCCACAGAAGGGAAGGTAGGAAACATTGTCATGGTGATGGTTCTCCTTCTTCTTCCTCTTCTTCACAACATTCACCCTCTCCTTCCACTTCAGGGTGCAGTCATAGAGAGCATAATGGTGAGGATAGAGGTAGAAAAAATGAGAGACCTCAACGAGAGAGTTGAAAGAGAGGACAAGGGCATGAACGAAGGGAAAGTAGGAAACAACGTAGACATCATAGACGTCATGAAAGATATGATCATGACAAACCCCTACTTGCCACCTGAAGCATGCTAAATAGAACGGAGGAAGTGAGAATACCAACAAAGCATTTAAAAGATATCCAGATCAAGCGTTTAGACATGAACAATATCCCACGCTTCGAAGGGGGATACAACACAGATCCACAGAATCATTTACAGGCATTCCACGATGCCTGCTCCATGTAGAACATAGAAAATGAGTGGAAAAAACTAAATTTGTTTCCCAAGATACTCATAAAGGAAGCAGAGAGTTGGTACCAGTCCTTAGAGCCAGAAACCATTAGGAGGTGGAGTACGATGTTAGAACTCTTCAACGATAAGTATCAAACATACTCCAGAGTGTCTAATTTACGTAAGTAGATCCAAGGATGGAAGCAAGGTACTCATGAACCCTTGGATGCTGCCATGGGTCACTTCTACGCATTGTTACATCGTTGCCCAGGCCATGGTTATGAACAGGTGGATCAACTCCACCACATCGTAGATGGGCTAAGGTATGAAACTAGGAGAACCCTTGGGACTTATGCCCAAGGGAGACTATCAAAACTTAGATCCCATGAAATTCATTACTTGTTGGAGTAAGTAGCCAAAGAATAAGGGGAGCTACGAAAAAGGGAAAGTGCAAAAGAATATAACCGTGATCCCTCTCTTCGAAAGAAGCTAGTGAGATTTTGTGATGAAGAGGATGAGTCATCACTCAAAGAGTTGGTGAACAAGAAAACCTTGTCCCTTCAAAAGCTAACAATAGAAGTAGCAGCTAATGTAGATCAGATATAGGACTCGTAGGATAGTAGACTTAAACTTGTCTTGAAAATTGTAGAGGAGTCTAAGGAGGAACGAAGTAGTGACAAGAACAAAATAAAGCAAAGAGATTCAGGCCTTGCATGTGACAAGGGTAAGGGAAAAATAACTATCTCCGATGAGTTTGTGGATTCAGACACAGACGATGACGATGGATGTGAGATCTGCCAATATGACCATCCTAAAGGATGTTGTCCAATCATCTCACATCTACAAGAGTCTAGGGTGTATGCAGTCAACCTGAGACTTAACCAACGGCAGACACCTCGAAGGTTACCTTATCCCCAAGGTAACCCAAGGCAGTTCCACCAACCATTGATGTACTATCCAAGTGGAACTCCACCACAATCCATCAGGCAATATCAACAGTGGCAATACCCACAATCATGGGGGATGCCACCATCTAAACATCAATACCCTTACTGGTAGCCAGACCCATATGTATACTATGTGCTGTAGCCAATTTCTCCAAGTGACTCCATGGGTCACACAACTTCCCAACATCACTACCAAGTTTAGGAGTACTTTAGAAGGACTCCTTCTCCTCTAGGAGATGCTCCATACCCATACCATCCTCCTATTCTGCCCACACCTCTTCTGCCAGTAGTTCCCATACCTCCTACTCCAACAATGCAAGGGGAACTCCCCACTCAACTGCAACAACATAATGCTACAAGAGCTATAAACATTCAACCCGCTACTGGTTCTGAGAATCGTAAAAAGAGAAAACCTTTTTTCAGAACCAAAAGCCCAAACAAGCTCTCACAACAACAAGTGGTTGAGTTTAGATACACTCCTCCAACACATAAGGCTTCAAAGCACCCTTCAGTCCAACAACAAAGCTTAACACATACGGTTATGTTAATGCATACTGTAACCAATTGTATCAAGGTAGGCCACCTTCCCAAGAATCTATCTAACCCTAGAGGTTCCTTAATCTACCTCCAAATCGCCAGGAACGAACCACATAAGGCTCTTCTTGACTCAGGTTCTGGAGTCAACTTAATATCACGAGAGATGTATCAAGCCTAGAACCTGCCCCAACTTAAGAAGAGCAATATCCAACTAGAGCTGGCTGACCAGTCCATTACCATTCCCTTGGGATTGGTGGAGGACATTGTTACCACTGTGTGTGGTTGGTCATACCCAGCTGGTTTCCTAGTGATAGAAGTTAACAACAACGAAGGGGACTTCCCAATTATAATGGGAAGGCCATGGCTGAGTATAATAGATGCATACCTAGGGATCCGTGATATTTCCTTAGAGATATCTAAGGTAAAAATTTATGAAAATATCAAGAAGAAGAAAATTCCATGCATCACATACAGTGACTCAAAGGGTGATGACATGGAGGAATGCTCATCATCGCTTCCATGCAACTGGTATGCGCAAGAAACACAGATACCAAGGTGCCTGTATGTATCAACCACATAAGTAGTGGACACCCCGTGGTTGATAGCTAGTTGAAGGAGCAAACCAACATGCATGGAACGAGCTGAGGGAATAGCTCATGCCAAAAACAAAGGCATAAATACATTGGAGTATGAACGTCTCCAACTTCCACCCCTTAATCTAAGAACATCAATTGGGAGAAGTTGGACACTTTTAAGAAATTCAAATAGACGTTCATTATTTCAGATCTCTCTCTTTCCATTCAATCATGGGGGAGATGGCCACCTATGCTAATCATTTGGGGGCCCTCAGTTCTTTTTAAGTTTTT